>JADFUC010002327.1:0-318312 GCA_019722365.1 Lithospermum erythrorhizon
CTCAAACTGCGTTTCAGTTGCATTGCTCACGAATTCACCATAAGATAAGTAATAGTCCTTGGAAACAACTTTTCACACGCGAACAGCAGGATCCCATTTGGACTCCACATACTCACAGCTGGTAGCTTCATCATGGGCCAAAGGCCACAAAGTCTAAACGACGGAAATACAAGTTAAATTAACCTTTGATAGTCTCGAAAGTCAAATATTTAAAGGTTTTCTTTGAGTCTAGACTTCGGGGAATCGTTAATTATACTCCCACAGGCAAGCATGTCGTCTTAACATGTCCTTCCTTAGTAGAGAGACTTGTCGACTTCGGAGTTTGGCGTGACAATATTAATTAATTGGCCAGGATTAGTTATATTTAGTCATATTTACGATTACACTAATATATGTAATTATAAAAAAAATAGCAATAATTCAAAAACAATTACACTATTTAAAAATAATGTATACATACCCGACTATGTTCAAATACGATTCCTTTACCGAGGCATGTATGCAGCGTCGAAAATAGTATTTTTTTAGCAAAATGATAATTTTGCCGCCGTAAAACTTTAGCTAGTGCGAAACTTATAAATAGGGGATGTGAAATAGGCATTAACTTGTAACTTCCTTACTCTGTGAGTCTTCGCGTATTTCGACAAATATGAGTCAATACGAACCGATGTCTAATACCCATGTAGATAATTTATTAAGTTTCCATTAACTAAACATCCAAATACTTCTTAGGTTCCGTTTCAGATACATGTACTGATGATGACATTTATCATTAACTTGTTTGATGCCGAGGTTGCCTTGGTTTGGCTTCTAAGCCTCGTGGTCGACTTTTCTTTTTTCTTGTTACGTACCGTTAGAAGCGGAGTTAGTAACTACCACTGCGGGGTTCTGGCTGACATTAGTAATCATACCGTGCTGACTCCGATAACGACTTATATGATGCTTGTTAAAGTTCATCACAAAGGATGCTTTGAGCGAGTCGGCCAGCGACTTAGGATGATGTTTACTTCCAGCTCCCTTGATATGGGCGAGGCAGTGAGTGAAACTGTCGACTAGTCCGTTGCAGCTTCTGATCAATGATTGCACAAAGCGATTAATCGTACACCGTTGCGTGCGCTTTGCGGAATAGCTTTCCGGTTTGCGATACGTCTTGTAAATCTTACGACATTCCGAATTAAATCAGATTGCTTCCATGTTCGCCAGCATTAGGCATTGGACATCAATAGCATCGTCCTTATGATGTTGGTAAGAAAGCAGACTTACTCAGAACCTGCCTTCTTGAGTTCGGGGAGCAGTTGCTTACGTATTCGATTCTTTCAGACTTGAGAACTATTCTCAAGTTCCTAGCCCAATCTAGAAAGTTTATGCCGTTCAGTTTTGCATTTTGCCAATGCAGATCGGAGAGTTTTCCTGCATTGTTGCATCGAAGCTTTCTGCATGGGAGCGCCACTCTTCTGGTAACCCGGAGGGGGAGCTACAAATCAATCGAAATGATAATCACGACAGAGGAGAACTGGAATGCAGAAGCAGCAAACCACGAAACACACCACACAGCCAAAACCGCGACCAAGCAGAAAAATTGAACCCAAGATTGGACCGGTTGCCTTCCGAGGGCCGAGCAGACAGGGCATGGAGCTCACATAGACATGATTCACATCCATCTTATTGGTCTCAAAATAGTGCATTGCGCTCAAATGCATCCAATAAGGGGCCTCGTAATTTGGCATATGGAATGTATTCCACGCCAACCATGAGAGCAAATGGAGCGTCTTTGAGCTACCCTAATGTTCAAAATTCTAATTTTGGATCACATGGCTTAACAAACGTGCTCCGATCACGGCGAGCATAAATGTAGGATTAGAACAGTATTTTCTTGATCATTTTAGCCATCAAATTGTAGTAACTATTTGGTAGACACCACTTTTCGGTACTTAAATGTCTCATTTTTCTTCTTCTTTTGTCTTATTATTAATTAAATTTTTGTTGTAGGAAATACTTCCTAGATGGAGAATGCCATACTCTATATGGTGGAATTTTCTATGGTAAACTTTATGGTATTTGGTCAAATAGCAGCCTCCAATATCATGATTTTGAAGGATTTTTAATGAAGCAATGATTCATTTAGTTGATAAAAATGACATTAATAAACTTTGAGAGTACAGGTCATTTGTCTTTGATGAAGCTTGATCATTTTCTTGACAAGGGATAAAAGTTACCGTTATTGAGTCCCAGCAAAACTTGATCCAGTGACCTCTATTAGCATATGTCACTTAACTAAGCCACTAGAATAGTACTTTGAGACTCGGTGGTTGAAGGCTGGGTTGATAGGTATGCTTGCGCCGAGTCTTGAGGGTGCAATTGTGATGTCATGTAAATGCGACTCAGGTAGCGACATGGGCTGTTAAAGTTCATCACAAGAAGTTGCTTAGCGAGTCAGGCAACTGACTTAAGGATGATGTCTACTGCGAGCTCCGCAGAGATAGGTGGTAAGTGAGTGAAGCCTATCAGTAGCCTGTCATCTTTTATGACATAGAGGCTACATGGTGACCGTTGCCCCAGAACTTCTGTCCGATGAGAAGCGTAACGATGTAAATATCTCTCATTGCGTGCGTTTTCTCGAATAACTTTCTAGTTTGATAAAATCTTGTAAGCGACATTTTCGAATTGAATTTGAAGATTAAACTTCGTGTTTGCAGTGGGATACTTGACAAAATACAATCCAGAGCCAGAGCCTGCAGAAAGCCAGGCAGAAAATAAGCAGAAATTGGAGGCAGGTTGGAGCCCAGAGGCAGATTTAGGTTCGAGAAATAAATAACCGATTGAGTTATTAATTAAAAAAATTAAATAAATAAATATATATATATATATATATATATATAAACTCCCAAAACTCAAAAGTCTAAAATACTAATTTATACTATATATAATATTCTGAAAATTGGATTAAGTTTTACAAAGTGAATTCAAATTAATGTATTTCTTATTTTTCCCTTCGATAATTTTTTTTATTTTTAATTTTCGTAGTAACCTTAGCAAGCAACAAAGACAGTCTCGTAAATTACTAACATAAATATTACATCTAAGTAATACTCCGTAATTATCGAAAATAAAAAAGTTGTTTAACGTGCTTATCTTTATTTTACCATGATAACTTTTCATCTTATTTTTTTGAATTTTTTTCAAAATTTATTTTTTTCATTATAATTTATTATAAAAATAATAAAATAATTTCTTAGTGATAAATCTTTATTGCACATATAGTAGTTCTTTATTATTGTTATGGACGATATTTTACATCTAGATTGGTAGTAGTAACGGAACGAGAATTTTTATATTGGTTAGTTGAGTGAATTGGAGTAGGAAAAATATATACAAATGTTGGGGGGTATAATTTTTTTTTGGAAAAATGAATAGTAAACTTTATTTTCCGAAAAATCAATGGGTGCGGGTTGAATACCCTTATCTTTGCCATTGGAAAGAAACTTACTAACATTTGACTGTTTATTTTTGCAGCACTGCTAAGCGCTGTGACGGTGAGAAGTACCATCCGAAGGCTGAGGGAGCAAACCGATAATTAAATTTATTTTAACGTTCCATTCGATACTATAAACTTCTCTACAGAGCATCTTCAGTTTTGTTAAAGTGATAATTTCTTGTTGTGGATCGATTTCTATTGGAGTACTCATCTCTATGCAGCTCTACTTGTATTCAAGCCAAAGCTTCCATCATTGTGTGCTTGTGCCTTGTAGTTATGCATTTATGGTTTTGGCAATTGAATTACACTTTACAATGACCACAATATTGTTGGATATTCGGGTGTTGGTTGTAATCGTATGAATACATTTTTGTTATTCGTTTGCAAAGTTTTGTGTTAAAATTCCGTATTTTCTATTCATTCTCTACAAATGTTACATTGAATATGGTCATTTTGAACTTTCTTTAACCTCCAATTTATCCTAGGTCGAACTACACGAGACATTCTTTTATTCTCAAGGTCTATCAAGTTAAAAGAGTCGTACTATACTATTCTTATTGAGGCGGGTAAAGTTTGATTCGTTTCTGATTAAGAACCCCAGAGATGTGATTCGAGAATATATTAGTTACAACAATCTGAAAAAGTTTGTGATCGGGTCAAGTTATTGGGTTGTGTGAAACAATAATCACGTAGTTTACAATGCTTGTTGCATATAATCGATCGTGAATAGTAGCTACAATTTGAAAAGAATTTAGTATACAAGTTAAATACGATGTATCAATTTAGAAACATTTAGACATGTCGCGGATAGGCTTGCAAAAAGAACCCGAATGTTCGATTTGGTGTACTCAGAACTAGGGGTGGAAACGATTCGAATATATATCGAATAATTCGCTTTCGAATTCGACAAATGGCTATTCGTATTCGTATCCCGACGAATTCGAATCGAGCACGAATATCAAAATGATATTCGATTTAAAATCGAATCGAATTCAAACAATGTGATTTTCAATTCGATATTCTGCGAATATATTCGGTTAAATATTCTTATTTGGTTAAGTGACCGATATTTGATTACGCTTCGATAATCGCATTCGTTTGTATTAAATCGGTGCATTTGATATTCGTATTGATTTGATTTCGATATTGAATCGTGTTGACATTCACAATTTATTAGTTACGAAAATTAATAATAAATTATAAGGAATGCATTTCTAGCAAGCTGGTAATTCGATAAATGCAAATAATTGTAATTAAATACAAAAAAATTAAAATTAACCTATCCTGAGCAGGCAGCCCATTTCCCAAACCTAATCAGCCAGCGGCTCCAACCACCACTCATCCAGGTACAGTAATTAAGTCCTTAAGCTTATGGTAGATTGTGATTAATAATTTGTTCTCCTAGGCGATGGCGAATCGGACGGACCCGATGGCTCGGAACATACGGGGCACGAACCCGCAGAATCTGGTGGAGAAGATAGTTCGGACGAAGATAAACTCGACAATATACTGGAAGGAGCAGTGCTTCGGGCTGACTGCGGAGACCCTCGTGGACAAAGCCATGGAAGTCGATCACCTTGGGGGCACTTTTGGAGGCAACCGTAAACCCACCCCCTTCATCTGCCTCGTCCTCAAAATGCTCCAGATTCAACCCGATAAGGACATCGTTGTCGAATTCATTAAAAACGAGGATTATAAGTATGTCAGAATTTTGGGTGCTTTTTATTTACGCCTTACAGGAACTGATGTCGATGTCTACCGCTATCTGGAGCCACTGTACAATGATTACAGGAAGTTGAGGCTTAGACTCTCTGATGGGAACTTCACCTTGACACATGTGGATGAGGTTATTGATCAGCTTCTCACTAAAGACTACTCCTGTGACATTGCATTGCCTCGAATTAAAAAAAGGTAACCTCCATTTCTCATATATTTCATGCGTTAACTTTTGCTTAATCCATTTTGTTTCGACAGATGGACTCTTGAAGCCCTTGGTTCCTTGGAACCTAGAAGAAGTGCTCTGGAAGACGACTTTGAGGAGGAGGAAGAAAAGGATGAAGAAGATCAACTTGCCAATGATGCTGACAAGAATGAAAATGTTAATGTTTTTTCTTCGTTTTTAATATATTAATTAGGCGTGTATTTGTGCTAATGGTTGTTGATCTCTTCTTAGTACAGGATTACTATCGGGGGCGTGGTCTAGAAAAGACCGTATTAAGAAAGAGATAATATAGATACAGGTTGGTTGTGTTCTATCTTTGCTGTGATTTCAGCTTTACTGGCTGGCCTCTGTATTAAAGGTGCCATAAAATCAGGCACATTCAAAGTTCCAAGTATTATGTGCACGAAAATTAATTTGACAAGCGTGGCTATAGATTAATTCATAGGTTATTAATGCTCCGTTTAATATATAACCTATGAGATTTCTTCAATCAATCTTTATCAGTGTTTTTTTGTGTTATTGTAAATTGGTTTACTAATATTGCATTATAATTAGGAAGCTTCTTAAATTATTCAGATTTGAATCCTCTCTCTCTCTCTCTCTCTCTCTCTCTCTCTCTCTCTCTTAAACACATGTTAAGCACACATTTTCATGTATGTGCCACAATCTCACAACTTCCTAGCATTTTACAGCTATGGATAGTTAAAACTTCCCTAGATCAAAATAGTGTGGTGATCTTGCCAGGTTCTCTGCATGACAGCAGTGTGCAGGGGAGAAGTATAAAGATCCAGACATTTTTATGACTTGATTAGTCTTGCAGTTAAATTTCTACTCTGTAAAAAATATCTAAGTTTATCATATGATGTAGCAGCTCTGTTTTTCACAATATGGGCAGGAATCCTAATCTCATGATCTTATTGTCAATTATATCAGTGCCTCAAAGTGTTCAAGTCTGAACTTAAATAACGATATTTGTGTCTCGGTATATTATGGTTATTGGTGGTTAGTAAATCCTATTGTAGTTGACTACTAGATATGCTCCAGGTTCCAGATTGATCCTTGTTTTCTGTATCCAGGGACAGGGATTATGACAGGGACGTGACTATTGAGAGACCAGTTATGATGAGACCCGGTATTATGAGAGGGACAGAGACTACGATAAGGATCGTGGAAGGGGGCGGGATAGGGATAGAGAAAGAGATAGGGAAAGGGATAAGCTATCAGCAGTGAGAACCGTAATGAGGGACAGAAGGCAGAGGGGGCGTGATGGAGACGAGACTGGGAGCGTGGCAGGCGCAGGAGTCATTCAAGGAGCCGAAGTAGAAGTAGAGATCGAAAGGATTATGATGGTGATGAGCGGCGTAAGAGGCATAATTAGCAACGAGGTGCCAGTCCCTAGAAGGCGTGGGGAGAGTCTGGGTGATGTGGTAATGAGGGATGAACCAAGGAAGAAGAAAGAGAAGAAGGAGAAGAAAGAGAAGAAGGATGATGGAACAGACCATCCAGATCCAGAAATTGCTGAAGCAAACAGGCTGAGAGCATCCCTTGGACTGAAACCTCTGAATGTCTAGATTTACTAGTTGTACTTCTTAAATGTCTTTGCTCTTCTTTTTGTCCCTTGAGTTCATGATACTTATGCTAAAATTCCATAACAAAAATTATCTAGTGGTTGTGCTGCTTGTTTTATTAAACAAGAACATGCATTTCTGATGGATGAATCATCGTTTCTCATTTTGTGTCATGTAATTTTTTGAAAAATGTGTTTATTTAAAAAATAGTTCTATCATGACACGTAATGCATTTGCTGATACTCTTGATGACTGTCACGACATTGTGCATTATTATCTATATTAAAGTCGAGGCATTGAGTTTCTAAATCGTTCGGTTACTCATTTCATTAAACTGGAATTGAAATTTGCTTGTTAGAACTCGTTAACATCAATCCAAACTCATTGAATCGGGATATAAATTAAGCCCTAATAGCTCGGTTGTATTGATTTGCTTGGTTTATTGAATCAATAATATTTGATTCCGTTTGTTTTTTGATTTTATGTTATTTTTAGATTTTTCTGTAAGAAATTTATATTGTCTCATGAGTGATATTTATGCTTTCATATAGTGTATCAATTATAGTAGTTAATTGTCTATTTAATCGATGATGGGGAACAGGTGATTATTGATTTTATTCAGCAATCTGTATTTGGAGGAGACGCGATTTGAGTAACCATGGCCACAAATTTCGCTAAACCAGAGAATACTAAAGGCTACTGGGTAATAAAGGCTCATTATTCGACCATTAGTTTATACGTTTTCGATACTTTCACTGTAAGTATTTATTTATTACTGGTGAATTTTGCTAAATCCGTGTCACTTTCGTTTATTTTAGAAACAACCCCATCCTTGTTATCGACCCCTTACCCTCTTAGGCGGGATTTTATTTCTCATTATATCCTCATTCATTACATTCGTATGAATAATTCAACGATATATAATTAATGTAGGCAGAGTGGTGGAATCTTAAAATATTACTGTCCAAGAAAGTTAAATCACATGTTTCGTGTTACTTGAGGGAGTATATGGGTTCACTGTAATTTCCGTAACAAATGTTGTAGTGCTTTAAAAGGATATAGCTTTAGCCAATCAATTAATAAGTCCAATTTGCTTCTCTCCACTGTTCTTAATAATTTATTATTTCTGAAAATTTCCGTTTTTTAGTGTACCTCGACAGTTATCTTCGACTGCAGAGTTGATCAATGTTGGGCAGAAAGAAGAAGCTTTGAAAGCACTTCATGGTGTGCGGTGTGTCCTGCGAAAGGCACAGAGCTGGACAAAAAGCCTTGAAGAATAATGTTTGCTTTGTTGAACTGTGTGTTGATGTTGACATGCGGAAAGATGAGAATCGCAAAGGAAGGTTTGATTCAATATCGCATGGTGTGCCAGCAAGTGAATGTCAATTCATTGGAGGAGATTATTAAACACTATATGCATCTTTCGACTCAGAAAGCCGAGCATGCTCGCAGTCAGGCACAGGCCCTGGATGATGCTCTTGATGTTGATGATCTGGAAGCTGACAAAAAGCCGGAAGATCTAATGTTGAGTTATGTCAGTGGTGAGAAGGGAAAGGATCGGTCTGATCGTGAGCTTGTCACTCCATGGTTTAAATTCTTATGGGAGACTTACAGGACAGTACTTGAAATTTTGCGGAACAACTCCAAATTGGAGAACCTCTATGCGGTAATGTTATTAGAACTTTTTTGCTGAATAAGAAAGCTCAATTAAATAAGATTAATGTAATATTACAATTTATTTTGTCATATTTAATGGATTCACTTTTAGGGGTCAGTTTAAAAATATGACAAATAGGTCACACTATTTCATGTAATATATTAAGAAGAAGAACAATCCCTAAAAGATTGTCCAATCTATTTTTCAATGGTATATAACAATGTCTGGTCTTAATTTAGGCGGCACCTTTGGGTTGGAATCAAAACTACCATACAACACTACATAGTTTTTAGTCAATTGGATTGGGATGATCGCTACAGGATCTGTTGGATTCGGAGACGAGGAATCTTTAGCTGCTTCAATGTTTCCTTTAACTATATGGTATACTACTAAGAATGATACCTGGCTGTTGTTTACATGTATATTTTTATTTCCTACAGATGACTGCACACCGTGCCTTCCAATTTTGCAAGGAATACAAGCGTACAACTGAATTTCGTCGTTTGTGTGAGATAATCCGTAATCATCTGGCTAATCTCAATAAATATAGAGATCAGAGAGATCGTCCTGACCTCACTGCTCCAGAAAGTCTACAGTTATACCTTGATACAAGAGTTGAGCAATTAAAGATTGCGACTGAACTTGAACTCTGGCAGGTAAAAACTAACAAAAAGCAGGTTATATATTTATATATATTTGTGAGAGATGTTATATGTTTTTACTTGTTGCAGGGAAGCTTTTTCGTTCTGTTGAAGATATTCATGTGTGGATTGATGTGCATTGTCCAAAAAGCATCCTAAGGCATCTTTAATGGGTGTTTATTATGCAAAGTTGACCGAATATTTTGGACTTCATCCAGCCAATTGTTCCATGCTTATGCATGGTTGAAGCTTTTCTCCCTTCAGAAAAGCTTCAACAAGAAATTGAATCAGAATGATTTACAATTGATTGCATCTTCTGTGGTTTTGGCTGCACTCGCTGCCCCTCCATATGACCTTTCAATTGGAGCTTCTCATTTAGAACTTGAAAATGAGAAGGACCGGAACATAAGAATGGCTAATCTCATTGGATTCAATCTTGATCTTAAGCTTGAGAACGAAGTGGTAAACTGTTTCTAAGTTAGTGTTAATGTATGTCCTCTCTGTCTAATCTAATAATTATTTTTCCTCTTTCCTTTTTATGTACCATCCAGCTCTCTCGATCATCGCTGCTTGCAGAACTGGTAACGGATTTTCCGATTAGTTTATTTTATTTTTATATCTCAATTGAGGGTCCAGAAGCCTGCATTTGGTACTTCTCTTCCTTTTGTTACTTGGTTAACTGATAATGCAATGATAATTTAATAACGTTATATATAAACATTACTATTGCTTTCATCATCCATCACCCTTTCTGACCTAACTTAAGATAAGTAATGTAGCTTGATAGAATAATTCATTGGGCGATATCGCTTGATAATTCTGTATAATAAATGGGAACCTTTATTAGGTTTTATTGTTATTGTAAGTGTGAAATTGATTTGTTTTCTGCTGTTTACGAAGTCTTATTCTTGTTCTCATCTTTCATATCAGTTTCTCTGTCCAAGCACATCTGATCTTGTAGTTTTGTTTCAGGTATCCAAAGGGAATATAGGCTGTGTTACACAGGAGGTTAAAGATCTTTACCACCTTTTTGGAGCCGAGTTCCTCCCTCTTGATCTTGCATCAAGGTAGAACCCTTGTTGACCCAAGATATCCAAGGTCGGGGGTAAGCTTTCTTCAGCCGCTGCCCTTCCTGAAGTGAAGCTCTCCCAGTATGTCCCTTCTCTGGAAAAGCTAGCTACACTGAGATTGCTTCAGCAGGTATACATGTGAAACAGTGTTTCCTATTTATTTTAAAGCACAATTTTGCATTTACTGTTGGATGGCGACTTACTTCATGTTAATTTCTAGGTGTCTCAAGTATATCAAACAGTGAAAATTGAGAATCTGCTCCCGGAGGAGAAGATCCCTTTCATTGATTTTTCAAACTTTGGTCGAAAAAATATGGGGTAGATGCTATGAAGCATAAATTCATCTCTATGAAAGTTGACACATGAAGGGAACTAATGCGTATTCAGTAATCAGGTGAGTTGGTTTTGTTGTGAAATTTGTGTTCAATTTTTGCCATATTTTATATATGCCAGAAGGAGTCTGAAGGGAAATGTATACTTTTTTTTTAAAGGAGGGAGAAGAGAAGGGAGTAGTGTTTCTCTGTAGTTGTTTGTTCTGGGATTTATTAAAGGCATGCTAATATTTGTTTGATAAATATGTTTAGAGAAAAGCAGGGTAGAGTTTCTCAGGTGTTTGACATGGAATTCATTTTGAGGATACTTGTTGATGTTAGAGGCTTACATATATGTTATTCTCTTCAATAAATTCCAATCACTTATATTGAAGAGTTTGCAAATAGTATGACAACTGAAAATAATATTATAAATATGAGAGTCCTATTGTATCCTCAGTTCCACTTTTAGTTATGTTTAGTCGTTTTGCTTGTAGAATTAAGAAAAAATAAAAAAGTAGTCGAAATGCGTTGAAAATGTAAAATGTCGATTAATTGAAACTATATAATTGGTTAGTTGATAATTTAATAACAAAAATTAGTCGAAAAGTGCGTTGAAAATGTAAGAAAATATAATTTTTTATGCTAGAAGGATAAGTATTTTGAAGCAAAAAATTAAAGAAAATTTAGAAAAACAGTAAAGAGAGCGGAGGGAGTAAAATTTAGAGCTTGTTATTTGTTCTTTATTGTTACTATTATTGAATAATAGACATTACATTTATAAAATTTGGATAAACTGTTACACTTTTCAATAGTTACTTTGAAAAATGTTGCATCGGTCATTTTTCATCAAACAACAAAATATGAAGCTTTTGGACATATTCTGTAATAATTTTCCTATTGACTATCTAATTCGGGGCTATATATTTCCAAGGCACACAACAACACCTATTTTTCTAAGATAATTTCCAAGGCACACATACAACTTTTGCCTTGGAAATAGTTTATCATCATTGAGGCACGAACTTCTAATCTAGGCGTGATATTGTAACGTCTATTTGAATTTTCTGACACTTGATAATTCTTATAGAAACAAGCTATAAAGGATACTATATCCAACCTCATATGGTACCTCCTTTTATACACCACATGAAACAAAGTGACAGTTTCTTTCCTTGCCAATCAATAAGGTGTAAATGTAACATCTGCTTGTATGATGAATTTTCCTGGTATATAAGACTCTGTGAATCTGAATAAGATGTAACTGTTGTGATTAATTGAAGTTTATGGTTCATCGGCCTTGGCACATCTTTTTTGTCTCGTCCTATAAATCACGAGAGAGTTTCAATTGTTTTATGCAGTGCCTTATACTTTTCCTTTTTTTTATTAATATATATTCTTGAGTCGTTTCTTGGATCTCGATGTTTGATTTCCTTTTAACTTCTGACTTCATTTCTACTCATGCTGATGATTTTAAAATTAGGGTCTTGAGTCTGAGTGTCTTCGTGATCAATTAATGATCTTCGCTGAACGTGGTTTCTTCATGATCTATATTGATATACACTCCATAAAGAAGGCAACTAAATTTGGAAATACTTCCAAGTTTAACAGAAACGGTGGAGAAAGGCATAGAGGCTTCTGGCTCGAAAATTATTAATCGACGCAAGGAAGACCAAGAACGCCTACTTTTGGAAATGGTACAATACATTAGTTTTTCATTCATCATTTAAGCTTCTAGTTTCTTTTGACATTACGGAGATAGTTGTATTTTTGTTGATCATTCATGGATTGCTAAATATATTTTCGATTATGTGAACTTTACTTGACAGAGGCAGGAAGAGAAATGAAAAGGCTGAGACTTCAAAATTAACTGAAGAGCAGAACAGAAGAGAGACTTGCCTCTGAGTATGAACAAAGGAAAAATCAACGCATTCTCAAAGAAACAAGAGGCAGGGAGCTTGAAGAAGCTCAAGCCCTGCTTCAAGCTGAAAAGCGTAAAAGGGAAGAAGGGAAAGAAGCCTTTATTGAGGAGTACATATTTTACTTCTTGCGTGGAAATACTTTTCCAGGTATTCCCTGGCTCAGAAGTGACTGATGTCTGTTTCGGTGCTTAAGGGAAAAAGTGACAAAAACAATCTGTGATGGGCCCATTGAGCGAGCAACTGAGAGAGAAAGGCAAGAAATGGAGAAGAAGCTCAGAAATTAGCAAAAGCGATGGATTATCTGGAAAGAGCAAAAAGGGAGGAGGCAACACCATTGATCGAGGCTGCTTATCAACAGCGACTGGAGGAAGAAAGGTTCTTCACTTTCTGTTTATTGCGCATTAAATATGTATATATATATATATATATATATATATATACGAATGCACAATTCATTATAAAATATCATTATCATAATCTTTATTAATTTGCAAAGGTTGGAGGCAACAGAAGTTGCTCTCCACCATCTTATTATAACAAGAGTCCCCTAATAATAATTCTTCAAAAAATGGAGAACAATTCAGGGGATAGAATTACCCCCTTATTGGATTATGAGAATGCTACTAATGGACTAAATGATAACAACACTACTAGTACTAATTCTGGTTTTATCCTTTCAAGAAATCGAGTCGTTTTCTTGATTACTGGCCTTTTGATAGTTGCTCTAGTAGTTGTAGCATATGTATGTTTGAGTGCTAATGATGTACCCCTTTGCGCCTCGAATGAGGCCTTAAAGGCGGTTGCTGGTGGTGACCTCTTGTATCGAAGGAGGGTGCCAAGGGGGGTGCTTGAGGGATTCTCTCTTAAATCAAATGATCCTCTTAAGGAGGATGTACAGGCTTCAGGTGAATGGTCAAGGGATATGCTAAATTGGCAAAAGTCTGGATTTCATTTTCAACCCAAGAAAAATTGGATGAATGATCCATGTGGACCACTATATTACAAAGGTAACTATCACATTTTTTACCAATACAATCCTGGTCAAGCTGTATGGGGGAATATTACATGGGGTCATGCAATATCCAAAGATTTGATCCATTGGGATGAATTACCCCTTGCCTTTGAACCTAGTGAATGGTATGATGTTGGCGGCATTTTCACTGGCTCTGCCACAGTCCTCCCTGATGGCAGACTCATTATGCTATTCACTGGTGCTGACAAATATGGTGAACAATTGCAAAACTTAGCATACCCTGCTGACCCATCGGATGACTTACTAATTAAATGGACCAAGTACCCCGGTAACCCCATCCTACGACACCCTCCCGGGGTTGGCCCTACAGATTACAGAGACCCCACCACAGCGTGGCTGACATCTGAGGGTAAGTGGAGAATCTCTATTGGTTCAAAATACAACAGGACCGGAATTGTATTCGTTTATGATACAACCGATTTCATTAACTGTAAACTTAAAGACACTCTGCTTCATTCTGTTGAGGGTGTTGGAATGTGGGAATGTGTCGATTTTTTCCCTGTTTCGACTACCTCGGATGATGGCTTGGATGTTTCATATAATGGTACTAACATCAAACATGTTATGAAAGCTAGCATGGATGATGACAGATACGATACATATGCAGGTGGACTTGTCCTTTCGGTTTATCAGTTCTTTCTACCAACAGCCTCTTTGAATTAACTCCAGTTTATTTCTATGTTATCAAAGGATCGAATGGCAATCTTATAACTCATTTCTGGGCGGATCATTCAAGGTCGTCGTTGGCATATGATGTTACTAAAAATATCTTTGGAAGCACAGTACCTGTATTGTAAGGAGAAAAATTAACAATGAGAATTCTGGTTGATCATTCAATAGTAGAAAGCTTTGCTCAAAGAGGAAGGACAAATATAATTTCAGAGTGTACCCAACCTGACCATCTATGATAATGCCAAAATGTTTTTGTTCAACAATGCCACCATAAATGCCTCCATTCAAGTTTGGCAAATGGAATCAGCACAACTACTCTAGGTAGGAAAATTAGGGAAAAAAACTAGAGGAAATCAAATTTTGATTGTTGGTTGTTCAAGCTAAGAGGGGACATTTTGATATGTAACTTTAGTTTTTACCACTTACCAAGTACATGAGGAGAGATCTTGGTATTAGCTTGATATTGGATTTTTTGAATGGAAAATTAGTTTGTTATTGAGTTCGATTTTAACCCTAACAATTTTGTTAGTATTTCTCACCATCAAATGTTCATTGTCACTCAAAAGACGATGGTCTTGGAAAGCATTATTATGATGCGTACTCATGTTTCATATGTTGACCGTGAAAATTGATTTATTAAGAGATTGTGAAAAAATTACATTAGGATTATGAAAAGCTATGGGAATGTAAGCTTATATTGGAAATGTAAAAACTACATTGAAATTTTAAACAATCAGCTATTTTGAAAAAATAAATTTTTAGACAATAATCTATTTTGTCTGGCGTAGTATTAAAGACGGAGGGCGTTATGAGTTCGTTTTCAGGACTAGCTTTTGGCAACATTCTAATATTGTTATATAGAATCATCATTTAAAATTTCGTTTCAGATATAGATATATAGTTTCGAAACATTAAAAATAAGAAATGTTTCGAAAAGATCATAGAAACATTTCAGAAACAACGTAAAATTTTGAAAACTCAAGATAAGTTATATAGTGTATAGTAAATGATATTTGTTTAAACATAAATATTATAACAAATATAAATATTCAATCTCATTTACTAAATAAAAAATAAAATAAAATATTTTGAAATCAATGACGTAATTTAAAGTGTTTAAAATAAAATTTATACGTTTAAATAAAACTAGTAAAAGGCGTCGTGCGCGATATAATCAATTCTGGAAATATTTAATATATTTCTTATGTTTAATTAATCGTTAAAAGCGTATGGCACACACTTTTAAAAAAAATTCATCATGAAATAAGCTGCTTTAAATATAATATAAAAAATTCTGATAAAATCGATGTCGTAGAGATATTATACGAGAAAGTGAGATGTCTTAAGAGATATCTGAAATATTACTTTAATTTGACAATAAATGCATTAAATGTATTGAAGAATTGATAAATCGATATTATCGTGTCGTATCTTTTATGTCGGTTAAATTAGTAAATTTTGTGAATCCCAATATATAAAACTAAATATACGCATAAAAAATTAAATAACAATAATAATAATAATAATTTTACTAAAATCATATGGTTATTTGATAATACCTATTATAATAATAATATGATAGTTCTACATAAAACATATTATTATTTAAGCCCAACAGTATTAAAGATTGAAAATGGCATGATGAAAATGCGTATTGATGAACACAATAATAAATTAATAATATATGGCGTATGCGTAATTGAATCGCTTGAAATTTATATAGATACAAAAATTGGGCAAAAATAATTTTATTATTAAATCGTACCTTTGAATAATTAAACGTCTATTTGAAGATAAAAATAAGCATGAATTAATTAAAAGTGGAATGCACGACAATTTAAAAGTATATATATACTTGATAATATGATGTATTATCCTCAATACGTATTTGTTGATGATTAAACAGTATTAATCTTCTTTATATGCAGTATAAAGAAGTATGATGAATACTTAATACTACCTCCGTTTTTTATTTGATATTTTTCGTATATCGAAGTGAAAGCTTTGTAATTAACTACTAAATACTTATGATTTTAATAAATATAAAAGTTATATCGTTATATTAGATGCGAAAATAATTTGATAATATTATTTCTTATAATTTTTGAGCATATAGTTTAAGAATAATTGATAGTCAGTTACGCCGATATCACAGTCGTCGAATAAAAAAAATGGAGACATTAGTAGTTCTTTTTTTTTGTAAATGGCGATGATATAAATAAAGATCAGACAAGCGTCAGAGACAATGTACTTAGATGCGAGGACCCCATTATTGTCACATAACCTGCAAGTCAAGCTGGAACATGGACCAAGGTTATCTCAGCCCAAACCTATATGATGAGCCCAAGACCCTTGGTCCAATACAACATAATAAAATCAATAGACTGAAGTGCCACTCTCAATAAACCAAAAAAAGCAGTACGTTTGTCAGCTGGCTTTTATATATGGTAGTGATTAGTGATTAGTAGTTAATTTCTAAATTTTAGATTTTAGATAGAAAGATAATGTAAGTAATTAATAGTGTAAAAGGAAAAGCCCCTTTATTCGCTTTTTATCTTCGTAACTATAGATATAGCACGCTTTTTATGTAAAAGACAAATTGTCCGTCCCATTTCTTCCATTTCCTCTTTTTATTTCTCTTCTTCAAACCATCATCCCCCATTGGCCATTGTTGAATCTGCTCATAGAGTTTCATAATTTCAAAATGTTAATGCCTTCCACTCCCATTTCATAAATGTTGTTGATTTTGGTGTTAGATTAGCTTTTTATATTTGAGCTTAATTATTTATATATATATATATAATTTCTTATTAACATATATGTTTTGATTAAAATCCAGACATTTATGTCAATTAAACTACTATTAACATATAGATCATTTGAAAATTAAACCCGAGACTTAAATACTAGTGTTGGATAGACAATTTAGCGGTTCTAAAATGTGGAAGCTCATAAATTACACTCTTTTAAATTGAGAGCGGTACGGTTCGTGTGTGTCTGGGATTCGTTAATATTTATTAATCTTCATATGTACTCAATTTCAATGTAAAAATGATAGACATTACAAACTTGTACCATTCTAAAATGGAATAATTAAAAAAAAGGTCCACATAAAATCATTCTATGCATCTAATTATTATGTGTACCAATATCAGATTGAGCAAAATTAATTATTACACAAAGAGATTAAAAATAAACACATTATTGACATTTTTTTAGAAATGGTACATATCTGATGATAGCTAAAATGTATCAAAAGGAGAAAAATATATATTATAAAATCGTATAATTTGTATTTTTAATAATTAATAAATTATTAATGAATAAAAAAATTAATGGATCGTAACTTTTATATTGCGAATATTAATTACTTAATTTTGAAACTTCACATAATTGACAATACTGAACTAATGGGACTTGTTGTCTTAGAAAAAAAGCGATCACGCAAATCGTGGAAGCGCCATTCTGTACTTCTGCTTGTCGGAGGAGGTAAATCGCGGGGATATCTTGATAGGCAGTGCGTTTGTTTTCTAACTGCAGAGGCTATGGCTAGAGGTCGAGCAAGCGTCGCTAGATGCGAGCTTAAATGTTTTCTGCGGGGTGGCGTAATCTCGGCCGAAAGGCTCTCAATGATTGGTATGCCAGTCGACTTGTTGTCTTAGAGTTTATACATGTGCCAGATTATTAGTATCGGGACATACAAGAGGCCAGATATAGAATGTACCACAAGCTATAGGGGCAAGTTAACAAATAGTTTGACTTTTGCTTAAGTCTTACAATGTGAACAACGTAACGCCACCGAAAGATCCCTATAGAAATGCCAGCATATATATGTGGCAAAACAGCACCGAATATCAACCTCAAATCACTCTACAAATTTATGGGCTCTCTCAATTGGGACGTTTTCTAATATATTCTTTTTCTTTCCTTCATTTTCTTCATCTCCCTACATTGTTTTTCTCTCTCTGGCAAGAAACCTTCAAACAGAGAGAGAAAACAAGGAATGGGGAAATATACAGAGTTGTTGGATGTAGGGGTGAGGATTTTTCAAGGTTTCAATCTCAATTGCCCCACACAAACTGCAGGATGTATTACCATCCCCAGCACCTCATGATGACAATCACCACCACCAAGATGGAAGCACCGCGGCGGCGGAGATGACCTTTGAGGCTTCCAAAAAGGGTGGTGCAATTATTATTGAGTCTTCGGATTTAATACTATACACTTTTGCCATTTAACAATAGTGAAAGATTGTTATCATTCATTTTGATTCAATGTGAAAGAACTTAATATTGGTTTTTCCTGTTTTGAATGTTTGAACATTTTTCTTGGTTTATGTTATCTACCAATGAGTTTATTATTTGTCCTCAAATTGCATATTAGTTGTGGAACTTGTCTCTTATGTTTGGAATGTTGGTCAACTTGGATTTGATGCTCAAATTATTTACTCCATCTATCACTTTTTCTAAATTCCATCCGACTTTACACATATTTTAACGAACTTTAATTTCAAAAGATTTCGTTAATCCTAAATTTCCATTTTTTTAATCGAAATGAGAATGTATTTTGAAATTTCTTAAAAACAAGTTTATTATGATCAATTCTATTTTCAAGGTAAATGTACATTTTTACGCCCCATCGCTTTAATAATATGCTTGAAAATAATTACCATGCATTAAAATAATACATGTGATGTAAATGATGTTATGTCAATTTTCGGAAATAAAGCGGCAATTAATACCGTAATTCTTAGTTTTAATTAATTAGCGTTTGAAATTATGTCGAGGTTTGATATAAATTAATTTTGGTATTCACTAATCAAAGAAAAATATAAATTTGATATCATTGAATTTGTTTTAAAAAATATTTTCATAATATTATTGTTTTGTAATTTTTCATAATGTATATAAAAGTGATTGATAATTAAAGTTATGTCTCGAAAATTGAAAAAGTCAATTAATTTGAAATGAATGCAGTATAATTTTATTTGGAAATTGATGTGTAGGAAATCATTGGTGTTGTTAAATTGAGGTGAAAACCATCTAAGATTTTGTTTGGAGCATAAAGTCATTGACTTACTACCTGTATATTGGGTGTGATGAAAAGGCATAATGTGTATGATCCTTGTTGGTACGTAGATTGTTGAATTAAGTTTTTTTTTAAAAGACGTATTGTTATAATAGTTGGCATTTGACTGTTGGCACACGGATTGTTATTTACTATCTGACCAGAGTGTTAAAGCATTAGGGATTACCCGGATGTCTCGCTTGCGAATATGATTAGAAGATTTCGCGCGTCTGAATCTTGGTAATTTGTGAAGATCACCGAAAAAATGTGCTTTTGAAGATCGAGTTGTTATGATAAGCGAGTGTTTGAGTCGTTTGGGACGTGTGTTTATGAAAGGTTTTTGATCTCATGTCAATCACGCTACGCGATTGAAGGCAGAAGCGCAGAGAGCTTCTGTTATATAAAGACGGCGATATCGAATTGATAACCTCCACATGTTGTTTTCTTCTACAAAATTCTTGCATCTTCGAGGAAGCGAATAACAAGCGTTTTTAGTGTGAAACATGTGTCTTTAGAAGAACTTTCTAATCTTCTAATTATTAATACGATTGTTTATAACACATGTTATGCTGTCGGCGAGAGCACTATGTCGTTTAGATTATTGTAAATTCGAACCTTGGGAGAGTGTTGGCGTGGGAGGAATAGAAATATGTGGATCACAGTCTTTGGTATTTGGAATAGAAATTTAGAGGCGAAGTAGAATGTGGAGCGTTCGTATAAATCTGCTTTGTAATTCCTACTTAAATCGCCAGAGTGGAAGTTACCACTTGAGCAGGCTAGCACGTCCCAGAGTCTTCTGATGTGAGCTTGTGTCATTCCGTCTTTTTATTCGAGTATTGCTCTGTTGCATTTGGGTGACCAAATATCAATAATCGTTGGTAGGCCACTTGGTTAATATATGATCGTGTTCACTTTTTCAATCCTCAAAAGTTTCTTATATTTTTCATAAAAAATGGCTTTCTAATTTGACAATTTATTTTACATAGACCCATGTACTTCCTACATATTAAAAATATATCCCAAAATCTTAGTATTGCAGAAATCTGTCCAATTTAACACGTTAAATGAAGGGAGGGCCAATTTCTAACCAAAAGAAGAAGATAAAAGGGGGTAATTCTGCAATGTTCATTGTTTAGGGGGTACATGTCCGTTTATCAATACATTAATTATTGAATTTAATTAAGCCATTTAGAAATAGAAAAAGAAAGAAAAATGATTATAGTCAATGGTTGATAGGTTGCCAGCTCACACTTGGCGCTAATGACGACTTGCGTAATTAAAAGAAGAAGACGCGGTGAGAGATTCTTGGTAATGTTGGAAATTATGCGCAAAGATGCCTTCAATATTTCTTCCAATTCTTTGTTGACATTTTCATTTTATATTACTTTTAACTTTTTATTTAAATATAAACTTAATATCATTAGATTTGTATTAAAACTATATTTATGATACGGAGTATTACTTTCTTATATTTTTCATAATAAAAATAACTTTTAATTGGTTTGGTTAGGTTCAATTTGAAATGTTTCAAAGAAATCCTCAATAATAAAACTAAATTATTAATATAATTCGCGATCACATTATTATAATGACAAGGAAAGAATTTTTTTCATAAAAATACAATTCACTTCAAATATGTATTCGACAAATGATAATTTTCATTCCTAATATGTTAGTTGACCAGAGAATACTATATCTGTTATTAATACTGTATCCCTCACTTTACAAGGAAATAAATTTCTTAAAAATCATTTAAAATCTGAATTTTATATATATAATATATATTTTCGTTCTTTATTAGATAATAGTCAAGTTATAATTAAAATTGGGAAATTACAAATAGTTCTCGAAGTAAATCGAAAGTAAAAGAAACTTTAAAACTAAAACTAGATAGTAGAACTCATCTAATATAAGGATTTCTAGATGAAGAATAATCAGAGCAAATCATGTGTAAGGATAGGTGACGCGCCTCCAGGAATCTATCTTTGCTTTCGGAAGATAGCTCAATTAGTAAATGAGATGTGGTATCAATTTCCGCTTTCTCATATAGTAGGGGTTCGACTCTTAGTAGAAGTGTGTCTCTTTGTATTGAACTAGTTAAGTGAGAGTTGTCAGTCTCCTCATCAGTTGAGTTACATCCTACGATATCTCTCTCATATTACTCAAGGACATGAACTCGTAGCGTCGTTAGTATAACGGTTTCTATCTTTCTTTTCTAATCTTGCTTTAGCACTTTTCTTGGAGCAAGATCAAAACTGAAAATTAGAAGATGAAGGAATTGCTTGCATTGAACAAGGAAACTCCCAAGGTTTCGTAAGAGGATCCGGCACTTGTGTTTCATCCACAACTAATCCAATACTAACAATCATATTATTTAATGTCATCAATTTTTCAGCTAATTCTCTTTCTTGAGCTTTCAAGACATTATTTTCTGCAGCAACAATCATATACTTCTCTGAAATCCCATTAATCTTCCCAATAATATCATTGTTTAATGTATGCAATCTCCTCACTTCTGCAGTTAAATCATGCAACTTCTTTTGCTTCCTCATCCTTGAACGCCTTGCAGATTCCCTGTTGGAAATCATTCTTTTTCTCTTCTTCTCATCCAAATTTTCATATTTTGGGTCATATTCTGATGCAGAACAACTACTGCTATTTTGGTTGATAATCGACATTTTCTCTAAGGTTTCTTGATGATATAAATTTGAAACGAGAGTGATCAAATGTACTCTATTTCTTGAAAAAGCCAATACAAGATATTTCAATGAATAAATATTGAATTTGAATGATTCAGGAGTTTAATGGAATAATATGTTCAAAACATAAAATTCAAGAAAACCAAAAAAAATGATAAAGAAAAAAGCAGAGAAATATTGGCAAACACAATACTGGTTCAATTAATACATTTCAAAGACCGCATTTGGATGGAAGAATAGCAAAACTTGTCATTATACAAAATGCACCTGGAATTTTCTGGAAATAACATTCAATACTCGAATTTCATAATGATATATTTTTATATGATAAATAAGGAATGATATTGCCTTGAATAATGATTTGATTTTATCAAATCACTAAAGTTACATATGCATGTATGACATCATATGGTAATTGTTTTGATCAGACCATCAAAACAACTTTCAGACATACAATATCAATCCCTTTAGAAATCAAGTAGACCTAAAGGTGATTATAAAGAATGAACCCTTAATGATGGAGATGATAAATATAATATTGTTGAAGTATTCTTAAGAAAAGGATGGCATTTGGCTAATTACAAACGATTGGTGAAGAAATAATTTCGGAAGGTCAATTGGAAGATTTGTTAATACATTTGTATCAAGCTGCCTATATAACAATACATGTTTTTTCACAACAAATTAAGTGATCTATGAATATAAATATCATTTATTTGATGTAATGGTGGAGGCTTTTTGATGCACCCCATTGGTGTAAGATTTTTCCAAATATATCGTAGAAAGTAATTTCAACATCAGCGTTAGTGAGTTTTAATGCCATGAAACCTTGACCATCATAGTAGAACTTCAACTCATTTGGATCCCACCATTGTATGTCACCTTTCCAAGCTTTTGATCCTCCACCGCTTGTTAGAAACTGGATGGGGCTGTCACCAAACATATAAACTTAGTGATCATTTTATATAAATATTCAACCTTACTTAACTAAGTGTTTATTATATTTATAAAAAGTTCACCTGTCCGAACTTGAAATATGCTCCAAACAATGGTCATGGCCGTTGATATAAAGGTCAACATTGTTGGCCTGAAAATTATTCGCTAAGAAAATATACACACATTGACATTCAAACAATAACTATGTAGAATAACATAGGCTAAATTTCATCCAAACATCTCAACGTATTTGAATATCTACGCAAAGCGTTTGATCTTTAAATAGTTCTTACAAGATGATTTTTATTGGCTGCGAGCTTACAAGTAAAGCGTATTTTTAGCTAAACTTCACTATAACAAATAAACTTAAGGACAAAATAGATATTTTATATACATTACACTTTATGGGTATTTTTTAAATAACAAATACTTAATTGAATCAATGTTTAATACATTAATAAATTTTAATTAATTAAAAATAAAATAAAAAAAACACCATCTTTAACCTTACATCCCACCCCCACACCTACCCCCACTGCCCCACCCCTCCTCCTCCCCCAATCGCTCAATTGGGATTGTTATTCACTGAATTCGTAAAAATATAAATGTCACTACAATAAAAATTAATTTTTGGAGGTAATATTTTGCAGGATACCAGGTTCCTCTTTTGTTCCATGAAAGGATCACTCCAACCAGTTAAGACGAAAGATATACTGACCAAATATGGGCAAATCATTCTTGTAGAGAAATCAAAGTAGAGTTTTAGTCATCAAAAAAGCATTAGAGAATTTACTATTGGTATAATGATATCTGCAAGATTCTATCGTTACTAATCCCAGTAAGTAGAACATGACTTATTGCTTTCCTTTGTTATCATATGATGAACCATCCGGAGATTCCATAGTTTTCTTCAATGTATTTCTAACCCAACTTCGAGTATGGGGTTGTCATTAATTGGGGGTGGGGTTGGGGAAGATGATGGGGTTGTTTATAAATTTAATTTTGACCCCTAAAGTAAAACATATTTAATAAGTATGGGTAAGTTAGAAATGAGGTATACATCTTGTATATAATGTCGCAGCGGTGGATTGGCGGTTATAAAGTGGCCGAATTAATGTATTCTGTTATTTTTCTCCTCATGATATTTTTTTTATTTTAATTTTTATAGTAAACATTAAGTAGGGTGTAGGACCCAGATAAATTACCAATGGCCCTAACTACTTATAAAGTATAAATATTATTTACTACGTATCTTTCGTAATTATCAGCAGAAAATAAAAAGTTGTTTAGCGGTCGCTACTATCTTTATTTCTTCGCTGATAAGCTTTTCATCTTTATTTAACTTTTAGATTTTTTTTAATTTTTTTTCATTTATAATTTTATTATAAAAATAATAAAATAATTTCTCAGAGAACAATTGCACATATAATAGTAGTTAGGTTAATTAGAAAAGGTGGGTCAGTTTAATAAAACTTGTTTGACAAAATTACCCTTTTCGAAATTGATTTTGTACTAAAAAAAATTTAGGTGCCATAATTTTCGAAAGTTCATGTGTTCGAAAATATCTAAGCGTAATACATTTGAAAGATTGGAAATCAGGTCTTTTATTTGAAATGATTTTGAAATAGTTTATCAAACGACTTTTGGTGGTTAACTTTTCAAACACCAAACAAAAAATAGAATCATTTTTAATGCTAAAAAAGAATTATGACAATCATTTTCTGTTGAACACATGTCATATCATAATCAACTGTAAAATAGATAGTCATTTTATTTCAATGTAACTAATGATCGATCAGATCAAAGCGTGAACTGTTGTAATTTGTGATTTGTCACATAGACGAAAGAATGAAGAATGTACGACAAAATTGAACTAATAAGTAGTCAACAAATTAAAACTTAGGCAAAATGTTACAAACTTAATTCACGGATGTTAGTGTCGATGTAAATTTTTAGTTGGGGTTACATATTTGATACTCCGTATATATATATAATCATTGAATTTATATATGGTGCACATATATATGAGCCCATTAGTATTTAAACTATATATAAAAGACAAAGATCATATAGGTGCCGTTAGTACTAATTTTCACAAACCCAAATTTTTTAAATAAAGTCTCGAATTTTAGTATACTTTGTGAATTGTTTGTAAAATTATCTCAATAATAATATAAAATCATTCGGTTGACATGTCAGATATTTGTAACTCTTTGTAATATACCTGTAGGATAGGAAGAAGTCTGTTTACGAGTTCAACTGTACTCCCATGATGGCCTGCACTTTTAAGTGTGTGATGTCCCACAACAATTTTCCATATAGCATTTGATTCCTTCAATGAGAGGTCAAGGTCCTCCAAGAGACCAAAACAAAGAAGATTATATTTTAATATTAAGAGCATAACTAACCGCGTATACTTATTCATAATTAAGTTCATTATAAATCAATCCTTCCCATTGAAGTTATTTGGAGCCTTGGAGGTAGTTAATACGTGAATTACGAAATGTTTGCAAGCAACTTATAGTGTGCACAAGTTAGCCATGAAATAAATAATAACTCATCTCAAGTAAGAATTGTGAGTGGTAGAATATGTAAAACATGGCCTTGATGTCGTAGGTTCGGTCACTGTCAATCATCTTTTTAGTCGAGGCATACATGAGGCTGCTGGTGTGTTTCAACTCTTTCAGTGTGGTTATCCCAGTTGTCGTGGTTCAAATTATTGCGTCAGTGGAATTAAAAAATAATAATAATATCTTTCCCCTCCGTTTTTTATTAGTCTTTACAGAGCTAAATTTTTTTGTTTGAATAATTTAATAGATTAAAGTATAAAAAATTGTACTTACGCATTTTTAAATGTACATTTTTATTATGAGTGTCAATGGCCGATGATATAGTTTGAATAGCTTTGTCGATTTACGTTTTGATGTCTTTCTTCTTTTATTTTTTTTAATTTATGCGAATGAGATTAGAGCAAAGCCAAATAAGCGGAAGTATATGTGAATATTTCTCCAAGAGACTTGATAAATAGTGTTCTCTAGGCATTACGCCTCTCCAGTCATATGTGTGCTCTCCTGGATCCGTGAAGTATTTATCTTGAAATGGAGTGGTATCCACAAAGAAAAACTCCCCAATCTCTGCATTTCAAAAACTTGTGCAAATAGTTAGCGAAATTAATTTTTGCAAGTCATTAGAACAAAAAGCCTAAAATGTATAGGGGATGCAACAACTCAAAAAAATTTCTAAGTCATTAGTGATAAATTTGATCATCTACAATGTTAAGGTTACAGATCTCAATAAGATTCTTTGTTATAGGACTTGATGCTTTTCTTGAATTTCTACCAAGTATACGAAGGGTCCATGAGTTGAAATGATCGCTACGGGTTATGTCACGGCCAAACATCTGCTAGACTTACTTAGGATCTTTGGAGGAAATGGGTTGGCCAGTGAAATCAGCACGATCCCGCCGTCACACAGCGTGATCGCTAGGCGATCGCCCAGATATTCAGAGACGATCAAGTTAGAATTGAAATTTAGTGAATGTACTATGAGTAGTAAAAAATAGTAGTTAAGAAAGGACTGTACTATGAATGAAGTATTTATAGGCAATTCTGAGAAGTCGTCGTCTGAGCTTTTACCTCGCTTGATTGTGACAACATGCCCGTCTTGGAAGTCATTGCGCCGTGGAGGCTTATCACGTTCTGGCTTGCGATATCTTTAAGGCCACAATCGAAAATCTATATATATATATATATATATATATATATCATTGCTCCTCGATTAGAGGATTGCGTGCCTTTGGGATATGCGGCAAATCATTACATGGACGAGAATTCCCTTTCCAGAGGCGGTATATTTCGGCTGGATGAGAGAACCGTGCTTTAAACCAAGTACAGAACCGCTGTTGGATCCTTGTTTTTATTTGTCGACTAATTTAAATACCATGGGACACCGGACGCCTGCTTCTGGCGTGTTCGTACCTCGATAAGAGGGTTTCTGCTCATTGGGTATTAAGCCCTATAAAAGGTACTATATTATGTTTAATACGTATTTTACTTTTTCACTTGTCCAAAAACTTTTCATCTTCAAACTCTTTCGTCTTCAACCTCTTCGTCTTCCCATTCTTCATCTTAAACTCCTCATCTAAAAGCGGTTAGAATTGGGCACCCAATAAATCCATTGTATGATGAATCATCAAGATCCACCATTGTGAATTGTGCCCTTATTGTAGATACTTTTGTTCCATTTGGCCACCTATGAAGTACGGTGACCGTTCCCAAGCATGTATTGTATTCCTTGTAAACCCGATTGATGGTGTGTAGGCGGGCGTATTAAACTTAGGTAGAAGCCATTTTCTCCCAAAATATAGTAGGCTAAAGATATCGATGAACTAACTTGTATCTAAGCGTTCTTTCTCTTGTGAAATTCGCTATGACGGAAATTGCTCGCGCTTTGGATCATTATGCGGTAACTTCAATACCACGAACTCTTTTATGCGAAAAGCTTATAATCTCGTTCTACCGTCCCGTTGTTCGTTGATGGAATAAACTTTCCTATGGGCATAACTTTTGCGGGTTTAGGGAATCACTTAGCCCCACTGCTTTGTCCCTACTTGATTGCGTCAATCATACAGCAGTGGGGGTGCCTCTTTGCGGTTCATTTTTATTCTAGAATTGAATTAGCGAGGGGGGGATCCGGCGGTTTTGGCGTGGTACGTCCAGCGGTTTCCCGATACATCAATTCTTGAGTGTCTCCGCGATTAACTTTTCAATTTCTGATTTGAGGATCCGACATTCATTGGTGTCATGTCTATGCTCGCGGTGAATATCACAATAGCGATCTTTATAAATGCACGCACAGTGCGGCTCACCTCATTCATGTTGGCCTAAATGATAAGTTCTTATAGTCTATTTAAGAAAAGATTTCCTCTATGGACACCGCCGCGGAGTAAACCGTTCCGTTATGCGTTACCCGATCAGCTACGTGGTTGTGGGTCATATTGTCGCCGCTTAGAGGTTTGCCGCCTATCATTGGTCTCCCACCGCGAAATTCTTCCTGGCGACCGACCTTGTCCGCTTGAGCTATATGACATCTTTTAAGTCTCTATTTTAACCTTCCTTGGTTTTTAATTCCTCGGCTCCACGTCTTTGTTTTACTCTTTGCTGTCGAGGCGGTCAGCCAAACAATGGTGTTTCCAACACAAGCGCCTTTTTCAATTTTCCATACATTAGTCCTCTGTAAAATG
The DNA here is from genome assembly GCA_019722365.1 of Lithospermum erythrorhizon. Taxonomy (NCBI): domain Eukaryota; kingdom Viridiplantae; phylum Streptophyta; class Magnoliopsida; order Boraginales; family Boraginaceae; genus Lithospermum; species Lithospermum erythrorhizon. The sequence goes on from JADFUC010002327.1 coordinate 28,236, forward strand.
ACATGCATGCTATTTTATTATTGACCTCAGTAATGGTCTATAAGATATCATTGTAGCGCTTTAGGTAACTTCTAACAGACTCGTTTGGCTCTTGTTCAATATCCATAAGCGCCCTCTCATTTTGATGAGCTTGGATGGCGGATCCGAACTTTGCAATAAAGGCATCCGCCGTTTGTTGGTATGTGTCTATGTATTTGAGGGGTAATGTCATGTACTAATTGAGAGCCTTATCGATTGAAATTTGTTGAAAAGCCTTGCATATATGCGGATTATTTGATGTAATTGTCATTTTGGCAAGGAACCTTGTAAATATTTTATGGGAATTAGCACTTCCGCCAAATTAGTGAAGCTGGCCAGCCAAACCATCTTGGCCAAAGAATGCAGTATCGATCTATACGTAAATGACATTTTTATTTTACATTCCTTTTGTGATCGGCCGGCGGGCATAAATGCCTTACATGTCTCTTCATCCCTCAGCTCTTTTTTGGGCTTTGTGTACTTGGTCGATTAGACTACATGTACCCGCTGTGTGTGCCTATCTTGAATTCTGATGGGCGCAATTTTCCATTTCACTCTCGAGGCAACGACTCTTCCCTTTGAATGGATGTAGCGGGAAAGGCGCGTGTTGTTTTACACTGTCCTTTAGCGTTTTCAAGCCGTTTACCCTCAAGCGTATTTACGCCCGATATCTGCTAGATATTGATGTCTTTGTTGTTGGTTTAGCGAGTTATTTTGTGAGGGGACGTGAGCATCATTTGTAGTATGTAAATTATTTCCAGACATATTCATTTTGGTATTTGTTTTTCAATCTGTCGGAGACGGTAGCAAGCTTGTCATCTGATCTCTAGAATGTTAAGGTTACGGATCTCGGTGATAAGGGTGGCCCCATTATAGGACTTGATGCTTTCATTTCAGGCTCTTATTTATGCAGGTAGTAGTTGAAATGGTCTTTCTGGGGGTTATGTGCGGCAACCGCTCTCGCCTAGACTTAGTAGTGGATGCTTGAGGAAGCGGGTAGGCCAAGTCACCGAGAATCCCGAAGCGCGATCCGTAAGTGTCTGCAGAAAGCGTGGCTGGCGTGGAGCGATCAGCAGAGGCAATTCCCAACGATCGAGTTAAATTGAAATTTAGTGAATGTACTATGAGTAGTAAAAATAGTAGTTAAGTTTATCTTATGAATGAGGTATTTATGAAATACAAAGGAAATCGTAGTCTCTTTCATTTGTGACACTCATGCTCTTGTAAGTCATTCTTATCATGACCTTATCTATTTGCAAGCCCAATGTCTTGGGCCACAATCCAAAATTTCTATATATATCACTTAGTTTTTATGTAGAAACGACGAAAATGATTATAAATTGTCATCATAACATTTATTTTGATCGACAATAGTGGTAGAACTTGATAAGATACAAATAAGAAAAATATAAAATTTAGGGAAGCGAACAACATAATTTTTAAAATTTACCATTTAAATGTTAAACATAATGACTAGGTTAATTTATTTTCCTTCAATATTTAAAAAAAAAAAAACTCATCCACTGTCCCCTACAATGAGAATCGAACCCAAGACCTCTAAATCACTGGAAGGCCTCCTAACCAGTAGTCTATTCAATATCTCAATTGTGTGCCTTTATTATTTTCCTTCAATATATTTGAAGTTTAAATAAAGATCAGACCATCACTAAACTAATTAACAACAGTAGTAAAAGTAGAAGTGGATAATATGGTACTCCAAGACCGAACCTGTACTGACTATATAAGATCTCAGGCAACGCCACCTCCAATCCCTTTCCGTGAGGACTGGACTCAGTTGTGCTAAAACATCACCTCTGTAATCATGATTTCCCAAAACTACAAGATGTAAACACAAAAAAAAATTAGAAAAAATATATTGTTGTTTTTCTCTAACTAATTCATCATCAAAAAATTATAGTCATATTTGTTTGTTCTAAAACTATGCTAGTCATATCAATTTTAACAATTTTTGTAGATGCCATACACTCGAGTATTCCTAGCTAGGTACGCAGCCCTTTAAATAATGAGCAATGATCGATATGACTTATAAATCAATTTAATAATAATATGTTTAACATAGAATAAAAAAAAGTCATGATGATGAAAATTGGGTTGTAAAAGTCATTGGTCGTTCCAATTAAAAAACGAATAAGCATATTATGAATTAAAAAAAGAAATATTACGTACCATGGTACCACTGTTTATTTAAACTAGGAGCTGTATAAATATTGCTAAATGAGTCATCAAATGCTGGATCATTTTCGTTGATTAAACCATCATCATAAAAGTTGTCGCCGGTTGAGATGATGAAATCAACATTCAACTTCTCGCTTGTAATTCCCATCTGCATACAATTCCATGTTAATAGTTAGGATGGTGAGTGTTTGGGGTTAATGGCTTATGAAGTGGATTACTACTCTTGCTTATAGGTGTGGTTTAGGTCAGTTTATGAATTCGCTTAGTGCTCGACTTAATTGTCAAAATGATCTTAAATAATATGTGCGAGAGTTATTTTTTAAATGCATCACAAATGTCAGGTATGAGGCGTTGATCGTGGCGTTAATTAGAAGATACCTTTTATTTGAGTCCCTCTTTTTAGCGGAGGTATTAAATTTTGACGTAAAAGGACTGAGTGCGCTTTTCGTCGATATCCGGAGGCCCAAAGATGCGTCTTTGAACGATATTAGCTAAATTGTGTTGGCCCGAAATTATGTTGCACTTGCGTATTCACTTATAACATAAATCAATTTTGTTTTGGCCCAAAATTGTGTTATATTTCGTCGTTATTATCACGTAAATAATGCACTAGGGCCGGGTACGACGATAGCGAGGGAATCGTTCGCGCCAAATATAGCATTTAGGCGTGAAATACAATGCATCGTTATTTAGGGAATGAATTTTGACTTAATTATCTCAAATTGCATTATTATCCAAGTAAATAAAAAGATAATGCAACATATTTTTCAAAGAAAAAAAAATTATTTCTTTATAATTTTCTATGTATCTTAGTCAAGCAAATTATACTACTTATAATTCATTTAGTTGTGAAATTTGATAAATCATTATTGGTAGGTAAATGACTTGCCAAACGTGCTATCAGGCGATTTCGTTATGCAAATGAGGATAGAAGTTAGAATATAATACCCTCTATAATAATTCCAATGGTCCACAAAGAGTGTATTTGCAAATTATTATAACATCTCCAAACAATAATATTACGTGCCATTGCTATTAATTGGTTGGTTGACGCCAACAAGAGAGCCCGACAAAAGCAATTAAGGCATAGCCGTATAGTATCGCAATGGAATTATTCTTTCTCCTATGGTTAATAAATCAGACACACTTATCTCTTTTTAAAGTCGATAAAATATCACTTTAAATATTTTCATGGCAATTTAAATACAAATCCTTTATGTGAGTTGTTACACGTAAATGTTGTAATAATGAGAATTAAGATATACTTTAATTTGATTATATGGATGGTTTAGCCTTGTTAATGAAAACTACTACTGTACTTCATAAAAATGGTTAATTTGAATAGAAATAATGTAATCTCATCCGATACATTTGAAATTTCAATATAACATTTAGAATATTAATTAATATCATCACTGACCTAATGCAAATTAACTTAAGCTCCTCTTCAACAACATTTTTTTTAAAGCTGGATTGTTCGTATGTTGTCTAAGTATTTCTTTAGACATTTATAACTTTTTTTTTTATAAAAAAACATGAAAATATATTATATATTTCAGAATGGCTTTTCTAGGTATAAATAGTTTATGCCGAAATGATATTATATTCATATAAATGAAAAAATTATCAATTATTCTCATTTAAAGTATAAAATAATAACATTTTTAAATTGCTTGCCTAAGATAGATATTTGAAATTCTAATTTTAAGGTGTAAACCTCAATTGTTTCCTTATGTTTAAAAATATTACTGCAGTATAAGTGGATATGTTAATGGCAGGATTCATCTTAATAATTGGAGAACAGTTGCAGTGGTCATGTAAGTGATACTGATGGGAGGACCAAATCCGACCAAATTACACATCATACACATGTAAAAATTTGATTTTTTTTGTCATTTACAAAGATCAATGCCGTCCTCTGCAGGTTTTATTAAGTACCAATACAATTATTATATTCATTTGTACGCGTAACTCTCCATGTGAATCAAGTTCAGGTAACAAAAAGCATTGGACAAGGAGATTGGAAGAAAAATGAAAAGCTTTTACTATATGAAAAATATAAAAGAAATGTGAATTATTTCATTTAACCTGGCGAGCAACTTGAGATTGATTGTATGCTCCTCTTCTTCCCCAGTCTCCAACGACCATAATATCAAGTAAACCATTAGCTTTTATAGTGTTGTTTCAGAAGCATTGGAAACAAGTTGCCAGGTGATTTATAGTACAGAATAAAATTGAAAGATGATGATGAGCTTGAAATTGCCTAGCATCATCATGGCTTCTAATAAATATATATTTGGGTGATAAAGGAAGATGGATATGGTTGAATAGGATGAGGAAAACGTTCTTGATCAAAAACACCCACGTTCAAACTTATATGGCAACAATTTTCTTTTCCTACGATACACACAATTTAGTGTATGTGAGGGGCGAGCAATCAAGCTTTTTAGTTTTAGTAGTAAAAAATCATCAATAGGACAATCTTGAATTAAATTTTGACTTTGGCAAAATAATAATTGATCAATCATACTCGCATTAGGCCAGAGATGGGACATTAAAAACACCCAGACACACCAATTTCAATTTCAATCGACATTTTTTATGAAGCAAATGCCAAGAATGGACACGCCAAAATCTCGACACATGGAGCCACATGTGGAAGAACAGTTGGCACGAGGTTAGATAACGGTTATTAAGAATCTTAATAAATTTGTTACATTAAGATACAATCTTCTGTTGAAATATGTTATTGAGTATCAGTAATATCTGAGGGATCTTCCTTTATTTCGAAAATATATCATTTGAGTATGTTGTGTTAGTGCGTTATGAAATGTTAAGCTATAATCTGATAAATAAAATTTATGACAATATATATCGTGGTATATCTTTTTAATAAGAATGGCGTAAGAAGCTTAAAATAGTTAAAAAATACATAATAATTTAAAATTCTCGAGCAAAATCTTTAAGAATGCTTAATAGCAACATAGCTTTGCTATACAGCCCTATTGTTAATTATTGTATGGACGAGAAAATTTACAGGAACAATGACTCTCGTCGAAGCTTGATGTGAGGTGAAAATGTCAGATATCAAGAGAGGATTGGTTTGGAGATGGATCTTCTAAAGGAAAAGTAATAGGAAAGGGTACTTTGTATGTTGACGACTACCCCAACATGATGATGTTTTGTTAGTAAAAGGACTAACATGATGATGTTTTGTTAGTCAAATAAGCATAAGTGAGCTGTGTGACCAAAGGTTGATGGTCAACTTTACCAAGGAAGGTTGATTGTTTGGGGAATGAGTGGGTTCAAGATGATTTGAAACTTGTTGAAGTTAATAACTTGGCCATGCTTTTCACAGAATCAAATCTTAATGGAAACAAAATCTGCTAGGCTCTTATTATGGAGGTAAATGAAGATATAGTTATCTTGAGAAAAAAGTATGCAAGAGATTCCAAACCGTTTAGGAGATACTTCTAAGTAGCTTCAACCATCGTGAATTACGTCCCGAAACATAGGTCATTTGGTAAAGAGCTTATAGTAATATGGTACCAACTCCGCCTCTTCAAGCAACATGAGTTCGACTCTCAAAAGAAAAAAGTACAATCCATAACAAAAGTAAGAGTAACCATGAACATATTTAGATGTTTAAAACAGAATCATACTCAGAGTAAAAGGGCATCAACATTCCTCTTTCCTTCAGGGCCTTTAGTGTACCAGGATGAAACATAGTCACCATACAGCACAGGTCGGTATTTAGGTGGCTCAAAAACTGGGGAGATAACTCTTGTTCTAGCAGGATCATGAAATGTGGCAACCGAAAGCCGAGCATTACTAGTATTAGTTATGGCACGATGTACAGCACTTCGATATTTTCCATTGGTTATAACCTGAAAGTAGAACAGTTTTATTTAGCACCCTGAATATGAATACAAGGCGAACATAACATGAAGTTGGGGCGAGAGATGGCTCAACATACCCCCTCCCCCCCGGTAATGTAAAATCTTTCGTTAAAATTGGTTTAATGTCTTTGGCCTAATTTTGGTTCAAGATTCGCCACAATACCAACAATACTAGTGACCGCAAATTGAACATGTCAGAAAATCTAGTAGCGTCTACATTCCAACAACCACAGATTATACAACGATGATGATGTTTACCTCGGTTTGGTCAGCCAAGATGACTAAGATAGCATGATCCAAGGGGTGAATAGTTAACCACTGACCATCCTTGAGAAGCTGGAGACCGGAAACATGATCTTGCAGAAGAAGAGTAATGGCACCCATGTCCGAATGTGCTTGCAGGCCCAACGTAAGCTCAGGCTGCGGGCAAGGCGGGTAGTAGCTAACAGTGATATTCTGGTAAACCTCGCCAACTACCTCTTGTATCCGCGAATGACCCAAACCCAATATCTCCGACATCAACCCTAACAAGTGGTTCGCTAGAGTCTGCATTTCATCACTATACAGTACAAACTTTTTAAATTAATAATTAATCAAACTCTCAAAAATAATAAATTTATTCCGTCCAAGTTATATGCCAGATGAGGAAGGGAAACATTATAGACACAACTAAATACTTGCCATACCTTGCAAAGATGGTTCGAGCTTTTCTTTGATAGTTTTAATTTCCAAGTTGGCCAAATATTTTTATTTGTGTTGTATAATATTTTATGAAAATTATATCGATAGAAAAATACATTTAAGTGCTTTTAAATTTGATATATTTTAAGTAAATCTCTCTAATATATTAAGGTATCAAATAGTAGATAAATTTTTTTTAGGCACGAAAGTATTAACTATTAAGCTACAAAATGACCATTTTGCCCCTTATCATAACTTACTAAATTAATGAACTCTCTAAATAATAAATTTATCCGGTCCGACTTATATGCCAATTGAGAAATTGAAACACTACACACACCACAAAGTAGTAACCTTAAAGGTGCAAAATGACCATTTTACCCATCATTATAATTTCCTCAACTAAACTTGCAAAATGATATGAGTATTTTACCCTCATAACTACCTCAATTAATACATTAGGGAACAAAATAGTAATTTCACTCTAAAAAAACACACTCAATAAATGATGGATAAATTAATAATTCTATAAATTAATAATATTGGGACCTGTAGTGAGCGACCACTTGTCTATAATGATGAGGGAAATGTGGCCAACGTGAAGGGTCTCGTCTCTGAAGAGGGAGAGTATGGTGATCAAAATAATCCCTCCAATCCAAAACAACGTTGTTTTGGTTTGATTGAGTAGCTAGCATTCGACTCCCGTAGCCTTGAGAGGCAGGGGCATTAGGCTGACAAGAGTATTCCATCTTGTCCTCGGTCGAACCCGACTCGAAGAACGTGCGTCCCACGCACTGGATATCGCCAAGGAGATTAATGGGGACCCCGTGGTTTACGACGTGGAATGCACCCCACTCGCTGCACGCGCTGTGTAGGGATTTCTGGAGTGATGAAAGGTCGTCGTCAAGGTCGATCGTGGGGATGGTTGGGGTCTGGTGGAATTGGGTTGTATGTATTCAGGGGGTACTGATGATATGCCACTTTGGGAGATGGATTGGACTCTGCTGGCTGCTGCCTCCATTGATGGCTGTTCAAGGGGCTCAAAGTAGCTTCGGAAATTATCTTCGTCATCAAGTCTATTGCATACATTTAATGATGTTGCATATCTAGTACGCATTTTCGAGAGAGTATTGGTGGCGGATCTCGTAAAAAAATAAAGTAATAATGTTTGTGCTTCACTCCATAATCAACTTATTGGTAAGCGAGTCGTCGGTGACGAGGTATTAAAAATCATCAATACATTTAATGGTATGTGTGTCAATTGAGAAAAAAATTATCATATATATGAAAAAGTAAAGAAGGAAAAAAGAGAATGCGGTCGTATAATGAATAATGAAAGAGAGGGTATGAAAGTCTGACCCATTAATTTAGTATATAATACTTTAGTCGGTTAATTAAATTCTTTGTAAAATATAATGGCATTGATTAGCTATGCATAAGAGTGTTAATTTATCACAGTTTACCTACTTTAGATTGCGGAAAAAAGCAAAAAATAAAGCCAAAAAAAAGGAAAAAAAAAAAACTCAGCTATTATCTTGCTCATATGGCCAGGTGGGTAGAAATAATGAAAAATAAGCGAAAAGAGCTCGAATTATTGAATTTAGCGGCTTATCCCCCAGGTCGGCACGAGCCAAAAATATAAATGTCAGTAAGTAATTTATCGAGTTTGAAAAAAGAGCACGAATAATTAATTTAACAATAGCCACGGTGGGGCGGGCAAAAAATATTATCTTAGAAAATTTATTAAATTACTCGAGTATTAATTTATCGAGTTAATCGGATATGACCATGCATAGAAATAATAAGAAAAATGACGAAAAAAACACAATTATTAATTTAGCCTTGTATTCGAGTCGTGAAGAGCCAAAAATATTATATTGCATATGACACAGGTAGAATTAATGAAAAATGAAAGAAAAAAGAAGCGCGAATTATTAATTTGCCTTGCTATCCGTCGGAGACGGGCAAAAATATAAATAAATAGAGTATTAATTTGTCGAGTTTGAAAAAAGAGCACGGATGATTAATTTAGCAATGCTCCCAAATTCCGGGAGGGGCGAAAATATGTAGAGTTTATTAAATAATCGAATAAATAATTTACTCGATTTTCTACTTATAGTTGATAATTGAAAAAAAGAACAAAAAAAAACCCAAAAATCAAAAAAAAAAAAAAGGGAAAAAAACTCCGTACTATTAATACATACGTATATGACCGTGGGTAGAAATAATGAAAAATGAACGAAAAAATGGCGAATTATTAATTTAGCGCCATATCCGCTTCGGGGCCGGGCCAAAAATATAAATAATGAAGTATTAATTTATAGGTTTTGAAAAACACGAATGATTAATTTAGCCTTTAATATCCACGGCCAGGCAGGTAAAATATTATCTTAGAGATTTTTTAAAATAATCGAATATTAATTTATTGAATTTCTAATGTAGTTAATAATTGAAAAGAGCGCTCAAAAATCGAAAAAAAGGGAAAAAAATTCCACGCCCCATGGTCCCATGTCCATTCGCGTGCACTGCAGGACACTGTCCTTTTTATATAACTACTATATTGATTTTTGACTAGCTATAATACAAATATAGGGCCCATTTTATGAGAGCTTTGTCAACATGCAAAAAATTGGTTCTACTCAGTTTGTATTAATATTGCATACTTCTTTCCAAGTTTCAGGGTCCATTTTATGGAATTTCAATCATGTTTTGCAGATTTCAAGTGCCTAATTGTTAAATTTCAACAGTTATATGGACTTGTAGTTATATTTAAACAAAAATAATGATGCAACAAACAAAAGAAGGCAAATTTATGGGCTTAGCCCCAATTGTTATATTATAATTTCCTATTTTTACTATTTGTAATTCACATAGTGAGCGAAAAGAAACTAACCTACTCAATTCCTATTACAATACTATTACTACCTACCATCGAACTTACCGTTCCAATCATTTTAGTTACAAACCAGATCAAACTGAGCATTATCCTACTAATTTAGTTTTTATAATTTGACATGTTGCTATTAAACATTCCAGATACAAATGTGACACTTCAAAATCAAAAAGCCATTCAGGGAAACATTCCTTCAAGGTACTCATCAAAATCCTCATCATCGTCCTTATTGTTAGCTGAACTTGAAGCAATTTTTCCTGAAACCAACATAATGTGACACTTGTAGAAGAGAAGAACAACTGTAGGGTTGTGTTCAATAACCCAACGGATCATTATATATCAAATAATCAAACTTCATAGCAACAATGGTCAACCTTATAGTTATGCTATATCTTAGCAATTCTTTTAGATCGCTTAAGGTACGTGGTTTATCTTTTAATATGATTCTAAGGTTGAAACCTAAATGATGATGCGGATAATGAAACAGATTGAGAATCATGAACCTAAAGAAATGACAAAGGAATCAATCAAGCATCAAACCTTTTCTCCTATCCTGCCTCCTGTCAGATTCTGGATCGGTCTCATCATCACTATGTGATCTTTCTCTGAGAACAAAAGAGGTATTAGCCTTCGACAATAAAAAGGCAACAGATGTATAGTTGTGTTACCAGAGGGACAGTATAAGAATACATAACACGAAAAACATGGATTTTATAGCATCACAACAAGACCTTTTCTTATGGCGGACTTCCTTCTCTTTGCGCCTTTCTTGTTCCTTCTCCTTCTGCCTCTTGTACACAAGCTTCTCAGAGCACCTGTTATATGCAGTTACCGAATAATAAATGAACGAAAATACAACCAGTTTCAAACAAATGTTCAAGAAGTATGCTTCATCACGCTGAGTGGAACTTCAGAACCCTGTTGTCTGGAAAACAGCATAGTATAATATGCATTTACATAGATTCTCTGTGCTGACGATAAGAAAAATTATTTAGCAGTCTTCAAGGTTAGGTTCAGCCAAGAATGCATATTTGAAGGGAAGTAAATGTTGTAGCATTTACAGGGAAGTTCTTAGATTTATCCCAAAATGGTGGGTCCATTACACTGACATTCTAGTAGCCTAAAGAAACCTGCAGACCAGATTAAAAGATAAAATCTCAAAAAAGCTCTACTCCAAAAGACACTGCGTACTATGATATTTATAGAGCATATACCCTCCTATTGGTCCAATATACACAATTACTATTCATCTATTCATTGTAGATAATTTATACCCCCCTTCCCGGCATATATTAATCCCTCTCACAGAATCCAACATCCATATGTTTATGTTTAAAGACTTGAAGGAGATAATTGATTGTACTTGTATGCCTGTATTTCTTAGTATGGCACACATGCGCCAACCTTAATATCACATATTCACATCAAACCACCAAAAATCATAAATGCTACTTAAGAAACTGGACTTATTTTTATCTGCAAGAATTTATTTAAGCCAGCGGCCTAGCCCATGATTTAAGGCTTCTAAACAAGAATACAGCTATCCTGGGCATTTAAGAGAAGATGGACTTATAATGAACCAATGTACTCGCCTCTCACAGGTTACCAACTTCACCAGAGCTTGTTTACTTTCTCCAGCTTCAGTATAAGAGAAGTTCACCTGAAATAAAAAGGACATATTACAGTCCCACCTTTATGTCCAGGACTTGGGCATGGAGAAACAGAAATAGAAGAGGCATGATTATAGTCATTTCATTGAGTAAATAGTGCCTAACAAGCCTATTTATGGCTTTAAGAGATGATCAATTCATGGTGAACTAGATTTAAAAAGGTTTCACAATCTAGTAAGGGAAAGACAAATTGATACTTGCCTCATAGCTTGATAAGCCATCCCTTTCATTGCAATGTTTATTACCACATACAAACTGCCCTGACAGTCAAAGTTCAAACAATTAGATTTTAGTACAATTCCTTCTGAAGAACTGCAGTTCCTGACATGCATTTATTGTTTACTAACAATTGTGCATTCTAGTTAACTGCATGCATTAAGGTTTAGAGTGCATGATCTAGTGTTGGTAAAGTTCATTAAATTTACAGTTCATGAAAGCGATGCAGGGATTCTTGAATATGTATAGCCTCTGTATGGATACTACTTTCTCATTTTACATGTCTGTTTTAGATATATACCAGCGACGCCTTCGATTCGAACTAGGCGGCTTTTAATGAAAGGAAAGGTGTGTATACAAATGATATATGATTCATTCTAATTTATATATCTTGCTTCAACATATGAGTCGACAATCATTGAAGCCAGGTCAAGTATTCGATTAACTCCTCCTCATGTGGGTTGAAGTAATTATTCTAAAGAACATTAGGTTATCATAAGCCAGCCTATTGGGTTAACTTTTCCAGTGTCTATATGAAAGATAAGAAGGGTTATGTTGTAATAGAGAATAAACCTCCACCCACATTTATATCTGATAGCATGATTAATCACGAATGACATGGTGGAAAGAAAATGTAGATACGCAATGTAGATGAACTCACAATTTTATAGAAAGCTTATGATTCAGGTAGAAGTTGTTATTGTACTTAGATGCGCAATCAAATATTCCTCCAAGTATTCCTTATACAGAGAAAACATACTGGGAAGTTTTGATTTTCAAGAAATGAGGGAAACCTAATGCATCTACTTTTATTAAGTCAAGCTCATACATTTGCGCACCAATTAAGTAACCACCAAATTATGGAAAAACTTGCTAGCACACACATGAACATTCTATGTAATCGCATGTTGAAAAAATGAATCAATTATGATCAAATCATGAAGTTACTACTACACAATGATGGAAACACTTGATAGCTAACACTTGACCAAATTACTGAAAGAAGTTACCTTTTCCGGATATCACTTCTTTTTCTGTCCTCCATCTCAGACCAATCTGTAAAAGATAAGATGAATGCTCACCCTCTTGAAGCATGATTGCTACAATAAAAATCTTTTTCTTACCTCTCCATGAATTTGTTACAACAAAAGCTTTTTTATATCTTAACTCCAAAAAAAACATAAAAGAAAAACAAAATAACACAGTACACATACCAAACCCCATAACAATAACAAAAAGACAATTATCAAATACTTCATCGACCTCTAATGTCTTTATCTGAAACGGAAGTTTATTGAATCCTCCAAACCCGCATGTCCCAAAGAAAACGAAAAAGAAGCTTCAAATACATACGCAATCCCTCCAATCTCTTTGGGGATTCCTGTTTCTTTTAAACTAAAGAAAGAGAAAAATGACGCCGGAAAAAGAAGAAGACAATAAATCGGCAGTCAATTGGAAAGACTTGTACACTACCTTTCCAGTCTTGTAGTGTGACATATCAGCAATACAATATCTTTGCTGAAGTCAAGGGAATAGACAGAAATATCCACAAACTAATTATATTTGACAAGTCAGCGAGCAATTATAACAACACTAGCCATGCTAAAAAGCTCAACCAGCTCCTCCATTTCTGAATTCATTTTTTTTAAATTTTTTTTTACCATTATATGGAAATTCAAGTCTATTTGAGGTATAGTATGAGAAAGGGATAATCCTGTGTCAGGAGTAATGTTGCTAGCTATAAGAAGTCAGAACTCTACCAGACCAAATTAATTTTTCAGAAATACTAGCATCAGTTCCTGAATTATCGATCAAACAATCTAAACAAAAATTTCCAAAAGCAATGCTTTGCTTAAAATAGCTCAAACAGATGACGAAATCAACCTTGACATTTAAATTAGATTCATAAAATGGTCTCACAAGAGTCCCAAAGGTATGATGAACCTCCACAATTATTCTAAGTGAAGAAACATGGAGTAAATATGTAATTTTATGGCATTCACTAATAAGCATATTCCAGGATCATAATGATGTAAAAAGAACTGACCAATAAAACATGCAGAAACTCCACTACAATCAGATAAAACCACACTATCCATATACATGTTGATGCTTAAGTATGTACAGAGAAGTATGCACAAGAACCACATATGTTTCAGGGATACTCTTTGAAAAGCTTGTCATAGTAACGTTTCACCAGCCTTTGCTCCCAAGAATAATCCATGTCATCTTCCTCAGTTCGAATGAACCTGCAAATGCATGATATGTCAAAGAAAATGAACATTACAGCCAATCAAGAATATAATATCTTGTAAGCAAAAAAATGGTGAAGTTATAATTGATCTTCATTATCTAAAAAGAAGAAATGATACAGAGAAATACATGCTCGCTCAATATCAATTGCATTTTATGTTTAGGTTGGCTTGTTTTCTGCAAGTTCTTATTTGTTAACATTCTTTAGTGTCCACATGATTTTCTCGCTAATGGTTAAAAGTGACCAAAATGATTAGATTAAAATAGAAAGGGATGTCAAATTAGTCAAAAACCTAATGTTCAGCATGGCTATTAATTTTTACAAAAATCTCAGAGGGAGATAACTAGTAATTACTCAGAAAAGGATCGGGCATGTGACCTTAACAATGCAAAGATAGTGATCAAAAGAACACTAAACAAAGTTGAGATACAGTATAATATTAGCTTGCCGAGAATTTGATGCAGTATGCAAAGATTGATAAGAATTTTGAGCAGCTATAATAAGATTCTATTGCTCCTTCAGATGTCCTTTTGGTCATATTTTCCCAGGGTACGCACGAATGAGAGATAATAGACCCATCTTCAATTAATAACATCAGTACTTATCAACAGAAAATAAGACACTATTTTAGAATACTGGAATAAGGGAAGTGACCATACCTGTATCCTTCTCTAAGGGTATCCTGATCTGTTTTAACAGGCAACTTTTCAGTTGGAGGCTTGTCTTTTCCATAGAAGCTCACTGCACATGTATAATACATATATATTCAATTACCAACTAAACTATGGAAAAATGGTAGTTAAATAAATTTAATAGTGACCATAGCTGATTGAGTAATAAATTAACATTTGACAACCAATCCAAACAACTTTTATATAATAAAAAAGTGCATAATATATAACATTAGGCGATGCTGCTTCTACGAACCAAAAAAATCCAATCAGAGACGAAGACATAAAAAATAATTTTAATCAAGTTAGTTTATCTCTACATTGAAGTTTGAGAAGCGAATGGAAAGACTATGTATGAGCAACTGTAGCCTCCTTTTCATCTTAGGGAAGGAGACTGTTGATCACTCGATTACTTTCGGACTCCAGGATCATCCAAGTTATATCTCAATAGCTTGAATCGATCCTTTGTCCCACGTATAATTAAACATGTAAACTAAACGAGGAAACTCCCAACCTAAGCATGAAGGATCAATTATCAAGCAAAATATTGCAAAAAAGTTTATAATTGAGTGAAAATAAAACTATCGAGTAAAATAGTACATCAAAGATATCTCCTCCCTCCCAAGTCCCAATGACATTTACCTTCTATCATCAATATTAATAATCATCATACGACTAAATCGTGGGGTGATGGTGAGTAATTTGAATAATTTCAACAATGTCCTAATCTCCAAAGTTAATTCAACCACAATATCTAATCTACTTAAATGAAAAAACTTTCCACGGAAAGGAAAATACTTGAGCACACACCTTCAAATCCAAAATAATTTACGTTTTTGCATATTTAAATACACAAAAACAATCAAGGACATCAATTTGCATCTCGAATTCTTCGAAAAACACATTAAATCAGCCAGACATTAATTACCCAACAATACAAAACGAATGATTTATATAATATTAGTTGTATATAAAATTAGATAATAAGTATTGAGGTGAATGATAATAAGAAGCTAACCGTAGTCTTTGAGATATTTTTGGTGACGTTCGTAAGCATTAAGGCCCTTAACATGAGCTTGATATTGCTGTTTTCTCGACTCTTTATCATATATTGCTGCCTTTATCCAACCAAATGAACTCATTTTTTGCCTCTCTATTTAATGCTTTCTTGGATTGGGGAAGATAATTGGGAATGGCTTTTTCTTATTTATTTTTGTTTTTGAACCATCATCATCGGAATCAGATTTTTATAAATTCAACATGAATTTTTTAACAAGCCACGGGCTATGGTTAGAGGCTCTGTTTGGCTAAAGATTTTGAACTCGCTCGATCACTAAACTAGTGGAATCGAAGCCCAAGTTCGACAAGCTTTGATCGAGCCGAGCTCAATCCCAAGAAAAGTTAGCTCACTTATTTTAAATCCAATTCAACCGAATTAATGTAAATTCAGTTTACTTAATCAATTCAATAATAAATCATTCATTTATAATAGAGGTTAACTTTAATAAAAGAGATATTCAGAATAAAATAATAATTAAAATTAAAATTAAAAAATTATCACAAAAATCTTTCATAATAAAAAGAAATAATACTACATGATTCAATATACACACACCCAAATAAATAAGTTTTTTTAAGATTATTTTTACCCTCGAAAGATAATTTCTATAACTACCATACTTACAAATAAAGTAAATATTATTTCACCCCAAAACAATTACTGTTTTATGTGTGTATAACAGCTCAGATGCGGTAAGGAGCGAACGATCCCTTCTAAGCCAGCCTGTGGTCTAGAAAACAATAGGGGCCCTTTACATTGATCTTTTCCACTCCCTCTCCCACAAACTGAGTCAAATACTAACATCATGGAACTTCAATGTTCCTACAACCTAGGTGTAATAGTATCCCAAATCAGACAAAAAAAAGTCCCATCTTCAAACAAAATACCATATTTTCAAAACCCAAAACGTTTGTCTAGTGAACTTAAGCCTCCATTTTCAATGTCAAGATTGAATATTCATCAAAGAAAATCAAGCCCTTTTAGCCATGATTCAAATTCAAGGTCAAAATTGTCCATAAAATCTGAAGTAAAGAGTTCAAGTAATACAAAGGTTGTTATTGCATGCTCTGCTGTAACTATAGCATTAGCTGTTGCCAATCGAGTGTTTTACAAACTAGCACTTGTTCCTTTGAATGACTATCCCTTTTTTCTAGCGATGATCACCACTTTCGGGTAATCTATAACTCTTTTGCATTGCTTTTTTCCTATTTTTATATTCTCAATAAATCACAATGCCTCGTTACCTATTGTAAAGTACTACTTCCTCCCTTTTTATTTACTCCATTCGCCCTAAAAGATTGTTACATTTTCAGTCTCTTAATTATCAATTTTTTTCAATTCTCAAGCTCAAATAACTTTTTAATGCAGGATATATTTGTTTGGGAAAATATAATAATATGTGTATTTTTTTAATCTCATAATTTTCGATTCAAATCAAAAGCTGATGTCAATCAAGATCAGAAAGTTTTATAATTTTAACATGAAAGTTAAACTGACAATCTTAGCATCTGAGGAATACTTAATAATGGAGGTAAGTACTTTATTAAGGTTGAATAATATTACTAATATACCACAAAAAATATTTTATCAAAAAGTACTTTAGTTGATTAGATGAAAAGTACCGAGTATTTTATTAAAGACAAAATTGAAAAGACTAAGATAAAGTTGCAATCAAATAAAAAGTTATCAAGTAAATAGAAACAAAGAAACGGAGGGACGAGTAGATAGTCTTTGATCTTGGGTCAATTAGGATACACGCTAAGGTACAATCGCACTTCATACCTCATCGAAGGGAGCTTTTTTAGAGTCATTGGCACATGTTATTTTTGTTGATGTTTTCCCCTCCCATATATTGCTTTGGTTACCTTGGTTTTGATTATTTTAAAAATGTTTTGTCTCCTCTAAATCGATCCTGTATGTGTTGATGACATCTATTCTCGCACACAATACATTTTACATGCTTCTAGTTTATGCTTGAAGATTCTTCAGTGAACCTAATGAATCACAATTCAGGAATGTTCGAATTTGTTCCTAATGTTTAGCAAATTTATTTAATTAATACCACGTCTCTTGAATAATTGGTTTTTGGCAATTTGAATACAGGTATGTGATCATATATTTTTCCATATTACATATGAGACGTAAGGCTGGCATCATCACTGATGAAATGCTGAAAATTCCCAAGTTTCGTTTTGTGATTATTGGCTTTCTTGAAGCTCTTGGGGTTGTTTCGGGAATGTACGCTGCAGGTACTTCCTTCCATTTAGTTTTGGTGTTTCAAGTTCAATCCCTTATATTTGATGATCAAAGCAAATCTATTTCAAGAAAGTGTATACCTATTGTGGTTTTTAGTTTAACAACCTCTTCAACCACGTGTCTCTGGCAATTACTCGGGGCATATAAGCAGTGTTTTGAAAAAAAGGTAGACCAATAACCACTTTTCGAGTCTTGTGAAAATTGTGGTAAATATCTTGATGGGTAACTTGATTAATTTTGCATGTGGACTGAGAACATGAGTGCTAAATGTTCAGTTGTATACTTGTATCTCTTTCTACAGCAAAGCTTCCTGGTCCAGCAATACCAATACTGAGTCAGGTAATATATGGAATTCGGGGATAGCTTACTAGTTTGAATTCAAGTTGTAAACAAATTGTTCTTCCTGCAATGCTTTTCGAAAATAAGTTGAAGAAGTGGCTTGGTGTTACGGAATTTATTACTACGTCCATCCCTAAATGATGGTCCACTTTGTTTTTTCAATGGTCAAAATTAACAAACTTTGCAATCTTAATTAAAACACTCAAATTTTATTCGAATCAAAATTATCATGTTAAAAGTACTATATTTTGATACATTTTTCTCCAAATATTATACAACATATCTTGATACATTTTTCTCCATGCATATTTATAATAGATACAATAGATCTGGAATTTAACAAATAATCTGTTTATCATTAAGAGTATATCCATGGTCTTCCTAAACTGCTTCTTGTTCTCTTTTTCCGCAGACGTTTCTAGTGTGGCAACTGGCTCTTTCAGTCATCCTTCTAGGAAGAAGATATACATGGAACCGTTTAGTTGGATGTTTATTTGTAGCGGTGGGGGTTGTATGTGCTGTTTCAAGGTTTAAATATCTCTTAATTTATTGATTTTAACATTTAATGAGGCCATACTTTGCAATATGGATCAACTCGATTCCTCACCAGTATTGAAGGGATAAGGCATCTTTGACAGAAGCAACATGCACCAAATCAATACGGACTTCAGTGAGACCAGCTTGTGTTATCTACAGTCATTCAACTTTTTTGTTTCCTACCTTCTGGTCAACTCAATAATATAGGCGATGAATTTAAGCAGGCTTATTCAAAATAATGGTTTATCCTCCTTTATTATCCTGGAAAAGTATCCATCAACAACATGCCCCAATGCTTCTGAAGAGGTTCCCGCAAAAGCGTTGTAAGGGGGGTCGGATAGTACGCAGCCTTACCCCTGTGATAACAGGGAGGATGTTTCCGAATGAACCCAGAAATGAAGTGCAAACTACTATGTACTACTTCACAAGATATTGGAAGCATGGGTAGTGTCATGAGCCATTTTGTTTTATTCCATTATGTCCAAGAGCTGGAGATTATAAAATCTTTGACTCCATAGGACATGTATGTGGAATTGGGGATAGAAACCCTTGATTGTTCAAAATATTGTATGCGTAAACAATTTGACGCTGCCATTATTTTGTTAATTTTATTTCCCATTACCACTAATTGAAGTAATTGTAATTATGCATTATCTGGCATTACAGTGGAACTGAAAAGGATCATATGCTAGCTGGACTTGGGTTGTTTTGGCCTGTTGTGATGATAATATCAAATTCCTTTCAAGCAGGAGCTTCTATTCTCAAGGTATATATGATACATAAAATATTCCCTATAAAATGTTCCCAGGCCAACTGTAATAAAATATGTTTGGCCTATGTAGGAATCAGTCTTCATTGACGCTACGACTCGCTTGAAGGTGCATATGACTTTAATTGTTTGTTCCTTGAGGTTCATTTTTCATTTCGCTTACTTCGACCACTGCTTTGACCTTCTTTTGAAATGTATATTAAAAATTGCTGAATTACATAGGGAAAGATGCTTGATATTTTTGTTGTCAACTCCTTTGGCTCTGGATTCCAAGTAAGTTTCTCACAGATTTTTATTTTGGTATATATATTTGTGTCATTTACATGTAAACATGTATATTTTCTGTTGTCCGTATTTGTTTTTTTTATCTTAAAATTTTCGTAAATTTTGGATGATGACTATGGTAACATATCTTTGTGCATGTTAATTCCGAACTCATATTGTCTGTTATGATACATTAAGTTCTGGTTTAGAAAATTATCCGGTCTGATAAAAGTGCCATTTACTCTACGTTTCTGCTTTAAAAGTTTGTCCCACTTGGTATTGACACGGAAACCACTTTTATTGCAATCAAAGACAGACTTTGGGACTGGATGATCTTAATTGAAATACCTGAGATACCATGTAACTTTAGCAAATTTAATGGTAAACAAAAACTTTTGCAAATATGATCAATTGACATATCAAAAGAGTTCTCTGTACTTTGGAGTTGGATTTACTGGTTTTCATGTTCTCACCATTCGATTATTCCGATTTAAAGTCAATCATTTAACATAGTTCCCCGAGTCTTCATTATGCTAAGCACATTATTAGATTCTTGACTAATTAACGATCCACAAATTTGAGTACTGTATTGAGCTTTATAAAATCGCTATAGAACTTAACTCAAAAAGGTTCTGCAATAAATTAATAATAAATGAAACCAGGATTATTCATTTGTGGACTTAATTTTCATTTATGTTGCTTATATTGTCCTCCTTTGTACTTGTAGGCCCTTTTTGTTTTTCTCTTTCTACCTATATTGTCAAACTTGAAGGGTATACCATTTTCCCAACTCCCTGCTTATTTAAAGAGTGGTGTTGAATGTTTTCTGAATCTAGGAGGCAATATACCAGGTGAGCATTTTTCATATTGGACCTCAATAATTAAAATAAAATAAAAAATCCATCTAGGAAAAAGTAAATTATCAATATTTCCTTGTGGACAATTAGGCACTTGCATCTGGTGGAACAGTCCACTTAATTACTTAATGGTCGAACAGATAATTAAATTCATCTCATCGCACGGATTATTGTTGTCGTATCTCTTTCCTGGGGAACACAACACTTGACTAATTTATGGTTAAACAACTGAACAAGTATAAAGAATTATGGAGATAATTAGTTAGCATCTCTTTTGTACTCCTGCTCTTCTAAATGTATCTGTAGAATTGTTAATGAATGGGTATATATATTACTCTAATGCTTATCTTTATCTAACGTAACTCATTCATCTTTGCGCAATATTGTCATAGGAATTCCAGGTTGTCCAAAATTATAAATATAAGTTATATTGGATTCATATCATTAGCCAAATAATTTATTTATTATGTCGGATGTCTACGTGCTTTCAGGATGTGATGGAGCTCCCTTATTGCCACTACTGTATGTGATTACAAACATATGCTTCAACATATCGGCACTTAACTTAGTGAAAACATCTTCAGCTGTCGTCTCATCCCTTGTCGTGATGGCATCAGGTTCTACTACCTTAACATAGGCGACTTAAATCTCTCATTTTCGCTTTGTGTGCTTTACATATTATGTTACTGATACTCAGGTTTGTTCTTTGTTCTTGCAGTACCAGTCTCAATCTATATCCTTACTCTTCCATTGCCATATCTACCAGAAGGTGTAAGTTTGAGCCCATTCTTCCTCCTTGGCTCTGCCATCTTAGTGGCAGGTCTCCTCATGTACAACCTTCCACAGCCTCAAAAGGATGGTTCTAATAACATTTGACACTGCATCAACACACTTGTAAATGTATAGATCTTTGTATTTTATTCCTTCTTTTGCTGGTCATTCTCAGTTTATTATTTGTTGCCAGCAACACCATTGTTATTGAATTCAGCCCGAGTGGTCGGGTCAGATGCTTTACGCCCGATCATTCCGGATAATGCTTGCATCCTTTGTATTACCGCGGCAGATGGCATAGAGTAGCCGATGCTTGGGTGGTCCCAATGACATGGCTGGTTCGACGGTTCTGGGAACCGGGTCAACTGGTCGAACCGGTGAGTCAGAGACTTTAAATAGAAACATCACGTTTGACGAATATTTAAAAAATATTAGCACTTGAAAACTGAAATACTCATGATGTTAAAGCCCAGAAGTAGTAATAATTTTGATAACATTAACGATATCTGCTCATTAATATTCATATGTGACAAATTCCCCAATGTTAAAATAAGATACGTTATTAAACGTACTATCATTCTACACGGGTACAAATGAAAAAATTTAAAAAAAAAGTGTACTAAAATTACTTTATGTACTTAATTAAAATGTGTATCAAAATTTGTTAAACAAGCTTGGTTCGCATTAAAAATTTGCTTATATAATTATTATTAATGATTTTATTGAGAAATGATACATATTTAAAATGTACTAAAAAAGGAAAATATATCATAAAACGATATAATTTGTATTGGACATTAACGAATGTTTTAATAAATCAATTTTTCACAATTTATAACCCTGTACATGGGGACAATCTGTGCCAAGCAAATAACTTGTGCCATGATTTTCACTTTTAATCTTCGACTTTTAAGTTTGGATAGCCAAGAGTTCTTTTGATATATATTTTTGGGCAAAAGCCATACCTGCTCATTAGATAATATTCTTGTTTTCATTGCACTCAAGCTGTAACCGAAAATATTATCACATGGATGCATTGAACTTCCTTATTCCTATCATATTTGTCATTCCGTCTGGTTAACTATCATGTTAACCGTTAAAATTAATTTTTTTGAAATTTTTGAATAAATATATATATAAGACCAAATCGATAATTAGCTTATATAGTCACATTATGATATAAAAGTTTGTTTCATCATATACTCCAATATTGTGGTTGTACGTAACTGTAAATTAAAGTAATGATTATTATTGTGAATTGGTGATGGAACTAAATTAATAATTAGGTTTCTGGAGGGAGAAGCTAAGACTTCATGTGGGTGGAAACGATGATAACGATAGTGATTGACGAGGGGGATTATTAGACCATTTTCTATCTAGAAAGGGTAAAATGTAACCGCATATCAAGTGGGCAGTGTAAGAACATTAACTCAACTCAGAAAACTGCACACAAGACAAGATCCCCGCCACGCAGACGGCTCGACTTTATAAAGCAAATAACCTTATATTAAAAATAATCAAAATAAAAGCTTTAATTTATATATCAATCGGCGTATATCTCGCAATTAAGCTCTTTATATAATATTTATTTAAGTACAAAGAACTCGACGGTTTTACATAATAAGTGGGCAAAAGATTTGTTAGAAAAATAGATGGAGTGGAAAAGGGATTGGATGGGGGCCCAAAAGAGGGCTGGTCTTCTTGTCTTTGACTCAATCCAAGTCTTTTTCCATGTTTTTTTCTTCACTCTCAAGGTAATCATCATATGTGTAAGATAAATGGAACATATTTTGCTTCCACTTCACATAATCTTACAACCATGGCCTTCTTAGCCTCCCAAGCTATTTTCATTTCTTTTAATATTTATTTTATACTCACCCCTTTTTACTACTATAAAACTTATATTTGCTATCTCCATCGAATCAAGTATAGGAACAAAATATATATTTGTGTTAAGTTTCTCACTCTCATTGAAACCCAAAACATATATACAACTCATTAGGTCAATAAGTTCATCAAGCCTAACAAACTTAATCTTGATTGAAAATGAGGAAGCCATGTTCAATGGGGATCAAAGATAAAATGAACAACGCCAATTGCAATAATAATGTTACTAATAAGCCTAAACTTAGGAAAGGGTTATGGTCACCTGAAGAAGATGAGAGGCTGATGAAATACATGTTAATGAATGGTCAAGGTTGCTGGACAGATATTGCAAGAAATGCTGGATTGCAAAGGTGTGGCAAGAGTTGTCGTCTTCGTTGGATTAATTATTTAAGGCCGGACCTTAAGCGTGGTGCATTTTCTCCTCAAGAAGAAGAACTCATCATTCATTTGCATTCAATTCTTGGAAACAGGTTAGTATTCTCATCACAAACTTGACATACATGCATACTTATTCTTCCCATGCATACATCTTCATAATAAATGTTTCATATTGGGAGGGGTATGTTCTAAATTATTATTTGAGTTATTAGAAATTCTGTGACTTAAATGCTGAAGTTCGAACCTTAATAACTTAGAAAGAATCATAAAAGTTCATCCTCATATTATTAGACCACATATGAGTAACGAATCCACTTTGTTTAAAGATGTAATTAAGTTCAATGTTTTGTTTCATTGGTCTCTTACATTTGCCGTTAAAGTGATAATTAAAAATGAAACTCTAATTGGATTCAGCTCTGAATGGATGAAGCGAAATTTGTTAAACTGTCTTCGTAATATATAGAAGTTATTCAAGGACAATGACTTCCCATAGAATATAATAATTATGAGCTACAAATCATTATATATACTTTTTAATAATGTGAAGTAATTTTAAACTATAGTATAAAGCATTATATGTCTATCAATCAAAGTTTCTTGCCTCTTGGGAGTGTTTAATGTATACCTTTTAACTATCCTTTTATGATTTCGTGCTAAAGAATTAGAAAAAGAAGTTTTGCTATTACAAAAAAATTAGTCCCTTCTGATCTCCGGGTGATTGAATCGATCCGGTTCCCTTCTATGGATGAATGCTCATCACCCAAAAGTGAAGCGATGCATATCTTCACTGCTTTCCTAAAATATATTCTAAATCATTATTTTTTAGTACATTTTTATGTATGCTCTTTAATGCCTTCATCACTATTACTTCCTCCATTTTTTAATTGTCAGTTTTAAAGATTTCAGATATGATTATGAAAAAATAGTCAAAATGTGCATTGAAAATGTAGAATGACACCAATTGAAAACAATATCATTGGTTGCTGTTTATTTGAAGAGAAAAATAGTCAAAAAGATATCAAATGTAAAAATTATTTATTGTTAAAACGACAACTATAAAAAATAATTTTTTTTGGCTAAAACGACAACTATAAAAAACGGAGGGAGTATTCATCACTGCTATTAAAAAACACAGTGGTAGTATAAATTTGTATGCGAATAATTTTATAGGGGGACAACTTATTGTAGAGGAGCTGAAAAAATATTATTTTCTCATTTTTAGTAATTTGAACCCCTATTTTAGCTTTTAAGAAAGTTTTGATGTATTACTAATACGTCTAATCAATTAAGGAAATGTCTAAAAAAAACAATTAAGATGTATTATACACTTCTTTCCTTCTTTCCTTTTTTGTTTAATTTTTTTTCTTAACTTTAATTGCACTCTTATATTACGCTTATGTTGACCATAATACCATGTGTTCAACTATATGAATGGTGTCAAACCTATGAAGTGCAAGGCAAGATTAACACTACTAGAAAACAGGCAGTTGTAATGCCCAAACCGACAACTTACCGACACCATAAGTGGGTTCGTGTCGTCAAAAGTTTATACGATCATACCTAATCGCAACACTAAATTTCATACCCACACGAAACCAGACTACATGTAGATATATTACTAAGTCTGCTTGGGTTCGGCTACCCGACAATCATCAAACATTTTAATTTATTTTGATTTATTTTATTACCGACACCTTAACACACTTTATTTAATTAATTTTATTTTTTATTTATTTTGGCTACCGACACCTTACCGACACTTTATTTAATTAACTCTATTTTTGACATATTTTATTACCGGCTAATCTCTACCGACATCGTATTTAATTAATTTTATTTTTGATTTATTTTATTACCGACACCAAAATTTATAATACCGACAATATACAAGACGACACACAAACCGACACCACATATATGCACTAAACCCGGTTACTCGACACGCCGACGACGCCATTTGGTAAATTCGAAAAATTATTTAGCCTCTTGGATGCAACATTCGTAAACTGTAAAATACTAAAAATATGGCAAACAACATACAAAAACATCAAAAATAATATAAACATCAAACAAAAACATCAAAAAACAACATAAACATCAAATAATAATAATAAAAATACTATCTAAAAAACACGAACAACAATATAAACATCAAACAAAAATAATAACACAAAATAATATCCAAAAATCATCAATATTAAACATCAAACATCAAAATTACTTCACGCTTCTTCGATATAATTTTTCCCCTACACAAAAACTTAAATGTAATAACATTATTATCAAGATAAAAAAATTAGATAGACATAAAAATCGAAATGTAAGAAAATTAAACAAAATAATTAGATAGACATAAAATGTAACAAAATAATTACCTCAAACAATTTTCTCATTTAAATGAAACAATATAACAAGTGTTAAGAGGATACAAATAATTGGGAGATCTAACAAAATATAATTACCTCAAATAATTTCTACAAAAGAAACAATGTAAGAGTTAGTGTACCATTATAAATTAAACAAACAATAAGTAAATTATAATCGAGGGTAATGACTCCGAAATCAGGAAAGTTAAATGTAAAAATATAGTGATTACGTGATTAAGTGTTTATATTAAATGAAGGGTATGAATTCTCGAATTTTCTTAAACCGACGACCTAATTTATTCATATAAAATATTTTTAAAATTCCCGCACTTTATTTTTAGCGGAATCAAAATTTTGAGGACCGACGCCACCGACACTTGAATAATGTAAAATACAAACCGACACGACCCGACACCTAACCGACACCATGCCTTCAGAGGTTTAAAAAGTGATCGAGCCAACATGAGGAATTTCTCAGAATGGCAAACAAAAATTCCCAACTTAACGGAGTAGAAATCCTGCATGACCACCGCTTTTCATATTTAAACATGGTATTAAACGCCATTAGTTCTTGGAAAAATAAACAAGAAAAACAAAAAGAAAGTTGGAAGAGGGAGACGGTGAATGTAAACGTGAAAGTACTTATGATTATTTACACACCATGCGGTTTGTCGATTATTACACGAAAAACTTTGAAAAACAAAGTGGATCCTAATTCTTCCGAGGCTTCGCCTCACTAGTATTGTTCCCTAAATAGCCTTCCTCCCTGAAGTCTAAATCGTTATCCGGCATCCGACGCTGCATCAGGAAGATCACTATCGCCGTGTCCCGAATCATCTCAGAACAAAATCGAATATCCCCTTCGCGACTATGTCAACATCGCTCGATGGATCCACAAGAACAAAGCGCGTCGTTGGCTCCTCTTGAAAGATACTTCAGTATTTAAAAGCCACACACAACATCATTTTGCATATGAGTCCAACTAACCAGCTCTAGCATCTGCCTCATTGCAACACACCACCTGCTTATGCCTCTACTCGCCGAGACAAATAAGATAAGATACCTTCTGTTCGCGATGCTAGGGATAAAGCGGGTCATCCTGGGAGGCCTCGTCTTTGTGTTTGATTTGAACTATCTGCCTCGGATGCATTTGCATCCACCTACTTGTGTCAAACCACGCACACTTGAAGAGTACAACTTTATCAATGCAAGGGAAATGCATCGACAATTCCCAAATCTCTTCTACGCACTTCATAATAATCAACATATCATCATCATCGTAGCAGAACCTTTAACACAGCCACTCCGCTATCAAGTGCTCTTGTTACGATCAATTCGCCTAATGTCAAAGTAGTACCCATTGACGAGAATAGCCCTTGTACCGTTTAATTTCAAAGAATGGGACTAATTTGCAAGTGTCCCGAAAAGTAAACGCCTCCATATTATCCCAGATATGGTCATGGAAACCATTTAACAAATTTAAGCCCACGTCAGGATTTATTTGTTCTCCACAACGAGGCTGCAACTCTTCAATCAAATCATGGTACATCCTGGGATATAAGTTATTTGTTTAGTTAACTATTATAATAATATACAACTTCATTTTTTATTGAACATTAAATATACACTTACCTAACGACTCTGCATTTCTCGCGCTACAGACAAAATATACGATGCGTTGTCGCGATTGTCAAGGGTCATAAATGTCATGTTTCACTTCAAACGTGCCTCGCCTGGTAAATCTAAAACAAGGGCAGCATTGCCTTTCCTGGGCATTCGTACATCGTGCCTCCCAGACGATGGGTCGGTTTCAATTCCTTTCCTCAAGTACATTGAATGTAGTTTCAAACCTCTTTGACTAAATACGCCGGTGATATCGACCCCTTCAACACGCAAGGCCTTTTGTCTTACCATTTTCTTCAATCCCCCCAAGAATCTGCAAACATGTAGAAGGTTAGTTAAATAATTAGATAGATAAACCAGCAATCAACATATATTAATAAAGTCCAATACTCACGACTCAAACGGGTACATCCATCTATACCAGACAGACCTCCATTAAGCGCTTCATAAGGCAACGTATTGGGTAGGTGCTTTCATCGCCATCAAAGAACGCTGATCGCCACCCTGGGTGAGCCCCAAGGAGAAGCGGCAGACGTTTACCCTCGCACTGCTAGCGATCAAGGCTTCCTCTTCGTAAGAAAGATCTTCGCCACCTCTTCTTGTACGAAGCTCTCCCAAAGTCATCACATTTAACGCCCCTCCCTCAATCTCTATATCGATCCTTAAATAAATAAGCAAATTAAGTTAGCTCTAATTTCTCAATTCAAAATCACAAACTTTTAAATTTAAATACTACCAAAAAGCATTTCATATACCATCCTCACGCCGATCCACATCCGTATAAATAAGGGCCACGCATCTTCCAATCTCGTTCCTTATATTTCGCTCCTCAAGAACTTTTCACCCCTACCAACAAACCTAACATAAACAAACGTATTTTATTAGATACAAACGATAAATATTAATAAGACAAACTCACAAATAAAATGCAATCTACGCCCTCAAAGCACGCGGGGTAACTATCCTCCTCGGCTCTCGGCAGTAGCCGAGACGACGGGCCTATCTCGGCCCATGTACCACCAATAGTCTCCGGGACTGGCCCGTATGTCGCCGCCACCGACCACGACTGCCACCAGATTCTCCGGGTCATCATTACAAGGGGATGATAAAGGCTGGGATTATCGTCATGGGCGCTGCCAAGTAGATACGCCTCGATTTAGCCGACAAGCACAAGCGGATATGGACGACGTGTCAGTAGCTTATCAGCCCTGGGTCCAAAGAAGGTAGTTCGCCATGCCAAGGTAATGGGCCTGGGCCGGGCCGGCTCGATCACAAGGTCCGGATGGCTACCCCTAGGCCTCTTTAACACTGGGCCCGCCTCCTCCCGCTCCTCCGCCGTATACTGGCCCGAGTTTTACCGCCACTAGAGCCATAAAACCGCTTTCAAAATTCAAATTATATCAAAATTAAACAATATCATTCAAATCAATTCAATTCAATCAAATCCAATTCTGATCCAATTCAAACAACATTCAAACTCAAATTGAATTCAAACAACATTTCATCTAATTCAAACAACATTCAAACTAATTTTTATCAATTAATTAAATTCACCATTTAATCTCAAATATAATTCAAATCAAATCAAATTCAAACTTAATCAAATTCAATTCAAATCCAATTCGGTCTAAATCAAACTCAAATCTAATATAATTCAAACTCAATTCAATCCAATCTTCATCAACAACAATTCAATTACCCAATTCAATCAATTAAAAATAAATTAAACCGAATAAATCCAACATTCAATCCCCAATTCAATCTAACTAATTAAACCGAATTAAAAATGAATTAAACTTATAACTATACAAATTAACAAATTAAAATGAATAAATCCAAATAATAATTAATTAAACAACGAATTAAATTTATAATTAATACTAGAATTAAACGAATTATACAACAACTAATTAAAAATAATAAACAAAAAACGAATTAAAAGAAATTAGATCATAATTAAACATATAATAACAAACAATTAAACATACAAGTAATTATAAAAACAAACAATTAAAAACATTAAACGAAAAAACGAAAAAAAAGCAAAAACCGCACCTTTTTTCTCAAGGGGCGCGGGTCGCGGTGGGGTCATGCGGCCGAAGGTGGCCAAAATGGTGGGACTGTGAGGGTCTGGGAAGCATGATGCTGAAAAACGTTTTTTAAATATATATCACATATCGCCGGCGCCAAGGCCGGTCAACAATTAATTTTGTTTTTTTGAAATTAAGAAAGGTCCCGACACCACACCGACACAAAAGGCCCAAATAAAAAACTTTAAAACCTATTAATCGAATCCGATACTATATCGATTGATTCACGGTTTCCGGCTATTTCACCCGACACCATAGCTCGTTTTCTAAGAAGGTGAATTACTTCACGATCAATCCATGCGAGTCATACATTAATTAATAAGATGGAAAAATTAAAGTTTAGGAAAAACATATTTATAATCATTCGAAAAGCAAACGTCTCAACATTTTCTCAATTTGAAACATTAGTTTCATGTTTAACCAGGTGGTCACAAATTGCTGCTCGCCTACCAGGAAGGACCGACAATGAAATCAAGAATTTTTGGAACTCCACAATTAAAAAAAGGATGAAAAACAACCCCAATAATAATAACAATTCTTTATCTTCACCAAATCCTAGTGATTCATCAAACCCTAACAAGGGTATTGTGGGAACATTTTTTCCCATGCAAGAACATGACGTCCTAACAACGTGCATGGATTCGTCCTCCTCTTGCTCCATGCAACAACAAACTATACTAAGTAGCCATTTTAACCCTTTCCCACAACTTCACATGAACGATTTCGATATTGTAAATGGTTCAATGAATACTTTGCTTACTGATCATCATAATAATCAAACAATGAGCTTCGAGCAAATTGGTTCTTTCGATTGTGGATCAATGGGGATTATGGAATTTTGGAACCATATATGATGGAGATGGAATGGGATCTGTCTATTCCTGGATTGGAGAGTAGTGGTAACAATAATGAGGGAGTTGAGAATGTTAATGATGCTCCTAATGACTATGTTGTTGGCAAGAAAGAGTATAATTGTGTTAACAACACCATTATGATCAACAACAACAACACTAATAACCACTTCAATGATGTTGAAGAAAGTCTCAAAGTGGAGGATATGGTTTATTATGAAAATCATTGGCAAGGACAAACTTTTAAAACAGTTGAATACTTGGATTTTGAGGGTATGTTTGCAAATGTTTCTCCCTTACCTAACCTTGATTTTCAAATTGAATAGCCCCAACCAAAAACGAAAAGAAAAAAAATGAATAAACCATCTTTCACTCGTGAACAGTATCTAAAAATTTCTTGATATATGGCCTTTAATTTTCGTTTTCTTAAAAACTTCAATTTTTTATTCTGTATACTTCTTGAACAATTATCCCCGCTGTATATTTTTTCGGCCGAGGCATGAGAAAGAAGAGGTCTTGGGGAATACATGGAAGGGATCGAATACACTTTCAAGGCTCATGTGGAATAATTCTCCTAAAGCAAAGTATACTATAGTTGGATGGATGTTACGAAGTGGAAAAAGCATGCATATATTCATATATATAGAAAATAATCTATATGCTCCGTATATTATAGATGTAGCTTATGATCAATTTTATGTAACTAATTTTATAAACAGGTACTCCATCATTAATAAAAATGTCTAGTAGTAAACACAACCTTATCCTTTTATAACAGAGGATGTTTGCAAGTTGACCCAAGGATGCAATGCCAACACTATTATATTTACTACTCCATTTCACAATAAAAAAAATAAAGATACGTAGATAATGTAATGGGACGCTTATGATGCTAACACCGGTGCTAATAACCAAATAACATAAAATTGTTGAGTTTATAGAACATGGAGGCTGACATTTGTCTCTTTTAAATTTGTTTTTATTCAAAGTAAGCAAGCAGCACAATCACCCACTAAATTCAGACAATATTCAAGTAGCCGCTGCTGTCACACCACACAAGCGTACAGGAAACATGCTACCTTACAATCAAATCTACTTATTACTGTCCTTTACATAAACCACTAAAACATGTCAATCTTTTACTACCTCATGATTTTCTACTTTCAAGCATGAAGAATGATAGTAGTAGTAGTATTATACTTCATCGTATATGCATGCATGCTTAAAAGATGCATCATCCAAAATAGTATGGTGCCAATTTGTGTATACTGGTTCCTCAGGCTAGAATTACAAAGTTTCTAATTGAAAAATAGGTATGACATTAAATCCTTTTCCTAATATACTATAGCTAAGAAAGCTTATCTACAAGGTAAGATAATATTCCCAAATGATAACAAAAAGGGATACAATATTGAACTAGTTCTAGCTACATCTATGCTGATTAGGTGAAAAGGAAAAGAGAAAAACAAAAGAGAGAGCACACATATATAGGAGGATTTGACTGTGTATTGATTGATCTATGCTTCTGGCTTTCTCAGTATCTTCATTGCTTTGATTCATCACCAAATACTTCAGCATTACAAACCGGACATGTCTGATATAGAGGAGAAAACCAACTATTACTCCGTATAAAACATGCCAGACACGTAACAATAAAAAAAATACGACCTCTATAATGGTGATAATAAATTCACCTTGTTGATGCTCAACCACTTTGAGCCACAATCAGTATGGTACACATGCTTACATGGCAAGCTTATTTGTCTATCCCCTCTCTTATATCTCGTTTGGCAGATAACACATCTGATGGTGCACATGTAAAAAGCAACTTAATTTCACGCGTAGGAGTCAATAACACAAGAAAAAAGACACTGAGAAATATGAATGATAATGAAGATATTCACATCAGGGAAGCTATCAATCAACTGAGGATGGCGAAATCAATCTTACAAAATTATGACCAAGAACATTTAGTATCAGCACAAACATAAAAAATATTCATTCTTAGGAAGATTCCATGATAAGTGTACTTCATATTTATAAATATAAATATATTCTCCAAAGTACAGGTTTCAGTTTTAACAGCTATCACCCCGCATGTAAGAAAATATGATCAAGCCAGTACCTCTCTCCTGATCTCTTTCTTGAGAAAAGCCCACCAGATTTGTACTTCGAGATTGGCAGCAAACTAATAAGTTCTTCAGAAAGACCTCGACTTTCTGTTCCAATTGCCTCCCCTAAGTCAAGTAATTCCTAAAAGATAAAGAATATAGTCAAAGCGCAGTTATAGATGTGCAATGCTTGTCAAATGTAACATTCACTTGCTAATTAAATCAAGAATCTCTATTGGCAAGTGATTTTGGGTAGTCAAATAGGAAAGGGTTGTTCAAGAATTGGTTACTGTGGATACATTGTTATTAACGTTTCAGTAGTCGAAAACACCAAATACAATTTAAAGAAGACTGGCAAGCTCATTAGGAATATGCCACACTTATACATTAACTATTAATAGACTCGTTCAGTGGGAAATGTTGTTGTAAGACTCCGACCCAAAGTGGCTAATGTGTTAAGATTGAAAAGGTTTTCGGTACTACTCATACCACGAAGATGCTTCTTTTCAGAAGCCCAACTCATAAGAACTTCATAGTTAAGCGTGTTTGACCCGAAGTAATTCTGGGATGGGCGATCCACTGGAAAGTTTCCAAGTGAGCACGAAACGTGCTGGAAAGACCAGTGATGGTTTGTGAGGTCAGGTCATCAAATCTAATAATGTACCGACCTCGGAGTTCTAGAACGGGACGTTACAGTTGTCATCCACAAAATAATCTTTCATATTTTAAACTACCAATAGAAAAAAAAAATTAGGTCAACGCCATGAGTGTCATGAATTTCTACCATTCTTGCGAAAAATCTATAGTCAAAGTATAGGCAGACTAGCAAACACGAGCAAGCATAAAAGCATGCCAAAACATTATATAACCTCGTAAGTCATGCCATCAAGGTCGATATTGTCTTGCCATGCAACCTGTAACAATATTCACATAAATGACAACATTTCAATTGACAAGTTTATGAAAGCCAAGTAGTGTCTGCTATATGCAATTTCGATTCAGCAGACATTCAAGAACAGATGCTAAAAGTATATAAACCATCTAGTAGACCTGAAACACTAACCATATAAGAAATGTACTTAATTTCTGAAAATCTGTTTCCAAAGGCAAAACAACTCATATACCTCCCATTAGAATTGCATTCTACTTTTTCTTGAGAAGGATCGATTAATAAGAAAAGACCACTACTTTTAGTGGCATCACTGACCTTGCCACAATCACTTGTTTTATGTTCATAAGCAGATTTAACACCTACCGATTTGTTTGGTTTGTTGGAATAATTGTCATGATTTACCAAATGATGATTGCAACGAACCTATATACAGTATTGAAGTTCTTTAGTCTACCAGCGATGAAAGATGGATGACTTATAATTAAGTTACTTCAGGATGCCTCACAATCCTTATCCCACTCTGCTGTTCATCTACTTTTTTGTAGTCTGATCATAACTTATGGCGAATCTGGTTTGTTGTCTTATACATTGATGATGTAAAGAAATGTTCAAGAGAATGTATATGAGCGTATACTATTACTTGAACGAATGAGTGTATGTTTAATAAAAAAAAAAGGTAAGAATGAGACATGATGAGATGCATCAGTGCCCCCCTACTCATGTTGCCTTGAAAACAAAGAACAATAATGAGGATGATAGAAAAGCTAAGACTCTACCTTATTGTTTAACTCTATTTTATCATCAATCATAGTTTCAAAGGCGCCATACCTCAGAGTTATCTCCTTCTTGATGGTTTCGTGAACCTGCAGCTGTGCAGCATTACAAAGCAGCATAAAGTTACATTTCAGTCAATATCTTGGAAACCCATCGAATAAGTTTACTATAGTATGCAGGCATTAAGCAGATTCGATTCAGAGGAGATACGAAAGATATAGTTCTAACGTACTATCACTATATATTCAATACAATGACCATGAAGGAGAATTGTCAAGAAGCACGCATCCAACGAAGCAGTGTGACTTACAAAGACTAAAAAAACTGTTGGAATATTCTCCTTTCGTCAAAAGATTTCAGACAAGGAATATGAGCAGTAGAAAACAAAAATAAAACTCACATTCGTCAGGAATTGAATCAATGTTACGGATTCTGTTTGCTCCAGAGGGTGCATCAATTATTATAGGATCTTCGATGGTCATCATTGTTGGGTACTCCCAAACCCTCACACTTTGATCCATATGTGGTAAAAAATGATCAGCTTCATAAAGCCCATAATAAGAAGTGCTTGGTTGGCTAGATAATCCATATCTGTATGAACTCATATTCGTTGACCAATAGGCAGCATCCTGGACATAAAACAAATTAGTCTTTCATAAACCTTACACCTCACAAATGCTTCCTGATATTGTATAGAGACCACCCATTGATAAAATAATGAACAAATTCTACTATGGTGAACTAGACCCATTCTAAATGCAGGAATACTTGAGTATGAAGCAACACAGGTAACATTAGTTGATTTCTTTCGAATATTGTGCAAATTCGATAGACCATCATCATCTACCATATGAGAGTTAAGTCTATAAAATATCACCGATTTCACAAAATATTTCTTCATCCTCAAACCTGTTAATCAACGCACAATTCAAACGCCACATTGCCATTTAACATAAATCTAGAAGTGTTAAACAGTATAAATCACAGAGCACGAGGTAACACAAAGAACATGAAAGAGAAGTAAGAGACTTGATCGTGAACCACTCCATCATAAGCATATTGTGGCTGAGGTGCTTGTGTCCTATCTTGATAGTTGCCCACAAAACCATCTACCACATATGGATATCCCGTGTTCGTGTAATGAGCCTCCAATCGGTGATTACCATTCATCTTCCGAAACAATAATTCTCACACTTGTCGTTTTAAAGTACTGCAAATTACATGTACTACACATAAGCGGATAAAGTTATAGAATTCAAAAAAGAGCAAGCTAACTAAACACAGGCTAAAATCTACAACATGGGCAACAAAAATAAATAAACCAAATGCGATATAATTCTGTATCTTGTAACAATCATTTAAGTCAATGTATACTCTGAGAAGCGTAACACGCTTACATCAAACATTCATCGACCAAAATTAATTCGAAATCAATTTTAACAAAAATAGAAACATAATCTCAATAGGCAGCCCATTTAATCCACTTATATATTTGCTTCTCAAATATTGCTAAACCCTTATCTATTTCCTTTTTCCATAACCCAAAACAAGCAAAACCTTCAACATTTTTTATTTTCTAAATGCAACATTAATAAAGAAATGTGATAATATTGCGAAAATCTTAATAACAAAAAAGTAACCAGTGCATTAATAAACAAACTATTCAAAATCAAGCTCAAATTATTTAAAAATTAAAAGCAAAATAGAAATAAGCAATGCCACATAAATAAACACTAAATCACCCCCTCTAACCAAAATCCTCCCATTTCTCTCACATATTTTTTATATATATTTAACCATAGTCACTAGCTAGCTAGAGACTTTATTATTAGGCTATTCGATTAACTCATTTCTCCCACATATATTTTTTATATTTAAGGATGAGCTGAGTTTCGAACCGAGAACTAGCAAGAGATTTTACTATTAGACTATTGGATTAACTGTTTATCAAGTACGAAAAGATTGACATAAATACTTACTGAGGGAGAAGATTTTTTATTAATAAGAAGGAAATGGGACAACAAATTGGGACAGATAAATATAAAGCATGGGGCAAAATGTAAGGTAGCTTTTGATGGATCGCTATCTCTGTCTTTATCTCTCACACACTCACTGTTTTGTTTTTGTTTTTGGGGTGTTTTTTATCTCTTCCTTTGTTTGATTTTAGTTTTTGTATCTTGTCTCTGTTTGGTTTGCGATGAAGCTGGACTTGGGAGCACCACCTAGTGCTAATCGTGAGTCGGGTTATTCGGTAACCCGACTCTAACCCGACTCGAAATAGAATCGATTCCCATTATGAATCGAATAGCTTTTTCGACTCGATCCTGGTATTCGATTTCGGTTCGATTTTCTATTTTCAACCATTCCGAATCTCTACCGAATCAAGTTTTGGATGGGTTTGGTTTCAAATCGGATCGGTCCGGATATAAAACCCTCATCGACTCGACTCGATAACCGCTCTAGCACCACTATCCTAACAAGATATCATATCACATCTACTATAATATACGATTATATCAAACTTAATCTTCTTGGTTTGGTTCGGCTCGAAAATAAGGATTCAAAAGTTTAGTTCAATTCGAGTTCGAATGAAAACAAAAAATCCGACTTTCGATTCGGTTCGACAAATTCAATGGTTCGACAAATTCAATAGTTCAAGGTTTAGTTTTCGATGGAAAAATCCAAGTTTTTATGATAAAATAAAATGAAAAAAAATACAAATATATATAATTGGAGTAGAACCGGACCTTCGGTCGAACCTATAATTGAGCTTCGAGGTTGGTTGGAACTACATCTAACATTTTGCTTACACTCGAAATATTGATAATCACACTCCGATCTTTCATTTTTACCCCTCAAATTACTCTATAAAAATTCAATTCAACGCAAAAAATGATGTGTAATTATTATTTGATGGAGTGTAAAAATGAAAAAAGCAATTACAAATATATATAATAGAGATGAACCGAACCTTCGGTTCGAATTCGGCCAAACCTAAAATTGAGCTTCGCGGTCGGTTGGAACTACATCGAACCATTTTCCTTACACTCGAAACATTGATAATCACATTCCAATTTTTCATTTTTACCTTTCACTTTGTTCTATGCAAATTTAATTCAACACAAAAAATAAAGTGTAAAAGTGAAATCCGACATTTATTAAGTTTCCAAATAAAACACGAAATTTAATTTCCAGAATAAAAACATTTGGCGCCCTGTGTGTGTTTCCCGCTCCACTAGTTGTCTTAAATAATAAAAGCTTCCTCGACAATCTTTTGCCATAAACCTAAGACCTTGTCGAAAGCTTACACAAATTCAAGAATCCAAATACTTGAAGAATTAGAAGATGTTTTATTCACATACAATCTTGGCTCGAAAGGGTCCGTTAGGGACTGTTTGGTGTGCAGCACATCTTCACAATCGACTCACTAAGGCTCAGTATACCTCCACCAATATCCGTTCTACTGTTGGTATAATCCCTATTTCATTTTTGCGAGCTACTTCTTTCGTTTTTTTAGTTTACACGTAGATTAAGGAAATGACTACATTGAAAATGTAGAAATGCAATTTATTATATTAAAACGATAACTATTATGAAACGAAAACGAGGGGCTCGTGTTTTTGTTTCTTTATTTTATACAGATTATATTGTTAAATTTGTTGAATTCGAGTAGCTGTTAGGGTATATGATTTAAGGTGATTTTGTTGGCTTGTTCATATCTGAGATTCCCATGGTCTTCTTATACGCTTGTCTTTTTGTTTCTGAATTTGGTGAAACTTTCTGTTTTTGTAGTTAATTAAGTGTTACATTGAAATCTGTGTTTCTTTACCATTTTGATATTTCATTTTCTTTATTATCGTCATTTTCCATTGATGGAACAATTTAGTATCCTCACAAGAGCATGAGTCATAGACTGTACAATGCTCAAGTAAAACTCGAATGCTCAAGTAAGGGCTGAATCTATCGAGGAACGGGTATACTTAACTTACTTTATAAGGGAATTAGTTGGCAATAATTTGGATTAGAAATACTAGTATTAATCATTGAACTTAATTTGATTAAACTGCTTTGATTTAGCCTCAACCATGTATATTCTATCCACATTTTGGACTAATTTGAAACTTAATTGTCCATTTATACTTTCTTGTGATTAAAAAGATTTCAGCTTTTTCCCATAAATGGATATGTACATCATATGTAAAGGATGGTACTCATGATATTACTTCTAAAGCTTTGGCCTGAAAGAAGTTGTTAACTATTTGAGTTCTTTTCAGAGCGTATCATGTTTCCTGAAGTACCTATCGCTCTAAGGATGTCAGGCCATCTTCTGCTTGGGGTTGTCCGGATTTACTCAAAACAGGTTGAGTATCTCTACAAAGAATGCAATGTGGTATTCTTTAGAATAAAGGAGGCGTTGACCACGGCCAATGTGAATTTACCAGAGAATGCATGTCATGCACCATTCCATTCCATCACATTTCCAGAAACATTTGAGCTCGATGCCTTGGAGTTCGAAAACAATGTTACTGAAGATGGGTAAATATTTGAAATAGTTCGTTGTGTATCTCTTCAGATAACTGATACATACTGATATGGCAGTTTATAACTTTAGGTTTGATGACAAACACAAAAAGAGCCAAGATGAAATAACACTAGCAGGTTCAATCTATGGCTGCCTTCACTTATTCAAAACACATTGTTTTGCGTTATTCTTATCCAAATTCTTCTTCTTTATTGGAGTAATTTACAGAGAATGATAGTATTGATTGTGATTGGTATATTGTGTTTCATGTGAGACGATCTTATGAAAATTTGGTTTTCTTATTGTGATAGATCAAATTCCGACTGGGAAAGATCCATATGTGGCATTCTTCATTGATCAGGTATAGTAGATTGCTTCTGTTCTTCAACTGTTTTGATACCATCTGCATCGTATCTTGATAAATTTCATTTTCAGGACGTATTGAATGCTTTTTCAGAAGATCATCCAGAATCAGGGGTCAGGCCCATGGAAGTCGAGTAGGTTTCCTTTACCTTACAAATTCTCTAATTTGTTAGTTATGCATCTGGAGAAAGTGGTTAGAAGTCTTCTCTTTGTTATTACAGCTCTCATCCTTCAGTTCCAGAGGGCATAGAGAATTATGGCCGAGGGCTTTCTTCGAGTGATCCTGTTGGCGTTGACAATACAACTGCCGAAGATCGCATTCATCGTGGTTCACCAGATTTTGAAACATTGCGTGACGCAGTTCATCATTTCGAAATGGGACATCCTGGACTGAGTGACACAATGGATCCGGATGTAGTTCTAGAAAAGCAAATACTGGATGATAAAGAAGCTCTTACTCCAGGGAAAGAACCTCTAGATTTTCCTAGACTCTCACCCCAATCTTTGAACCGACAAGAGTTCCCTTCTCCCTCTCCAGACCAAGTCAGGCAGAACTCTGAAGAAAATATTTCATTTGGTGAGTATAAAAGTATTGCAGTTAGAAAACATTGCTCATGGAGTACTTGGGAGAGATTCTTATGTATGGAGCGTTTTAATTAAAATAATCTGTTTGTTGTCTTTCAGGGCACCACTATCCTGATTTGGCAATTCGTTCATCTCCACCAGTTGTGCAGCCGCAAGTTGTGCAACCCGAGGCTAGGCCTCAACGTCCAAGGAGAAGGAGAAGACAACACTTTGACAATACTACAGTTTTGACAAATGCGTGAGTGATCCATCATAAGGATCCGTACTACCCCCTTCCCCTCCTATACACTGCTTAGTTGGGAACCTCTTAAGAGCATTGGGACATGTTGATGATGAACATGGTAGCTTTTGGTAATGATTCATTGTTATATTCAGGTTTATGAAAAGATCACTAGACGAAACCAATGATATTCAGAGAGTACCAAGGAACTGTCCTTCCTCTTCACTGGCAATATGGAGATCAAACAAGAGATCGAGGAGAGAAGTAATCTTTGACGAGCCCTTGTTGACCGGTAGTTTCTTCCTTCTATTGCAAAACAATTACTCTTCCATGTTTGTGATTTATCCTGTGTGGATCTAATTACAAGCTCTATGTTCCAGGTCTTTCTGCTGATCTTGGGAATTGCTTTCAATCTGAATATATTTCCACAAGGGCTCACTTGGTTCTTTTAGAGGATGCTCAGTTAGAAGCTGAATCTAATATTCATCCAGAAACAGCACGTAGCAACCTTTTTCCAGAAATCCCTGGTTCGCCAAACCAATTTATGCCATCTCCGTCAAGAGACATGCCCTCTTCCACCCGTTTTGATGGTTTCACTCCTTCCACGGCCAATCTGGTTTCAGGATCAGAGCAACTCACGAAAGAGACTGGCATACTTCCTACCCCAGATTTGGCTGGATCGACATGGTCTTATGATAGTGGTATAAGAACTCCAGGAACATCAGGGGATCGACATGGTTATGGGCACACCCCTCTTTTTGATATTCCAGAATCGCCTGGGGTATGTATCACCTAATCACTTATGGATATGAGTCTTGTTTTTTTAATTCGTTCTCCGTGTCATGTAGCCTCTGGTTCTCATAGGATGAAGTTAAGTTTGCATATGCTGCTTTTTTGTATCTATTTTTCCTTGCATTATTAAAGAATGTTTCTTGGGTTATTCCTTTTGTTGTTTGCCATCTAGCAATTATTTTAAGTTATTTCTTTACTAAACTCTGTATTCATGGGGAAAATGGTCTCAATTCATATGTTGGGTCCAATTTGTTGCCTGGATCTTGTAAAGGTTGGCATCTGAATATAGCTGTTAAGTAGCAAGCACTTTCTTATATTAACATTCTCAAAATTTACCAGTGTAATGAATATTTTTCTGAATTAGCCTGATCTTCTTTCAGGACTTAGGTTTTCTGGAACGAGACGACAATTCACCTGGTAACAGATATTCATTTGTTGCATATTGTTGGTAGAGATATCAGTGTAATTTAGACCTGTTATCACATGAATGCTGTTTACTCTTTTCTAGCAGGATCTTTAAGAACTCCGCAATCTAGTTACATAACGAGAACTAAGGGAAGGTTGCAAGAATCTGGCAAATTATCAGCACGAGCAAGGTTCATCTCCAATTATATACTGCATATTTTCTGCTTATACTTTTCTGTCAGTTGCATCCACTGAAACTCGAATGTGGTTTGTGCAGGGCTGTGGCTACTTACTTGAAAAAGCAATCATCAACCACCCCTATCTCAGAAAAGGACAGACATTCGGGTGGCCCCTCCGGAGAAGACCCCCACAAAATCAGCTTGAACACAATCCTACATGGCAAAACCAAGAAAGTGTCTGCCCGAATGTTTTTTGAGATCCTGGAAAGTTCTTAAATCCAATTTAGGCTTAAAGTTCATATCTATAATTCACCAGTCAATGATATCTGATAGTTTATTTTTCTTAATCGTACTTCCTGATTTTTCCTAATTCTGTTAACGATTTCTATTATAGTTACATAATCTTCTCATATTACTTCCGACTCCTTAATAAATATTAATATGTTTTCAGGTTTTGAATAATGCTAGCTATGTGAAAGTTGAACAAGAAGAAGCTTATGGTGATATACTTCTGGAAGTCTCATCAAAACCTGTCGATGAGCTTTAACTTAATCTCATAAGAAGAACTTCCCAACAGTGCAGAGTTCCCAACTTTTCTTCCGTACAACTTGCACTAGGAATTTGGAGGGATATATACAAAAGAAACAAACTCCAAACATGCTTGATATCGATATGGTGGATTATGCATGGAGTTTCAGAGACCTTCAGATAGAGAGATAATCGAGCATCTTCGTTCTCATGGAACGATAGAATTGAAGGATTGATGCTGGTCTTTTTGTTGTTCATATTATTTATGATCGTACTGAACTTTTTTTAGGGGAATTATTGTACTGAACTTAGTAAGCAATAAAGCAGGAAACATTAGTTAGCTTTCATTCATATAGCTATGTTACATTAGTTAGCCTTCATTCATATAGCTATGTTACATTACATTGCTTCCGCGGTTGCCGGAAACTCCTACTACTTTTCTTCTGTGTTGGTGGCATTTTTTCTAGAGGTCATCATTTATTCAATTTCTATAAAATATATAAAATCAAGTGGTTGGAATAATGGATCTGGAAAGCTTTTGATAATATTAATAGTTGATGAATTTAAGATGATGGAGGTTGCCGGGTGGGTGAGGAAATGGGAAGGGAAGATGGTTTAAAAAAAAAAAAAAATTAAGTATTTCTAACTTCTGATGAGAATCGAGGCAAAGGCGCCACGAAGTGGAATTTGGAGGCGCATTAACTATTAGGCCATTAGATGTTCTCTGGGAAGGGATGATGGTTGTTTTTGTAGATAATAATTGGATTATGTTTTTATTAATAATATGAGATATAAAATAGGAATTTGGTTTTGTGTAAAAGTTAAATAGTAATCCCTAAATTTAATAAAGTGGTATAGGGAGTTAATTTTAGAAAAAAATTATGAGACATATGGTGTGGATGCTCTTAGCCGTTTAGCCAGGACTTCATAAGAAGCATTGGTACAGGTAGAAAATGAATAGATAAGAAAGACAAATATTCTCCATATATTTGACCAAACTCCCCTACTCAAGAGGACACTAGTAGTAAGATGCAAAACAGTTTAATTTATTTTTAAGCAAGTTATAAAAAGACAGGTAAATAAACATGAGATCAAACAACTGCATTGCATCTTCCAACATCAACTAAATTCTCATTAGTCTCACCATTGTATTGGTTTATTTGAGGAAACCATCTGCACTTCAACAGTTTGATTTCTCCACTGCAACTGCTAAACAACTAGAGCGCTAATTTTACTTTCAACGTGAGCTTCGTTGTCTTCCAGTCGGGCTTTGATTGAGTCGGCTTCCCAGCGAATGAGGGTTGGAACTCCTCGCAACTTGAAAGTCGAGTCTACTCTCCATGGATGATGAGGATTTCTCCATGTGGGCCTATCACCTACATAAGCTCTTAATAGTGCTATGTTGTCGGTTGAAGCTTCCAGCTTTTTGTAAATCACAGGTTCAGCTCTAACACAATCTGAAACAAGATTGAGCTAGATTAAAACACTAATGGACTTGCAAAAAATTTTGGTACAATCTGAAACAAGATTCAAGTTATCAATCAGAATGACAGGAATTTAAGTGTAAAACACAAAAAATTTATACAAGTTTCCTTCAATGTAAAAGGTACATCCTATTGGTATTGCAGAATCCATTATTAACCAAAAGATCATTACAAGTCCTACCAATAGTTATAATCTATGTTGAGTATTTACTTATATATCGAAAATCTCAACCACAAGCCTACCAAGAAAAAAACTATGTTCTTCAAGGATATTAAATACCTAATATTATTCTAGGATGATTATTTATATATTATAGTATTTATGTGATGAATAAAACTCATAAAACAACTTAGTATTTATAGACAAAGAGATATAAACTAGCTATACTTAAATTAGGCAACAAATAGAGCTCAAACCGCCTCAAAATTATTCAGCCGGAGGTCATGGAGACCCCTGGTCTCGATCAGCTATTTACAGAGACATCCTTCAGTGCCATAAAACTTATATAATTGGATTAGTCTTTTAAAAATATTTTCACTGTATTAATTTAATAATATAATTAAAGAGAAATTGAAGAGTAAAGATTTAGCTCGATATATAAGAAAATCAATTATTTTGGATTGAAGAGAGTAATAAAATTGTGACAATATAGAGGATAATAGTTCAAATCTTGACAGATTCAAATATTTTAATTTTTAAAACTGCCAACTTTGTACTATTGATGAATCTATATAACTTTATTTGATTATCGAATTGTTTATCAGCGAAATCTAATTTCATTTACGACTACTACAATACTTCATTTGACTATTGTTATTATTTTGGTAATCAAAATACTTGATTTGTTTAACACATACTGTGAAAAAATATTACCACCACTTTTCGTCCTGATGGAGGGGGGTGTAAAAATCAACCAAGAAAACAGAAAAAAATCAAGGGTTCGTGAAATTCAAAGCAATTATAACATTGGACATTAAAAAAAAAAAAAAACCTGGGCACCAGCTAAGAGAGGTTTGAGGATCTATATCAGCTAAGAAGAGTAT
Source organism: Lithospermum erythrorhizon (assembly GCA_019722365.1). Taxonomy (NCBI): domain Eukaryota; kingdom Viridiplantae; phylum Streptophyta; class Magnoliopsida; order Boraginales; family Boraginaceae; genus Lithospermum; species Lithospermum erythrorhizon. Next base: position 72,681 of record JADFUC010002327.1, read on the forward strand.
GAGATTTGCTTTATTATTTTTAGCTTCTGCTTTGAATTTCGCATATACATCTTCGAAATTCGATAATGTCGCGTCCATTATCTTCACTGGCATTTTTGCTTTTCAAAATTAAATCGAATTTTGATGTTTGTGAAATGGAATGCTTTCTTCAGTTTCTCAAGATAATTTATTTTACCCAATCTTTATTCGATTGATGCTCTGAGGATAGAATAGTCCCCCACATAACAATTAAGATAGATGCTCCACGTATGGGAAGTGGTCAAGTTGGTGAAATAGGATATTTGTCATTGTAAAATCATGAGCCTCCTTGCATAACATTGATTCTCTTATCGAGTCGAGCACGGTTCCTTAATCATCATTTTTCATATCAACGAAAATTAGTTAGTTTTAAAAAATACAAGCTTGCTCCCTCGAATAAATTTTAATTGAAAGGTTTTTATTCAATAAAAAATCAGTTATAATTCATTTACTTAACTTAATATTTATATTAAAAGATAAATGAAATTAAATAAATACAGTAACATTACTGGCTAGGTATTGTTACCATCTCGCATGGGCGAGACAACTTTAGACTACGGTGAGGACTGGCTGGATTCTTCTCGATTTAGTGCAAACTATCTTGTATTTGACTCATTTCTACAGTTGGCGTCGATTCTTGCCTACTTCCTCCGGTATTGATGAGGCGATTGAAGTGCTTATTTGTTGATATGGGAGTTATTATTATCCAACGGTTGTGATTCCGAAATGGTGAGTGGATTGTTGGGTATAGGCCTGAGCTGCCGATGATAAAGTCGATAAGTTGTGATGTGAGGGATTTTGGCGAGGACCCTTTGTAGCTAGGACACAAGCGTCCTCTGCTTGGCGCGCTTCCCCACTGGAGGAATCATTCCTGGTGATGGGCGAGGGGCATCGGAGTGCGCCGCTGCTAGGTTGGTTCCGTGCGACTAGTTAACATTTGAGTGCGATTAGGGCCTACATTTGTCTAAGGGAGCGAGGGCACTTCGTGCTCGTGTGCTAACTCAAAGTGCATCCAAGAGGTTATGTTTTTTTGTCCATCGCTTAGATTACGAGTTTCGTATCTGGAATAGCGGCAAAGTCGATTGCGTCAGTATGATAGCGAGAGTCGGTAATTGTAGAGAATAACATAGAAAAATAAAGGTTAAGCGCTACCTTTTTAAATGTGGAGAATGTGAATTGTTAAATAGGAACTCAGAGAACTTTGGGGAAGAGGATGGTGACAGGGAGTAATGTAAATAAATCACCAGAAAGGCATGATCACTTTTCTTTAAATAGAGGTTTTAATGTCCCGGCGTTAAATGGGCACAATATACGTTCTTTTTTGTGTTAGGCCATAAATTCGTTTATATCGAGTTGTACAAATGATATAGTACTTGAGAGGTCAAATACACATTAGCTGATATGGAAAAAGTATTTGGATATGTATAGAGAATATGAAGAGTTAGTTTCCCTCTTTTTGATATATTTCGTTAAGAGCATGCATGTGGTGACTTCTCATTGATACTCCCTCCATTTCATAATAGAAAGCCTTTTAGTCATGGTTAGTTTATTCAAATTATATGTCGTCATAAAATTTTAATGTAAAAAATTAATGTTCAATTCTTTGTCTTGGTCAGCTGAATAACATCTTTTGTTGGTTCTACAAAGTAGTAAACACAATAATTATTTATATATTTTAATATTATAATAATTTCTTAATATATAATAATGAGATTCTAAAAAATTTCACCATTAGTACATAAAAGGTTATTGTTAATCTAGAGCTCAAAAGGGCTAATACTTACAGGGATCAAGGTCTAATGATTGAAAATATTGTTGAACTATGTGCCTGCACTTTTTTTTCTCTTTTAATTTGTTGAATAAAAAGACTTTTAAAATAAATAAATAAAGTAATATAATTTTTTTAGAAACCATTAAATATTCACATTTTTATAATAAAATAAATAGATAGATAGGTATCGATATAAATAAATAGATAGATAAAAGTTATAAATGGATCTCAATTCATTAGTTCTTCACCTCTCTATTTCCCTCTCCCTCTCCCTCTCCTTATCCCTATCCCAATTTCCTTCCCTTACATTCAAGAGAGGGGGAGTAAGAGAGAGGATGAGGCAAACGAATGAGGATAGGTTTCGCTATACAAAGGAATATCATGACAAGATTGATGATGTGGAAACAAACACAATAAGGAAACCGACTTACCATTCTAGCACATCAATGTGTTCATACAAATTTAGATCACAAAAGTTATTCGATCCAAAAGAAAAGAGAAAACAAAGAATTGCATCCTACAATGCCTATATAGTGGAAGGCAAAATCAAAGCATCGATACGCAAAAGGTTTGGTTGTTTGAAGAAAAAAATTGCATGCATTGTCCATGGCTATTAATGAATTTCATTTGCATGTAAGGGTAGATAGAAAAGAAGCCATTCCATTGGTCTAAATATAGAGACATTTGTAGTATTCCACCTAGCTATAATATATCTTATATCAAACATCATTAATATAATATATGTTTAATAGTATATTATGTTGTTGAGTTTTGTTTAAAATCTTATATGTTGATTGTTTATTGTAGTCATATAATACTCACATAATTACAAAGGTTGTTGGTGTATATATGCTTTCTGGTACGTGTCATGAACTCGGTGTATGATGGTGTAGTTGCATTCCTATTATACGAACTTATGGAAATTTGCATTCTTTGTCGTTATTACCGACCAATTTACAAATTGTATAATATATATACAAGATTTTAAGATTCACTTGCAGTTTAAGCTAGCATGTGAGTTATTTTCTCTTGAATGATTAAAATACATATCTTAATCAAAATGACATCTTTGAATGGTGATAATGCGTAATTCAATAGGAGTTAGCTTATTGAAGTCAAGAGACGGCCATTATATAGGAAATTTGATACTCAACAAGACTTCCAAATATCACATTACAACAATTTGATCTCATCTCAATGAATGAAGCAAAGATGTGACCACATCTTATTCCACTAAAAGAATATTCTTCTGGTCATGCTCTAATAAATGGGAGCTCATTCTTCTCCAAGCCAAGTAAAGATTACTTTTCAATGGAATGGCATCATTCTTTAGCAATATAACTTTTCGGATTAAGGAATTCTTAAAGCATAGGAGTCGCAACAAATGCTGAGAAAAGTGGTGTAGTAATATCAGCACGGCTCATCCAATCCAATCATAATAAATAAAGCGTCCCATAAGTTCAAAAGGGGGAAAATAAATAAAATTGAAACCAAGATAATAATGACATTAGTGTCATTTGAATAGGGACAATTAAAAATGTTCACCACAGATATTAAACAATAACCCATAAATTAAGCCACAAACGATTAACAGAAAATGTTGAAACATATCTTTAAAACCCCGATTCAAACAGGATCAACAAATTCGAATAATCACATCTCCTTAAAATTGTTGGAAAAATCAATTAAAATTGATTTAAAGTTTGAATGCAAAATTAACATATTTATATGTTGTCTAATTTATCATTGTACAAATTGAGTTCCAGAATTCTAAAATAGAATACGGCCAGATAGACGGCCGATAACGAATGTATTTATTAAAGCGAGGGCAGTTCCGCGTGAATGGGCGACAAATAACACGAATATGGAAGCTATTAAGATAGAGTCGGTTCACATATTATTTTAGCTAGCTGGATATAATTTTTGTACTATGAAGAGTTGCAAATGTCACATTCAAGTGGTAGTCTTTAGTACTACTTGGTGAAGGTTGAATGACACTTATTGATTTGTAATGAATCATAATGAAAGACTATTGGAGTTCAAGACTCTTCACTTGGGTAACCATTATGTGACACATCCCTTGAATCACCATTTAAATGAGTCTTAAACCATTTTAAAAGGAAAAAGAGAACAACATATTTTTTTTGGTCATCACTTTTATTTGAGTTATCTTCTTGTTTGATATTTGGTTTTGTGGACGATAAGCGTCATCTTTATTTTAGTTAAGTAAAATGGATTTGAGTCTTCAATAAATTCTTATCAGTTTATCACTTGGGAGAGAGGCGTGATGCGAAATGCACATGAGGCGGGTCAAATCTGTTTTAAGGATAGTGTGTGGTACACAAGAAATATAAATATTCGAGATCTCTTAACCATGAATATTATTCTATGTGTTACTATTAATATTTTTCCTACACAGATTTGAAGTAGTAAAACATGAATGATTTGATCGAAACATATGGTATTATGAGTGAATGTCAAATATATTTCTTGGTATTTTAAGAACGAAGGGTTACGACTCTTCACTTATTGTAAGTTTCGGAAGAGCAATCATCGTACATGAGGTACGTGACTATTGAACTTCTCTATGAACTTCATGCACATGTTCATAAGATGGCAAGATTACCAGTGAGGTGTCAGAGTGATAATAAAAAGTTGATCACTAATATAGAGTACTTCCTTTTCCATATACTTGATTTAGTTGATTGTATCACTATGTGAACAAACGAAGCACTCGTTTCTTGGCAGTGATTTTACATGTTTACTTTGACATGTTTGAAATGTATATGCAACTTTACGTACTTAAACTTAGTTTATTTGTATATTATGACATGATTATTATTATTATTATGAGATTTTGCTAAATTCTTTATGACTGAAAAATGTATAAATATAGACAGAGTACTTGGGGTATTAGATTGTTACAAGGTTGTTGGGTATACAATATATTTACTATTCTTGAGGCGACAATTTGATTTCTGTATCTTGAATTGGATCGGATCAAGGATTGGGGAGATATTATTATAGCTTGGGTGTTCGTGGAATGCAAGGACATTTTGGAGGATTAACGCCTCTTTGCTTATGTTTAGTAAGTCCCGGAAAGATATCAAGTTAAATTCCTCAATTTGTCAATTATGTCATAAATTAAATCATGCATGTATTGGTGAATTTTGAGACGAGTGATTCATGATATGAAAATGTAGAGTAATATGATTGTAGGAGTTTCATGAAATAAGCATCATTATTACTCCGTATTGGTATATGGAGTTATGGTCCAATATTTTTTTTGAGTAATTCAAATCCATAGGATAAAGAGAGGATTATTATTAATTCAAGAAGATGACACGGACTCATTTCGTATGCAAAACTGGAAATGGATAAGGCAAGAGTTATTATTGACAATGGTCATGACGTCTTTCTGTATGAATCAGTTTCAAATGAGATAGTTAATTAATCACATGTTTATTATAACTGTAATTCATCATTAAGAAATACATGAATGTGATATGTTAAGAAATCATCATGTGAAGTTTGAAGATTTATCTAATTGGTATATTATATGATCTAACCATAATGTAATAATGGCATTATGTGGGAATAAGTTCGCATCTCAAATATTGTAGATGATAATTTCATTTTAGGAACTTTTCCAGAGAGTCGGAAATGTTGACATTTTACTGAATATCATATGATAGTAATGATACTTCTTGGACCAAGCTAGGTGAATAAGTTGGTTTATTTCTTTCAATGGTTTGCGACTACCTGTCATTGAGGTGTATATTAACCAAGCACCCACTTGTAATTTTGAGCAAATCATACTAGTAAATTTGCAGTGACGCATGTTCCACTCTCAGATGGTTTTGGATGAGATATTTTCGAACAAAATTATTTGGAAGTGATATCAAGAGTCACTGAGGATGATTTTGGATCTTCATGTTTTAAAAGGTCGAGAGGTAGACTCAATATTGTAACAACTTTTATGAAGTTACTTTATATATGAAATAGTCATTGGGGACTATATGATGAGTTGGAATGTGAGGGTATATAATTGAGCCTCAGAGACATGTGAGGGTATATAATTGAGCCCCAGAGACAAGTGAAGTCTTCAAATGATCGAGTATTATAGCCTTCAAATGATACTTTGAAAGATCAACAATGAAGTGTGAGAATTAAGTCACAAATTTTGTAACTCCTAAAGGAGAGGGTGACACGATTTTCATGAAAAATTGTGTAATTGATTATTTTAAATTAATCAAGTAAATGGCAAGATATCAAAAATCGTCAAAGATTAATTTTCAGGAAATAATCATGCAAAATCGTTGTTCAATTCATTGAAATTGAAAAGTATGGTGTATTGAAATATTATGAATGAACTATCACTAGCGATCTTGGCTTTGTCGATTGAAGGACTAGTATGTCCATACTTTGACAAATTATAATTACCGAGCAATTAAAGTGATGAATGTAAGGTTGAAAGAAAGAGCATAGGGATATTGAGACATCCTGAGGGATAAGTTATAGCAGAATGAAGTTCGTATTTGGAAACATGGATGTGGTACTGAAATAAAGATTCATTTTATGAAGTCTTTTATTTTATCGGGTAAAAATATATTTGTACAAAGTAAAATTGCCTAATAGCCATTACACTTTTATTACTCTAATTGATATGGCTTGGGCAAAGAGACAAAGAAGTCTTATATAATGATAAGTTCTATGGATTTAGAACTTGAGCAATTTGACTTGATCAAATATTTTTGTGACCAAATTTTTATACATATAACTTGTTAATGTGTATATGTTAAATCATAGTCAAATGATTCACATTCTTTTGAATTAACAGACTTTAACGGTCAAATAAATTGAAATGTATTTACTATTTTGAGGGCCCTAATCAAATATATTCTAGTATATTTCAAATGTGGGGGTGAAATCCCCTACGTTAATGTGAGATGAGGTAGTCCAATTGTGTTGGATGGTTTATAGTCACTGATTCAAAACGAAGTGTTGAAATCACCAACGAATAAAGTGTAAGCTTTAGTTGGAGGATTGTGTTGAAATATTCTCACACATTATATTGTGTAAGGTGTTGGCACAAGAAGCTTTCAATCAACTTGCAAAATCAAGAATTATCTTGATTATTGAGTGCATCTTTGAGAAATTAACATCCAAATATTGTGGTTGCATAGTATATATGCATGAAGTAGATGTTAAATATGAGGCTGAAAATGTGTGACTAAAATAAATATACACAAGGTGTGTATACGTTGGAAGCCAATTTTCTTCTTATTAGAGAAATCCAAAAATAAATGACAATGAATCTTTGAGTTGAGCAGCTTTACGAAATAGTGAGTTGAAGCTTCTTATGGGAAAAAAATAAACATGTCTAGATACATATAATTTTAATATTTTATTGAAATATTTTGATGAATGTATATTATTTATGATTTAATGAGAATATATTTTCTCTTAGTAAATTCACTATATGCTTTGAAAATGTAAAATAGCTTCGTTACGTTACAATATTCTTTGTAATAATCTTAGTTGCTTTCGGTGGATTATTTAGAGGAAATCAAAATTCCAAAAGTTGAATAGTCGAAAATACAACGAATCGGTCAGGTTGGTAGTACGTTCGGTATTTAAAATTTTAAAATCGCAATCGAATGGTAATGATATGTTTTGGGTGGTAATAATATAATTTGAGTGTAGGAATGTTGATGTTGGGAAGTTAGTTGTCGAGATAAGTCAGCAATGCTCGGCGAATAAATGTTCGGGTTTAAGCGGTTGAACTTTTGGGCCAACCCGTCATATATAAGTCAACATAAGCCCGAAACCAAAACAAATCCAATTCCCTTAACTTCCCATTTTGCCTTGAAGGAAACGAGGAGTTCTTAATTTCCTTCGATTCTTCTTCTTTAATTTTCTCCTCCATCTACCGAGCAGACGCCGAATTTTTTTGGAGAGTTTACCATCGTCCTTGTGTCGTTTCAAAGGTAAAAAGGTCCGATCTTGTTGAATATTTTGGGAGATCGCCCGAGTTGACTTTTTCGTTGACTTTTTGTATTTCGAATTTTATTGCTCCAATCGATTCTTGGGTTCTAAATTAGTTATTCTTGAGTTGAAATATCGTGTTTAATGTGGAATTTCGGACGTTTTTAGGGCCGTTGACTTTTTGGAATTTTGGGTTGACTTCGATTTTTATGAGATATTATTGAATATAATTATTGTTTAGGCTTAGATTATAATATAAGAGTTGATGATAATCGATATTTGGGGTAGAAAGTGTTGTTATAGTTGAGTTGACTTTACAGGTTGATTTTAGATTTGACTTTTCTAAAATGGTTGATAGTATAAATATGTTATTGGACTGTTATTGTGATTGTTTTGAGGTGAAATTATGAGTATTAGGTTGTTGGAAGAATATATGTCGAAATTAGTTTTAGTAGATTTTGAGTAGTAAGCGGACTTTGGGATTTGAGGTTGTTAGAAATGGGTTTGATTAGTTGGAAAATTTGATATTTTGGGTTGATTGAAATTGGTTGAAAATGTTGGGTATTTTGGTTAAGGAGTGTTAAGCGTCATGGGATTTAGTCGAGATAGTTGAAGTCGTCATTTTTAATGGTTGTTAAACCTAAATTAATATCCTCTTAAGATTGTCAATTTATAACTAAAATGGGTTGAAAGTCGGAGATTTAATTAAGATAAGGGTTAAAATTGTTGTGAGTAATAATTTTATTTTAAAGATTGTTTGATTAGGCAGCGGAGCGTGGAAAATGGCCCCGGGATCGATTAGGCAAGGACATTTCTTATTCTTTAACGAGAGTAAGTACAAATCGCGATGGGAACCACTTCATATATATTATGTTCTATATTTGCCTGTGTTTGTCATGAAACTATTTTTGACATGTATTGAGTGATTATGATTTATATTATGAGATAATTGTGGGTATGATTATTATTATGAGATAATTGAGATGTTGATTTATATTATGAGATAGTTGTGATTTGATTCATGTTGAGATATTGTGGTGTGAAGATTTGTTTGAGGTAGTAATAACTTGAATTCTCAACTTATGTTCTTGTGTTATGTGGCCTTGTCGGCGTTCGATTTCACGTGGCCTTGTCGGCATTTCTGATTTATGTGGCCTTGTCGGTATTTGTTGTATCATGTGGCACTTGTCGGCTATTGTATTCTGTGGCCTTGTAAATGACATATTTCGTGGCCTTGTCGGTTGTGATTGATTTATGATTGTGAGATATTTTAATTTGTGTCTTTGATATTGTTTGAGGAGTAGAGTAGTTGGTTGTCGGGAGGTGTTGGTTGGAGTTATCGTGACTTTGAGGTGACTTGAGTATTAGAACATGACCTATAGTTGGGATGATTAGGGAGTTAGGTGGCTTCTCGCTTCCTTGCGGGATATGTGGCGTTGTTGGCATATGCTTCGGTATAAGTGCGGTGAGATCTATTATATTTCTTTATGTACATTGTTGGTGTTGGCACGATACTTAGGTATAAGTGCGATGAGATACTATTATCAACTTTGCTATGTGCGTTGTCGGTGTGGCGCATAGCGGTATAAGTGCGGTGTTTATCGGCGATTGGTCATTTCCTGCAGGGTAGGCGGATTGAGCGTATGCGCGTTAGGAGTTGGTATGATCGTGGGGATATGAGAGATGGATAGTTCGATGACTAGAGTATAGTCGTTGTTGAGTCTCTTGAGTTCTTTACAGGTGATTATTATTGCTTTCTTGAAACTTTCTCTTATATCTCCATATGTTATGTACGAGACTTTCTTTGGGAATTATGTTGCGTGACCTTATTAGGTAGTGGGATAGATATATATATGCTCTTTATTAAAAATATTTGAAGCATGTTGTTTAAATTTTCTATAGTGTTGTATGATTTGTTTTTATGACTTGTTTATTGGTTATGAGCGTTATGCTTTGATTATACTAGATGTTGCCTTGATGAAATTATGTCGAATGGGTTTGATTGAGTTATTGATAATATGATCGATTTTTCTTGTGGATCACTAGGTTGGTATTAATGCGTTATATATCATTTAAGGTGAAAAGTTGGAGTTGGTTATTGGTTGAGATAACTTTGAATGAGGGCATTAGGTATAAAATTATAAACTGGCGTTCATGCTAATACATAGATGATGTTGATGATATTTTATATATAGTGGAAAGTTGGATTCCAAGCGTGTTAGTATATAAGTTATGATCTAACCACAGCGTTGATACCGTTAGAACTGAATAAGTTCAAGTAAGCTAAATGAAGAATTTGGTGAGATAATCCCGTACTTAAGTTATCTTGAGTTAAGATATAAATTAAATAGGTTGTATTAAGATAATGATACGATTTTGGAGAGTTCTTATAATAAACATTTAGATGTCATAGGAAGTGTATGACTATAATTAGAGAATACTTACTTTAAGGTAAAATGAAGCAAGTGGACGAGTTGTGTATACTTGAGTTATGAGATGTTAAGATATATATGTTTGAGTTGTAGTATGTTTGAGTGGTATATTATATCGGTAATTAGCTATCTTGGAAAGATAACTTGATAGAGATAACTCTTGTGATTAAGGTATGCTTGAAAGTAAGTTGTTGAGGTGATGTGACATATAAAATACAAGCTCTTGAATTATCTCTAGTGCTTTAAATAAGTAGGGAGTCTTGTTTATCACTTGATTATATGAATGTTAGGTTAACTTTTGTGATATTTGTTTTATTTCGGCTTTAGGCGACTCACATTTCACATGGGCGGGCGTTTTATGCAGAGTTGTTGCTTGGGATGACCGAGATCATTTAATAAAGTGAAGCTGGCATGCCACGCGGAGGTGGCGATGGTGGCTTGAAGACCTCAACAGTCATACTTATATTTTCTTTGGAGTTTATGTTGTACTTAATAATTATTATTGTCTCGAGTTGTAAAATAAGTTGTGTGATGTTGTATTTAGATTATTACTTTTCAGTTGTTGTAGTGTTGATTAGTTAACTTGATGGGCCGAGTTGTATTATTTTTTATTATCCGCGTTAAATGAAGTCATTTTTTTATCGTTATCCATAGTTGGTATTTCCCATTTATTCAGTTGATAGCGGTCGTATAGGGAGGCGCTGGCGCAGGCGGTGCGTTCTGTCAAATTGGCTGGTGAATCAGGCTTTAGTTACAGACTAAAGGTGCGTAATGTGAAACGTAACTTTAGGGGTGTAAATATATGCGTCTGACAATTTATTTGTTATTATTCGAGAAGATATATGAAATATAAAGTAAGCATGAACAATGTATTTGGAAGGATTATTTAGCGAGACTAAAAGCTTAATCATTATCCCGTTGAACTAAAGATACATGTGATGTATCGTATGTAGTATTTATAAGGTCAAATTGTGAGCAACACTTACAAATAGTGAGGAAAATTGTACAATAGTGTTCTATACACTATATATATAGTAGTGTACAATAGTTTTATAATATACTCATAATAATATAAGTAGTGGTAGACAAAATGATTGAGGATAATTGATGTAAAAGTGTTGTGGCCACAACCATTTATAAACTTAGCTTTATACTACAACAATGAGCTAGACTACTCAATGAATATGGTATGCTATGATATGTTTAGCACAAACTATCATTGAATAACTATTCTTGGATAGAGTTATCGAAATATGATTTGGTAGAGTCAAAAGATAACAAGTGGATCCACTAACGAATAATTGAGAAATCATCAAAACGAATGTGACTTAAGCCCATAGAATAGTATAATTATGAAGGAAAACTCATCCTAGCTGATTGGAGATTCGAAGATCTAGGTTCAATGGACAACCTACTTGTAATCATGATTTAAATCGCGTAAGGGATTCAATCTGCGCCCCGTTCTAGGATGAGAATAGTGATGAAATAACCGTTCCGTATAAAAGCGTTATTTTTTATATGATTTTAGTTGCCGGTTGAGTGTTTTGGGGTTTCAAGTTAAAATTGAAATCGAATAATGATAATATGGGTTGGGCGATAATATATTTGAGAATAGAAATTAATTTGACATGTGTTCGAGTTATGTTGTTAAGCAGAAAGCGGCGTGAGCCAGCGAGGCCTAAACTCCACTTAAATATCCTACTACCGCGTAACTCATTTCATCTTCCAAATAAATAAATAAAAAAGAGCAAAAATCATCTTCTCTCCCCACGTACAGGAGCCGAGACCCCTTAGTGCTCCTCGGCCTTGGTTTTTCTTACGTTTTCTTGGTATAACTTATTGAATCCAACACTTGAATCTTGTTAAAAATGCTTGAGTTTATCACGAGGTGAAGCTTTCTAATCTTAGTCTCGTCATTTTAAAGGCTTGAGTTGACTTTTTATATATTTGAGTTTTGAGTTGACTTTTAGATCTTGACTTTATTATGGTATAGAAATGTTATCTAAGTTTAGTTTAGGGAATTAGAGGTGACTTTGAGTGATTATTGGGGTTAGAAAGTGGTGTATGTTGAGGGTTGACTTTTGTTGACTTTTTCTTCGTTAACTTTAAGTTGTAAAATGAGGTTAGAGAGGACTTTAATATAGTTATTTTGAGAATAGAAGTATTGGTTTTGGATATGGATTGGTAGGGATTTAGGTGAGAAAGTTTGGGAAAGTTGGTATAGTAGTTAGTGTTTGAATTGGAGGTTGTATTTAACGGTTTAATTAGTTGGCGATTGATTGTTGGATTGAGACCAGAATGTGATTAAAGTGTTAGTGTTGGGGTAATAATGTGATGACCGAGATATCGGGACTATGAGTGGTAATTAGAATGTAGTTACGTTGGAATTTTAGAGTGTATCTTGTGTTGGGGATAGGGCCGATTACTAAAAAGTTAATTTGAAATGTGAGATGTAGTATAATACTCGGGGTTTAAATAGGTATTAAGAGGAATTTATCCTACAGAAATGTGTTATAATATATAGTTTCTTTGAATAAGAGTTGAGCCCCGGACACAGCATGTGGACTACCTAGAGTGATCCTTATTGTTTTTGGCTCGAGGTGAGTACAAATCTCGCGATATAGGAATTCGCTTCATATATATTATACTTATATATTTTGCATGTGTTTTTGTCGTAGGACTATTTTAGCTGTGTATTGAGTATTGAGATTAATGTTATGAGATAGTTGTGATTATGATTCATGTTATGAGATAGTTGTGATTATGATTCATGTTATGAGATTGTGGTGGTTATTATTGGTTATACTCGTGTGTTGTATTGTACTTGTATTATGGTTATTGTGTTGTGTGTGTAATCTGTGTGCAGGTTTATTTTGATTGCTTTGGTATATATATGTGGAGCGGTGGTGACCCCGACCGGGAGGTTTGGTGTGGTATGCATATTGAGTGGGTAGCCCCGTGGATTCGGGAGGTTTGGTGTGATATGCATATTGAGGGGGGTAGCCTCGGTCGGGAGGATGGAGGTGGAGACCTCGTCGATTATTGTGGGAAATTGGATTCCTCGTTTGTTTATTGTTTGTGGAGGTGGATTCGCCGTTTGTTTTTATTGTTTATTGGAGGTGGATTCTTCTTTGTTTTACTATTTGTGGAGGTGGATTCCTCGTGATTATTTGTGGAGGTGGATTCCTCGTTTGATTATCTTGTGTGTTGAGACGGTTTCCTTAATGAATATCGTTATTGATGGTTATAAAGCTCATGTGTATAGTATCATAGGATATCGTATAAGAGAGATTCTATGTGATTTGTAGACGGTATTCATTGTGCTTTGATTAATGTATATGCATATGTTATATATATATATAACTATGATTATATGTGATAGGATAAAATACATTGGTAATTGTAATTCCTTTCGAGGGAACTTTTATAGGCCGACTCACTTTCTACATGGCCCAGGCGCTATACACTGAAGTCTACAAAGGCGATCTCTTTGAGTGGCTTGATATGCATTCTTGAGTTGTGTGAAGATGTCGTAGGTGAGGCGATGGTGGCATAGGAGATCTCGTCGGTTATTCCCGCTTTTGTTGTCGACTTGTTATATTTCTAGACTTGTGTATTGTATTTTAATGAGGGAATGCGAGGATTTGTCGTACTTTTAAACATGTTGTATTTTAGTTTCTTGTGTATCCTTGGGTTGTATTATTCAGGTGGATTTGTTCTGTTGTCTTTTGTTTTGTTGGATGTGTTGTTGGAACACCACGATGGAATAGGGTTTTGTCTTTGTTAATATCGTAGTGCATTTGTTGTTGTCCGTCGATTGGTGACTACAGGTGTACAGGTTTTTTAATGATCTTATACTCGGGCGGCCGACTTAGGGTGGGTGGGTACAAGTGATACCCGTAGGACAAGGTTGAGCTTTGCTCTTAGTGACTCTCATGGAAAAAGATCATTGGATTATATGAAAGAGTATCGCGGGTTACTACACATTAATTGAAGTGCCTATATAGTTACAGGTGGGGCATTCTAGAGGAAAAATGTGGGCGCGTTGTGCAGAATAACTCTCCACCGAATCGGTGGTATTCTATGGCTAAACCGGACATACTCATGAGAACTAAAATAAGTAAAGGAGATTTTGGTAGCCAGTATGTGATTTATCTTCAAAAAAATGGTTTCAAGGATTCTTGAACTCTTAGGCTTTGGTTTATGAAATTTTTTACATCTGAAACATAAAGGAAAGGATGGTCTAAACTATCTATCACAATTGTTTTCCGTCGTCTACTATCACCAATTTTTTTTCTGTTTAGAGTCAAATGTTTATATTCAATTTTAATTCATGTGGGGATTGTTGGAAAAATCAATTAAAATTAATTTAAAGTTTGAATGCAAAATTAAAATATTTATATGTTGTCTAATTTATCATTGTACAAATTGAGTTCCAAAATTCTAAAATAGAATACCATGAATGGATGACCCAATAACACGAATGTATTTATTAAAACAAGGCCGGTTCACATATTTTAGGCCCCCATTTGGATATAATTTTTTGTCTTATGAAGAGTTACCAGCGTCCATTCAAGTAGTATCTTTTACTCTTATTTGGTGAAGGTTGAATGACCTTATTGATTTGTAAATGAATCATAATGAAGAAGACTATTTAGATTCAGACTCTTCCTTAAGTAAGCCATTATGTGATACATCATGAATCTTAAATGAGTCTTCATAATTTCAAAAGGAAAAAGAGAACAACGTATTTTTTAGTCATCTAACTTTATTTGAGTTATCTTTTTGTTTGATATTTGGTTTTGTGGGTGATAGCATGCGTGCTTTATTTTTAGTTAAGTAGAATGGATTAGAGTGCTTCTAATACCCATTCTTCTATCAAATTTTATCTGAAACTGAAGGCGTTAAACTGAAAATCCACAAAGTACATGGGAGGCGGGTCGAATCCGTTTTAAGGATAGTGTGTTACACACGATTCGGATCTTATTTTTGTCTTTTAACAATTATTTTGACAAAATCTCTTAACCATGAATATAAATATTCTATGTTTTACTACTAATATTTTCCCTACAAAAATGTCTACCGTGAGTCCGTGATGCGTTACCAAATACTTTCTGAACCCGACTCGTTGAGAACATACCAAAATACTAAGTGATAGTATGTACAAGTTGAGTTCATCAAATTCAAGTAGCATACCACTTGTATGCACATTACTGAACGTGGAAAACATGTTTGTAGGCTTTGTTGCAACGAACAAACACGAGGTGATATATAAAATTTAATAATGCGGCGGGGATCAATTAAAGGTGTCGAGAGTGGATCGTTTCGCGCATTAGAGGATCGATTGAGTGTGAGTTGACCTTGCATTGGGACCGGGAGCAAAAATGATGTACCAATGGGTTTTTAGCACCCAAAGTAGATTTACAGGAAAATAAAACAAAACAAAAAAGTTTCTGCCCGGTGACAGTCCGTGCGGTATGCGATGTGGCCAGTGTGTATTTGGTTAATTTGTTAATTTTTCATGCTCATTTTAAATTGTTTTTAGCACAATAATTAAGCAATAAAAAAATATACCACTATTTTTTATTTTAGAAACTCTATAAATAGGCTGGGTTTTGTGTCGTTTGAATACACAAAAAATCGAAGTTTTCTGGCGCTTTTTTATTCTTACTTGTCGGCTTTTCTCTTAGATTTCAAAACTCCATGGATCCTTCTGAAAACTATAATTTTTTGCAAATTACAACTTTCATTTTGACAGTAAATCTAATATGTCGCCTCAAATACAAATATACGGCCTTGAGAAAATCCTCAAAACACGGGGGCCATGGCTTGGTGCATTCGCAATATATGATGCCACCAAATTTTTGGCATCGCTACGTATAATCGTCCTATATGCGTATGGTTATCCTTTTGTTAGGAAACAACTATGTTCGCCACCGAATAAGCGTCCAGCGAACGATTCTGAACGAATTCCAGGCCCGATCGAATCGGATATTCATAGTCGAGCAAAATTACGTGATAGGGGTCAGCATATTCAATTGAAGAAAAGATCTAAATCGACCATCACGGAATAAATTTGGAACCCCCGAGTAGATTTTAAAAAAAAACCCTCAAGTTTACTATGTTTTACTGTGTGTTTTATTGTATGTTTTCAATAATTTATGTATGTTTGCTTATTATGTATGGACTGAAGTTCGAGTGATGAATAATATTGTGTGTTATTTTTTAAAAAATTATAATATTATTTATTTTATTAAAATATTATGGGATTTTTGAAATTCAAAAAAAAATATATATATACTATTAAAAATATACTTTTTAAAATATATATAAATAAAAAATTATTAAAAAATATTTTAAAAAATTAAAATATTAAAAATATTAAAATATAATTTAAAAAAAATTATAATAATATTAAGTATTGTATTAAATTTAATTATATATATGAAATAAATAAAGAGAAATAGAAAAATATGGTGGGAGTATATATTGGAGTGATGTGGAAGGAGAAAATAATTTAATAGCAGATGGCGCCTACGTAAAAGTGGGTGTTATTTAGAGGTGCTAAACTGATGTGGCAGGAGGGAAGTGTCAGGTGACACGGCTATTTGCCGAATAGTCTTGATGAATTATGCAGTCAGCAACACATGAGGCGTCAACATGTTTAAGATGGTTCGGTCGGTCATTAAAAATAGGCTTTTGATTTTCTCAATATTCTGCCAACTCCACTTTTATAGTGAAATTACATTCATACCCTTAATTTTATCAATATATAATTATGTCCATAAAGCAAAGTGAGTGGTAAAAATGAATAAGTGAAGTGTAATTATCAATGGATGGAGTGGAAAAATCAAAGCCCTATATATATTATAGAGTAATAGATTAACCGGTAAAATAACATTTGTTCATTTTAGAAAGGAAAAAATTATTTGCTAAGAAACAAAATTTACGTATTCATTCCCGATCTCCATTCCACGAAGCTTGAGCCTACTTGTTGGTGAAAAACCCTCCGTCTCAAAACAACGGGAAAAAAAACATTACGTCAAAATCACCCGCTTTTGGGAAGAAATAAGCTTGCTATTTTTGGTGTTTTTCCCTTTCAATGATTTTTTACGTTTTAATAATTTAAAGTGTTAGATGCATTAATCTAACATTTTTTACCTGATTTAGTATAGTTTTTGTTCCTTTTGGATTATTATTTGTTCTTGATATCTTTCTCCAATTGATGGTTACTTTCTGATTCAAAATTTATTCTTTTCAGCAGTGGATATATATTAAAGATGAATATGTATATCAAATACTATTTAGAAACTAGAAACTGAAATTTATATATTGTAGTCGAATATTTTATGTTTATGTAATATAATTTCTTTTGGTAAATATCGATATGTGATTCCCATGGGTTTTAATCCGATTAGTTGTACTTTTAGGAAAGTACTTATGATCAAGTTATGTAAAACTATCTCTTTATTCAAATTATTTGAAATAATTGCAGTTTATGAATGATATCCGGCCGTAACAATTTTAAAAAAAAATTTACAAATTCATTAGTAATTATAAAAGATCCTGAAAAAATTTTAAGGGCAAATGGTATGGATCACTGCTTTCTACTGATATATTAGTTGATCGCTGTCTCTTTAAACGTCTGGCTTGATCGCTGCATTTTTCGAAATATGTCTAGTAGGTCAGCAGTCAGTTTTTAGTTAATTGGGTACATTAAATTGGTCGCGTGGCGCCAGTAATGCTTAAATAAGTAATTTAGTAATTTCACTTTTGTATTTTTGCCAAAAATAAGGGGTAAATGGTATAGACGATCGCTCAACTACACAATGTCAGCCCCAGTTGATCCACTTACATCTTTAGGAAACATCTGACTTGATCGTTTTAGAAATATGTCTGAGTCAGTCCCATTTGTCAGTTACTAGGCGATTGTTTGTTAAATTGGTCGGCGTGGCCTCGCGTGAGCTTCTTTGTAATGGTAATTTAGTAATTTCACTTTTATATTTTTTGCATAGATTCTTAATGGATTAGAGGCTGTATCTGACTTAATAAACTCTTGCTAGAGAGGAATAGTGATGTACAAATGCATGAAGTTTTCTTCATTCTTAGCTTTGAATTCGGTAGTATCGAATTATCATTCTGTAGGGATTTCAAAAATCCAAACCTGACCATCAACGATTATCATGTGACATGCTACAGCTGCATCATTGCGTAGAGCATGCTCGTATGTCTGCATGCCATGTCTTGGCGTCAAATCCCGTCGAAATTCTGTTTACATGGCTGTAGTCTAATATTTGCTAAACTTGAAAGTACTTAGCATGCTTGGCTATGGTAGAGAACTCATCATATATATCCTCTGCAAACACAAAAAAACACAATTAATATGCATGCGCCCAATTTAAACACGTTCTCGATTGGAAACCTAATTAAAAAAAACCTAAATGAAAACTACTAAAATCAAAATCCAATAAAAACCTAAAAATCGAAAACCCGAATCAAAAGCCAAATGCATAAATCAAAAGCCCAATTAGAAGCGCAAATCAAAAGCACAGATAAAGCAAAATTAAAACCCAAATAAATAAGCCTAAAAAAATCTCGATTTATAAGAACCATTCTGGCGCATGCTAGAACTAAATCCTCTTTTGGATGGCGGAGTCTTTGATTAAGTAATCCCAGACATTATTTCTCCTTGATTACAAGTAAAAGATTATACGGTTTCAATGTAGAGAAAATATGGAACTAAATCCTCGCGGGAAGCGAGAGTGCTAAAGTGTTTGTTGAAATGTAGGCTCCTCGGTTAACCTTTGTTTTTCAATTATTAAGAATCTTATGCAAAAATCACAAAGTAAAATTAAGTCTTGCTGACGAAGTAGTCGCGTAGAGAGGCGCGTGACGATTTGCTTATTGATTCTTGGGAAAATCGTGATTGGGGCCAGCTTAGGGCATATTTTGAAAAATGGATGATCGAGTTGTGCGTTTTAAGAGATGGGTGTCCAGTAGTGACGTTGTGTAAAGTTAGGTGATCGTCAAATGTAATTTCAAAATTTAATATATGTTTATTTAATCAGATGGGGTTGATCAGTCCTTCCACATGCTAGAAAAAGTGACTTGTACGAGTTCTTTTCAAATCAACAAAAGTGACATAGCTTGAAACATGAGCACTACCTCTATGACATTCCTTCCTCCCTCAGCCTCCACGTGCGTTTATTATCCCTACCCTACTTCCCCTACCCTTACCCCTACCCCTTGATAATAAATACTCCTCACCATCTTCCTTTACTTTCCCTCAAAACTAGAAATTCAACTTCATTACAATTGAAATTCAAATGACTCGGTCAGAAGAGCTACATCTCAGTGGGCTGTGCTAGACTTCTGATACTATTATCTCCCCCGACGGCCTCATCTCTATTTGCGGCTTCGGTTCTCTCTCTCAGGTACGTAAGGATCGATTCCACATTGAAAGCATTAATACTTAAATTCGTTTTTAGTATGAAACACGACTTACTTTATTTATTTAATGCACACTCTCGGAGAAGAGCGCTAGGAGTACATTTCCTGAGTTAATTAATTTCCGATTAGCGAAATTAAGCGGTTTCCGGAGAATTTTTGCCCACGCCGCACCCATCTTCTTTGAACGCGGAATTGCTAAGATTGAAACTAAGGTTCGCTTACAATTTGTTGTTTGTATGGCTATGTGTAAATGTATTATGTATATGAAAGAGATAAGTTGCAGTTTAATTTCAAATAGTTACATTCTTGCAGTTAAAGTAGCCAAATGTTGCATGTTATTCGAAAGTGATAAATGCTGCAGTATGGTCCTGAAAAAGAAAGAGATGAATGTACAATATTTATGTCGAACTTCAGTTTACCATGTTGCAACATCTGTTCCGCTTCGAGCAGTCTCCAACAGTGTAATTATCTAGACTAATCTACCGCAGGTATCCATGTAGGACCAAATCGACAACTAACTCCATATCAAATAAATAAGTGAGTGTATCGGAAGTAGATGCCTGATACATAGTGATCGACCTTCTAGCACCATGAAATTGTTATATATCGCTACTTTTTGAAGATTGATTTAGAATATTGGAATCCGAAGAAAGCTTGATACAGTTTCTAGGTTAAATCGAGGTTTGCTTAGTTCCAATTTGATACATTACAGTTTCATATATGTGCCCATATAGGCATATATAGACTAAGGGGAATCTTTTATGCTAACTTTTGTATTAAACCGTTGGGGAATTTCTTGATAAGGCCTTAATAAGCATTTATGAGTACATGTTAATTAACTTATATGTGTTCATTTTCCAGGAAATATCAAGCTTGAGTGTGGAACCTTGTGAAAGTGAAACAATAATAGTTACTATATTTGAGATTCAACGTTCAGAGGTACAAGAACTTTGAGCCTAGAATTTATAAGAGCTTGTAGTTAAGAAACAAAGCCTAACATAATTACGATTTGATGTGGTCAGATTCCATCATTTATTGAACGGGAGCATGAGTTCAGATTTTTAGCTGTGAGTTGCTTCCCCTTTAAATTCAATGACCTGCATTGTCAATAACATATAAAATCATACTTATGAAGCTGGCATATTTTCTTCTGTCCACAGGTTGTGCCTGAGACATTAAATGGACTGTTTTATTCGAGTCCTGCGGTGAGCACTATGTCATTTCTAGTTCGTTTCACTGCTTATTGAATGTTGAAAATATTTAGTCCATCATTTTGAGATAGTCGTAATTTTTGGGGAATTGCAGGTAATTTGTGCTCATTACAGTGATGAAGAATTATTCAAGAACAGATGCCAAGGTTAGTGGTACAGAGCATTTTGTTATATCTCACATTTGTTTTTAAGAATAATTGAATCATTATCTGTACATCAGATGAGAAAGATAGAAACTGTAACGAACTTGAATTGCTCACAACTAGGGACAAACTCGGACTTATTTTGCCAGACGAGATACAGAAGCAATAGTTGTAAATCATATCCGAGACATTATCCATTGAACTTACAAGATGATTTGACTACCAAACTCTTAAAAATGTTTTGTAAAGAGTTCTGAATATTGTTATGGTGCATTTAGATGGATGTTTTTGATTTGCAAGTGATTTAAAACAAAGGGATTTGGCATTTTATATCTCATTTTGTTTTCAAAAAGCTATGAAAATCCATGAATTACAAATGCAGATCCACCATTTGGATTCCCTTAAAGTAGGGTGAATTTGAGCCATAGATTTGAATAACCTTCCCCAAATCAATCCATTGTAACTATAACGTCTTTATTTTCCAGCAATTTTTAGTTCTGATGCGTCATTACATATTCATTAGTAAATCTTAAATTGCACATGCATGGTAATCTGCCATATTTAAAAGTATACAAGCTTTTTTAATTCTATGTTAGCACATTTTTGCAGGAAGCCCAGAGGTATTCTATCAGATATATGGACGATATGATATTCACAAAATATGGCGGGATGACCTCTTACCTTGTCGTGCTTATCTGCGGCACTGGTATGTTTTTATTTCTAATATGATTTAAACCTTCAAATTTTTCAAGACTGGTAACTAGTGATCTTGTCATTATTTATCGGACACTGTTCGAGTAATTCCATGTTCCCATACAGTTCTCTTCATTGCTGCATAAAATATTTAATATGATTGGATCTGTTCTCCAGTGTCCTAGCAGCAAAGAATCTTGGTGATTTGGCCTACAATAACTTTCTGGATCATACATTCCTTGGTGACCGCAAAACTACAATACGCAAGTACTTGGCTACAACCGGTTTGGGCATAATGGAGGAGGAACCTCCAGAATCATTGAAGGAACGATATGGTGGTTGACATGAAGATGGAGATAGAGTACTAATTGAGGCTATGAAATCCATTCAAATCTCTCTATATACAAGGAAACTTTTAACTAGGTAAACATATTTTTCATAAGAACTTCATGCTTGCCTGCTGAAGCATTCCACAATTACTTTTTTATATGTTTATTCTATTGTAATCGATGAAGAAGTAGACTGGGGTGTGATCGTATTTTCAAGAGACGGTGAAGATAGATGCCGATATGATGTCTTTAGCTATAAATTCTTATGTATATTGCGTTGCCGGTTGTGCAATTTCCAATAGCAGATCTGACCTAAATTGGCATTGCTATTTGGAAACTTATTGTAATGCCACTCTTTGCATTTGTATCAAGATTAGTTTTCCTTTTAGATTTTCCCTCTCAACAAACAAGGGAGGCAAAGGAAAGTTGATGTATTTTACTTTTCATGTCCTAGAGAAGTAGTGCCACTTTTAATTCTGAACTGTCGTTTCCAAAAATCTGTCACATTTTGACTTCTTCAATACCTGAATATTATCATTATAATTATTGGCAAGGCACAAAAAAACGTTTATTTGAATTTGACCATTAATATTAATAAATTATTACTCCTTATATGTCAATATTGGTCTGCCATGCTTGATGTCCAAAATTGTGGCATCAGTGATCAGTCAAAGGTCTTTTATAATCAAATCAAATATACTGCTCGGAACATGAAAAGTATTAAGACTTTTAAACTCCATGATCTGGTCTAGGACTATTTCCAGGCAACAAGATAAAAATCGATCGTGCAAAATGCAAAGTCAACCACATACGCGAATGTGAGCCGTGTACACTATTATCGTGGGAATAAGGTTTTGCAATGATCATGCCAGATGCTTCATATGACCATATGAAGCATCTTCCTACACAATTTCAACCATATCTTTTCTATAGAAATTGAAGGAACCCAACTATTCTCAAATACATATTCCAGTAAATTTATTGGTTTCATATCGAATCAAGAGTAGAATAATGAAAGTAAATCATCATTATTGGGTCTGATGGAGAGTTGGTTTAATATGTATTGAAATGAATGTTTGCATTTTGATCAACTTAATCCACATGCTAACTATAAATTAGTTCTATATTTCTAAATATTATAATGACACTCTACCTCTTTATTAGTTTGAATCAAATTTACACTATAAATCATAATGCGTCATTATCAACAATTCGAGTATCACATAACATTAATCTAAAATTACTATCATGGTCAATTGATTCTCATTAGTTAATGAAGTAACTGAGATGCCAAAACATATTAATATAATACTAGCATGTCAATAACACTGAGATATACTTAAAGATAAATATGACATTTAAAGAGATATCTCAATATTAAGTATTAACCTAACATAAGCTATATCGAAATATAATCTTGGAGTTGTAACTATCTTAATAAATATTGTTAGGTACTCAAGAAAATATTTCAATTGAAATGCATTATGCATCGCAAGTCTCTTTTACTAGTGAGTTTAGTATGAGTCGATACTTTTAACACTTCTACTATGGATGGATATTAATCGAACCAAATTGAATATACTGCTTGCTTATGTAGATATATATTAGTTTGAACAAAACAGTTTCGTCTCTTTCAGATCTTTGAATCTTGAGGGTACAGATAATTAGGGGAAAACTTGCTAAACTTCTATTTTGTAAAGCAATAAAAAAAATTGTCAATTTCAAAAGATGGAAACTTGAGGGAACAAATCGAAAAAAGGATACCTAGTTCAGAGGCAAAAAAGTAGAGCAAAGTTTATATAAAACTTCTGCGTCTGCAGTAGTGTTTACCCAGTGCAATCTGCATAGCTGCAAGTTGTCGATGTTTATCTTCGGTTGTTCTAGAAGTACATGTCGTTCCCTTACAGAAGGTACCATCTGCTCTCATTCTTCTTCATCGTTTTTGTTATCAGACAGCGTCACTTTGAGGGCGCCACTGTCAAGCAGGGGTTGCAACTCTTTCTTGGCTACTTTGCTTACTTTTGGGTCAGAGCTCTCCAAATATGCACCAATTACCTTAGCGCTGTCGATCAAATGAGATAAAAGAAAAATCAGGGAACTATACTCAACCTGAAAGTTCATCAAATATAATGTGGACGAGAAATACCCATGGCCATGAGCCCATGTTGCACATTTTCCTTGTAGAGCTTTCGCCCACAAGGTTGAAGCAAATGCTGGGCAATCCAGAACTAACTTCCTTAGAGTCCTGCTCGAATGAAATTGTTCAAGAAGATGCTCCTCTGATTCATCTAATTTAGGCTCTGCCACAAGCGATGCTATAGATTCATATAACGTCTTCAACTTTTCGCCTAATGAAGACTGAAGGATGCCATCAGCACCTCCAGTTGCAACCTGTAAATGTTTACTAATTAATCAACGTTTCAATTTGAATGGATTGAAAATACACCTTTGATTTTTACTCCCTGTCTTAATATAAGTGATAGTATATACTAAAAGTTGTCTCAAAAGACTTTATTTTTTTAACGCAAGTCGTACATTTTCATTATCTTTACACTTTTGTCATTTTATAGTTTAAATTCTCATCCTAGAGTGTAATGACTATCTCTAAATAAAGAAGGGCAAATAAGAAAATGTGCATATAAAAATATTATTAAAAAAAATTGCATACACCCTTGATAGAATATTTTTTGTCTAAACGATCATTTATATTGATACGGGGGAGTATTTGATTACAATAATTCAAATCTGGTTTATCATAGATGTAAGTCTCATATAATTACGCACAAGAACCGATCAGAATCAAAGTAGAAAGTAGTGTAATAGATAACAATCCTCTGATAAGTAAGAAATATATCATGTTTCAGACATCATGACATCATATATACAAGGGAATTTATCCAAGTAAGAAAGATATCATGTTTGTCTCATATGTGTATAAGTCATTCCTTTTTTTTTTGGCAGAAGAAGACATGAAATAGTAGCAAGTTCAAAAATTAAGATTCATGTGAACTACGAGTAAAAGGGTAAATTATTTACTTCATATATGACTTCTTTTCCAAATTTTGATTTCAGCAACCCCCGTGCCATCTCGCAACATACTTCAATGAGTTTCTACAAGAAAAAGAAAGATTGTAAGGTCCTCATATAGCATTAACCCAAATTGGACGAGGGAATTTATATATATATATATATATATATATATATATATATATATATATATATATATATACAAACCTCTACAGGCCACTATCAATCAGCAACTCCTTCCTTCTTGTAAATGGATCTTTCTTCCCACCTTCATTAACAATTACATTCTGAGCAGAGCCTTCATTTCCTTCATCTTCAGGTGCAACTTCAGCGACTTTCTTGCTTTCTTGACCAACAATTTCAGTTTCAGAACCCTCTATCTGCTCATGTGAAAAACAATAGATTAGGGATATTAGCTTGATCGTCAATGCATCTCACTTACTTAATAATGATGTGAATACACAGGAAGTTAAGAGAGATGTCTTGTTACAAAGAGAAGGAATAGACAAATTCAAAGTAGTCAGATCCTCCGGGGTAAAATAGCGATGGCAATATGGATGCAATAGTTGCAGAAGTGGGCGCCTAGCAGACTGCAGGTAACAACAAAATAAGTAACATCAGATGCATTGAACTTAATTGGGGTAGCAAATATGTTGTACCCAGGATAATATTAAATGGAAAATATAAGAAACACGCAACTGATGTACCATGATTCAATAACCCAAATAGGAATAAGAACCAGTTCGTTATGGCACAATCAAATTAATATCATTCTGGGTAATGTTAAAAGTTAAAGAAGATGCAAAGTGGTCAACTCTCTTTTGAACCAAGAGCCGCTATCATAAAGGGCGGAAGAGAATGACCTGGTCAAAAACGACTTCCTTCAGGATGGGCAAGAACTCGTTAATGATGACCTTGGATAAATGACATTATGATCAGAACCTCTGTTTAGGATGCAATGAAAATTCTAGCAGTAAGTGACATTTGAAGGAGAAAAACCTTGGATACAAGTTTTGTGTCATCAACCACAGAGAAGATGCACGCCAAAACCTGAAAGTAGATATGAAATGAAAGTTTAAAGGGAATAATAGTTAAAAAACACCAGATCCACATGAATAATGATAATTAAAGCAATAGTTGGTGCAGACGAGAAATATTTATTAAACTAGATATGTACCATATTTCCATATTTATCCCGAGCCGTTTTGTCTACAAGGTTTTTCATGCCTTTGATTATTTTCTTCCGTTCCTACAAAAATTAGTTCCAGTGGGCAATTAAGTTATAAATAGCATAATCTGAGAAAAAAGAGGAAGAAACTAGTGATATTGAAAATACCTTAGCACTTCCATGCTTGATACAAAGCGCCCCTATCCTGGATCCATCTTTGGTGTGTATCAATCGAACAAGTATTGGGCCTGACAACTGTTGAATGACTTCTAAAGCTGAAGTCTTTCAAAAAATATGATGAACATAAAAATGTCAGAAAGTAAAATAAAACCATCAAGTTAAGAAAAGCTTAAATCATCATAAACTGATTGACCATCAATGAACATCAGATGCAACATACCTGACCAGCAATGCTCAAATATTCCATCAATGCTTTGTGTGTGATGGAGTGGTCCACAATCCCTTTTTCCATAATTGGTTGTAACACAGAATTCATGTGACGTAAGACAGAGGTCCTTTTCAGCTGTAACTTAGTAATTACATCAACTAATCTGGATACATCATAAGACATGTATGAAAATTAATTCTGGTATGAGTATTAACTAATCAAGAAACATATTAAACCACAGATAGTTTTGCAAACAGGTAACAATAATCTACAATAATAGCCAATGCCACCAAACATATCAATTCAATAGCTACATAAGTGGAGCAGAAACCTAACAGTACTCTATTACCCTTTTCACTAAAATGTAAATTTAATTATTTTCGGTTATTCAAAATGTCTCAGAGTTTAAGATGAGTAACTCGTTTCCTAGTAAGGACTCTCAATCTAATACTCAAGGCATAATAGTAACACAAGGACAGAAAATATGACCCACAAAGGACGAGATAAACAGAGCCTCACACCTGTTCTCATTGATTGAAACCAAGTCCTTGAATAACTGGAGCTCAGGTGAATATAGTTCCATTAGAAGAACCTGTTTCTGAGTTGCACTTCCCATGTTATATGCATGCTCAATAACTGCACAAACAATTAGAGGGGAAAAGAGCAAATTTCATAAGATTTGGCATTTCTACATTATGGATGTACTTCAGTGTGCAATATATTGTTAGCAGTTGAATGAGATAAAATCAAATACAACAGATGAGAAAGGGTTAAACTAGTTTTGTAGCAATATCTCATCCAAGAGAGCAGAAGATAAAGCCATACCAAGTGAACCGACCATATGTCTAAGAAGAGTAGCAACATGTCCATGTAAAGAGGATATGAATTCTGAAAGCTGTTCTTTTGTTGCTGTGCAAATGACAGAATTAGAGAAGAGACAATAGGACTCATCGGGAAGTACAGCATAGTTACGAAATTCAATTCAACTGTACCATTATCTAACATTTTTGTGACCAAGTGCACTGCATATGTATTGGAAGAAAGGGCAATGAAGTGGGGTCGGAGCTCTTCAAACACCAGAGTCCTTTCTGCCGGTGAACAGTATTTAACACATGTCTGCATTCAACAAAATATTGTCAACCCTCGAGATTAAAATGACAAATACATGCTCAAGACTAGAAACAAATATTAGGAGATTAAAATAACCTGAAGAACCCGAGAAGATACATGAGAGCTCGCAATTTCAGGGATTTTACCCTTCATCTTTTCTAAGGCTTCAGTTACCAGTCTTAGAATAGACAGAGGATAATGATAACTATTATCAGTCATAGGAAAAGGTATATGAACAAAGGTTAAAATTGCAACAAATGAAACGTTAAATACTTGGAGCGTTCTTCTTTTGCAATGTTTCGACGTCTCATTTTCTCCCACAGTAATGATAGCTCCTACACAATCATTTACATTGTTAAATAGCATGGACATAACATATATGGTGAACATACAAGCTGGCTACTTAAGCATTTCCATCAGACAGAATCGCTATATTACAGATATTGTAATGGCATAGAGCTATTTAAACCTTGGAGATTAAAAGAGCATCTTTATAAAGCACTCGTGTGAAAGAAAAGAGTCACTTCTTAATGTCAAGAAATTGGAGATAGGATGTACACCATAAGCAAATATATGGGTCCATTCAATTCCAATTCACTTTCTACTTATATTTCGTAAGACTTAACCCTCCAAACACTACTTTGAAATACCCAAGGAAAATAAACTAAGAAATAACTAGAAGAAGATCAAACAATTTGAAAAAAATAACATTTGCATTAGATAGCAACAACGATGCACAAGAATGCTGATATTATAAAGCAACAGCTAAAATAACCTGCTCGAGAGTGTAATGCTTCCTTCTCTTCTTCTTTCTAGCTTCAGTTAGCTCCTGTATACCAATCATCAAACACAAGTTACTTAACTAATAGAAGAATAACTGGGTTGATTATACCTTTCGATCAAAAAATATAAATACCAGTTCCAAACTTACGAGTAACTTTATAATTCATTAAAATCAAAATCAACTAACTGCTCAATAAATCCAATCATCTTACATAAATACTCCTTCCATCCTCGACATTTACTTTTCTACAAATTTTAAGGACAATTCAAATTCATTAAACATCCCTTTTCCCCTCCATTTCTGCATCTCACAATTAGTCAAAATAGAAACTAGTTTATGGATTTCTAAAAAAGTAAAAAAAAAACATCCTTTAGAAAAAGGGATGGACCGTGGAGGGAGTAACAAATTCAAAAACTAATCTTCGAATTTATGCTAACGAAGAA
This sequence comes from Lithospermum erythrorhizon, assembly GCA_019722365.1. Taxonomy (NCBI): domain Eukaryota; kingdom Viridiplantae; phylum Streptophyta; class Magnoliopsida; order Boraginales; family Boraginaceae; genus Lithospermum; species Lithospermum erythrorhizon. The sequence goes on from JADFUC010002327.1 coordinate 101,636, forward strand.
ATAATAACAATTCAAAGACTACCCTGAAGCTCTTAAATACATAAACAACGAAATCAAAACTACCCTTCAAAATTGGAAGCTTCTAAATATATAAACAAAAAAAATCAAAACTTCAAGCTCCTAAATACATAAACAACAAAATCAAAATTCTACAATTCAAAATTTAAGCTCCGAAACACAATTCAAAAACTACCCTTCATAATTTAAGCTAAAAAAGACATAAACAAGAAAATCAACCCCAACTAATTTTTTTAGTTAAGATTAGAAAAATTCAGCCCCTGCCCTACAATGAAGTTGGGAACGCTTTAAGTGAAGTATGAAGAAGTCTTGCATTTGGCTTATTTAGAGAATGCATGGTAATGAAGTACCTTAGCGCGTATACGACTTTGCTTTTTGGTTAGAAATTCATCTTTATTAGCTTCAAATTGGTTCCCTTTTAGTCCAGAATTGAATGGCTTGTTTGATTCTTTAAAGTTGTTGATGTTGGATTTGTGTGTGTCCCCTTTTGTTGGATTAATTGGAATTCTTTTCCTTTTGTTTTGTAATGTTGAAGAATTGTTTTTCACATGTTTACCACCCATTTTTCCAAATAAACCTCAAATCTTTTTTAGGTTTGATGAGAGAATCTGTACTAAGGGTTTTGTAAGGGTTTTTGTTTCTAGTTTACTTGTCCGGTTGTCCCCTTGTTTTCAAGCCCATTTAGTTTTTATTGTCCTAAAAACTGATAACAATATAGGCCTTAATTGTTTCATCTATTCATGGCTGTAGGCCAGGCCTCGGTGGGCCGTTAGGAATTAAGGGCGGCCTGAGCGACCTCATTAGATTAACAAGTGGGTCGGATGAGGCCGAGTTGGGCAGGACCACAGCGGTTCGGCTCAATGTCGGTGGTGTGGGTTCAGCTGTTAACGTGATGCGGATTTTAAGCAGGAAGCGGTACCACCCTGCCAGCATTAATGGAGGTACTGCATTATAAACATGGTACCGTTCCATCGAAGCGGTACCACGTTTATAAGCGAGAAAAGAATCTGAGAATTCACTTAATCCGCGAGCATTCGCGACATATCTAGCGTGTAACATTCGCGACATATCGAACTCTTGAGAAATAACGTATTAAAAGCATCCCCGTGGCTTGTGGATTAATAAGCAACATTAGTAACGCAAACATTGTTCAAACTTGACGTGCGATAATAATTTAAACTTAAACCAACAAGTTCAAACATAACATGGGCATCGTTCCAATATCCAAAGTACATAAATAAAAACATTGTTCAAACTTGAAACACCGCTTGTCATACATATGAATATATATGCATTCATTCGTATGTTTAGATTAGATGAAATGATATAGATGAAAAATTTTACGCTTTAGGTATAATTATATCCATTTGGAACAATGGGTATCGTCTCCCGCAACGGTACCGGGTGATCGGCATACAATTTCATAAAAGTAGCCCAGATTTGAAAACTAGCGTGGTGCCGTTTAATCCCAAAAATGATCACGATCATAAAATTTCATATAAAGTAGCGTTCAACATTAGCATTAATTACCGTAACATCTGACGATTTTAGCGTAGGTTGTAGTAATTAGTTAACTATCCGTTATGAATTATCGGGTATCATTTTATTTAAAAGGTATACAGTTTGTATCAGAAAATGTCTGAGAAATATTTTTCTTGATCCTATAAATAGACCATTTCATGTATAATCCTGATTCCACAAGTTCACAAATCATAAGTATGACTTAACAAATTCACAAATCAAAGAGTTCACTTTATGCCTCCAGAGAAGAAATTCGAGGAGGGGTATAAATGCGAGATTAGCGAGGTTATGATAGTCCGGCGCCGATAAAATGGGGCTACCTCCGCCACAATTTGGTGTCAGCTTTTTTGCAAGGTGATTGTAAGCCAGTGATGTGGTATGGCGTGAAAATCGAAAATGAAAGGTTCGGGATGGTGACAGCTTGCGCCATGTATACTTCGGATGGGTGGCGCGGATTTGTTGATAGTCCTGACCTAACGTTGGTGACTTGTAACTTTTCGGGGTTTAAATCACGAAAAGACCAAACGTAATCATTCTATTGTATTCGTTTTCCGTTTATGCAGTATGAATGCTTGCGAAAAGGCTTGTATCTAAAATAGCTATTTGAAGTATTAATAAAAAATTATTTCATTAAAATATTTTTTTCAATTATAAACAAATGTTATTTGTTCCAGAATTTTAAACAAGAATTTTAAGAGTTCAAGCAGTACAAGATTAAATTCCAGCATTAATTTACGTTTGTAAAAAAAATATTATAATAGTTGAAAGCGTGAAATGCAGTTTACCGGCCCCGATACATGGTCCTCGAGCGGAATCGGGGCTGATGTCCATAGCGGGCGGCGACCGGTTCGTTAATGAAACTCTGAACCCGTCGAACATATTCTGAGCGGGCGGTTCGTTAGACTCGTTTATTCGCGTCTACATTTACCGGCAGGCGCTCGATTTGATAGGCGCCTACATAGTTAACGAGTTGGAGTAGCAGTACAAAGAGACCAATGCCGTTTGAAATATCGGTCGCGAGTCATCTTTTCCTAAATAACAATTGCGCCACCATCCCGCATTAGATTATCTCACCGACTCTCTTTTTAATTGCATATGATTCATTATCTCAATTGTTTATGTCTAGGTTATATCATTTGATTCATTGTCTCAAATGACATTGTTAATTAATTTGCTTATATGTCATTCATTGTTGAATTCTTGAAATGATTAATTAATTTATTTATCTATTGTGAAATTGAAATGAGTTAATATGTCCACGCGATACATGATTATTTTCTTTTCGGTGTACATACATTTCGTGTTTAGAACTTTGTGAAATGTGAAGCGAAAACTACTTTCTTTTGTAGTTGATGAAAATTGTTTGTTATCGGTTGAGTAATTAACAAGTCGTTAGCTTATCGGATCGAGCGGATATTGGATTACGACTCGAATGATTATATATTAACGAGTCGGAGTTCGAATACTTCTGAGTTGGGCTCGATGCTCATGTCAGTCGGGCCTTGATATACGCTTTCGACTCTTTCATTTACAATTCATGTTTATTCTGCTAACTATTAAAATCGTGATTTATTCGATTAATTAACTTCTGATAGTAAGGAGCTATTGTAAAAGTTGACTACTGACAAATGTTCCTCGAGGCGGGTGATCATATCACGAGCTTTTTGTAGTGGCGAATTACATGATGTAGATGATGTTAATCCCCGATCTTGGTAAATCTATGATCTCTTTTTTGAAAATTTGTCTTTCGGGTCCTTATCTTTTTTATACAAAAAAATCAATACCCGAGACTTGACATCCGACTGCTTAGTGTCAAAATAAAAAAATGTTACATATGATTATATAAGAATGGCTAAATTTCACCCAAACACCTCAACTAATTAAATCATTTCAAATAGAAGCAGTTCACGGTTAAATTGTGAAATCTGATCATTAATGTTCGTTAATATCATATATACGAAATTCAATCCCAAAAATGGGACACGTTACTAAAATGTACCATTCTAGATGAAATACAAAGTGAAAAAATTCAAAAAAGTGTGCAAAATTATTTTATTCACTTCATTAAAATGTATTAAAATTAAATTCATAAGTTGATGCGATTCTTAAAAGTTAAAAATATCTTATATAATTGGCGTTAATGATTTTTATTGAGAAATGGTACATATTACTAAAATGTACCAAAAAGAAAAAAAGAAAATATAGATAATTTGTATTTTGATTATTAATGAACCATTAATGAAGCAGAAAAAGCAATAACTTAAGTAACTTCAAACACCAAAGAATAATTAAATACAAGCATTTGAACTTTTCTAATACACACGTGAGAGAAGCGATTTTTAACATATAAAACTTTGACATTTAGTAGTCAAACACTTCTACTTTCATATTTAAAATATATTTCTTAATTGGGATTGATTTATAATGTCAATTTTAATTAATTCGATTTAAAACAATCATCATTTAAACTGCAAAATGATATTGTACCCCTCAATGGGATTTAATATACACACACCCAAAATAGTATTTTTAACGTTAAGAATAGTATTTTAAGCGGCATAATTTATGCTTCTGTAACTACAATAGAGAGCCAGAAATAGTCGTTTCTAACTGTTTCTTGTTTTGATGTGTATAACAAACTCAGCCATCTTCTTCCTCCCTCTTACCATCCACACACCAACCTGCCCTCTACTGTGAAACATCATCCCCATGTTCACAAAAATTCAAAATTTCCCATTATCCCTCAAAAAATCACAAAATAAATTAATTGAAGCCAAGAACAATCTGATTCAAAATTACTCAAATTATTAATATTATCATTATTATTGGGCAAACAAACAACAAGCTTCACTTTTTTCTGCATCTTTGGTTCAGTTTATTGAGGCTCCACTTGCTATTTGATGATCTATAACACATAATCATGTTTGGTTCAATCTCTGAACAGCCCACATCAAGTTTTTTGCTGGCCATATCAAGCTGAGCAGCTTCATTCCTAGCATTCCATTCTTGAATGGTACTCCGCAAAGCAATGCTTGGATTCAGTTCTGTGCTTCTCAATAACTCTGGCAGAATGATATTTTATTTTATTTTTTTTTTTTTTTTTTTTTTTTTTTTTTTTTTTTTTTTTTTTTTTTTTTTTTTTTTTTTTTTTTTTTTTTTTTTTTTTTTTTTTTTTTTTTTTTTTTTTTTTTTTTTTTTTTTTTTTTTTTTTTTTTTTTTTTTTTTTTTTTTTTTTTTTTTTTTTTTTTTTTTTTTTTTTTTTTTTTTTTTTTTTTTTTTTTTTTTTTTTTTTTTTTTTTTTTTTTTTTTTTTTTTTTTTTTTTTTTTTTTATTTTATTTTTAATTAATTAAAATTATTTAATGTATTAAATATTAACCTGAACTGTTATACACACACCAAAACAAACAGTACTTGTTTTGGGATAAAATGATTATTTTGCTACACACTATTTGTAAAAGTGTAGTAATTCTGAGAGAATTATCTTTCGGGGGTAAAATAGTTGTTGATCTTAAAAAAACCTCTTATTTGGGTGTGTGTATATTAGGATTCGACATTAACCCAAATTACGTGTTTGTTATTTAAAAAATAATCGTAAAGTGTATATAGTTTAAATATGTTTTTGCCTTATGATTCTTATAGTATAGTGGAGTTAAGTAATGCGAAAATGATTTCCAAAGTTAAGGTGTCGAAATAAATACCAGAATTAACTTATTTGAAATGTTAAAATGTTTAGTGATTATTTGAAATGATTCAGGTAGTTCAGTCTTTATCACGAGTCTATATATATATATATATACCCTTCTTAAAGAGGCCGTCAGTTGGTGATCGATATAATAGTACACCTTTAGTGCAATTCGAGGCGATTAACACAGAGATATCGCTTCCAATTAGGGACGGATAAAATATTATCTGAGGAGGTTTGTTAAATATTGGTTATTAATTTGCCGAGTTAAAAAAAAACCAAAAAAAGCAAAAAAAACCAAAAAATAAGAAGCGACAATGTTCCTCCCCGTACGCGCATGAAACGGCGGTAAGTGGTGTGGACACGTGCGTAGGGGAGGCCTTGATCACATAATAACGGACGTGAACTGTGAAGAGTGTCGCCTCTCGCATCGACGGAGTTCGAACCTCGGCGGTGCTCTGCGTTTGTTGGGGGTCGTTCACGGGGTGTGAGTGGTTAAGCGTTGCGGGCACTTCGCTGTCATGAGCCGTCACCGAGCGCGTCGATTTACCTCCTACATTGGGCGAGGGAGGCCCAGGCAAGCGAGGCGCCCCAAATAATCATTTTTTTTTTTTTTTTTTTTTTTTTTTACTCAGAATGTCTTAGATAATTTATTAAATAATTGAGTTTCTAATTGATAATTGTAGCGAAAAAAGTGAAAAGGTCTTAAAAAGCGCAATTTTAATTTAGCAATCCTGTCTAAGTTGGGACACTATTTAAACATATTTTATTAAATAATTGAGTATCTACTTATAGTTGATAATTGCAAAAAAAAAAGGCGAAAAAAGCACAAATTATTAATTTAACGTTCGAAATCGAGACCGGCCAAAATATTATATTAAAAGTTTATTAAATAATGATATTAATTTATTAAGTTTCTCTTTGCGGTTGTAATTGAAAAAATAAAAATATAAAAGGACTCATAATTTATTTAGCATCCTATCATCGATTATTTTAGAGAGTTTATTTATTAAATAATGATTATTAATTTTCGAGTTTCTAATGTAATTGATAATTGCAGCAATATATATATATATATGAAAAATGAACGAAAAAAATTACTCATTATTAATTTAGCATAATATCCCCAATCGGAAGGTCGAAAATATTATCTTTAGAATTTATTAAATAATGAGTTGTTATCTCGAGTCGGGATAAAACTGAAACCCTCTACAGTATTATTTGATGAACTATCTTGAGAACTTTCTTAAATGAGTATTAATCTATCGAGTTTAATACATTAGTTGATAATTGCGAGGAAAAAAGAAAAAAAAGAAAAAGAACGAAGAAAAACGAATTATTAATTTAGCATCTTATCCTCGAGGTAGGAATGAGGCGGCAAATATTATCTTAGAATTTATTAAATATTCAGTATTAATCATCGAGTTTACATTAGTTACAGTAATTCTGAGGAAAAAAAATAGAAAAAGGAACAAAAAAAACACGAATTATTAATTTACCATCACATCCTCGGTGGGGACCCGGCCAAAAAATATTATTTTGGATAGTTTCTTAAATAAATGGTATTAATTTATCAGTTTAAAAAACCAAAAGGCAAAAAAATATTATCCACATAAAAATATTTCATTATTAATTTAGCCTTGTATAAATTAAGATTTGACAAAAATATTATCATAGAGTTTATTAAATAATCAAGTTATCCTTGAGTCGAGATAAAAAAACCCGGAAACACCACACCCACAAGTCGTAGTAAATGCAGCAATATTATCTTAGAGTTTAACCCAAATAATCGAATATTAATTTATCGAATTAAAGAAAACCAAAAGCAAAAAAAAAAAAAAAAGAAGAAGAAAGAAACTAAAAAGAAAAAAAAAGTTGAGCTTGCTTCCGAATTGTAAACACAGAAAAAAGAACAAAAAGTTTGGACCGCGAGTGTGTTCAACGCGGATCCAATCTTTATAATAACAAACAATAGATAGATATAAAAAAAAACTATATAAGAGTCTAGGAAATACGGAGTAGTATGCAAACTGAGAGAGAGAAGGCAATTAATTTAACAAAGAACTAGGGCAAAATACCTATCATTCAAGGTAAAACAGTGCAGCAAATCTTAATTTACATATATGAAGCAGAGTAGATTGCTATAGTTTGCACAGGAATGTGGATGACCATTGAGTTTCTTCAACTCCTTTAAGAATTTGTAGGTTTGAACAAACAACTATTTATGTCATAGTTTATGGAAATTCTTGCAACACATCAGTTCCTTTCCCACCAGAAATCTCAGCGACGAAAATCTTACCGGAATCACACCAAGCTCCCAAAACATCCTGGGTGGAAGTCTGCCAAATGTGTATCAGTAAATAGACACATTATTATTAGGTGAATATACAGCTAGTAAAGAGGTGACATCTATAATTCAATTTGTATTAAGTTTTCCATTTAGGAAGCCAACCCTCGTCTTTCTTAGTAGAAATAAATCAAATAATTGATTATTGTCAAGTACATCACCTACCGTGTTCTTACAGTATTGAGTTCAATACCTTACTAAATCCAAGCCAGTTTGAATCTCCTCTAAATGAAAAGACCTTTTTACTTCCTTTCCAGTTTCCACATAGAACCTGCAAATGAGAGATGAGTAAATGCTACAAAAAGAATTTAAAAACATTGAAGATATTAGGGAGAGTTGAACTGAGGAGGGAAGGAAATTATGAAATTAGAAAGAAGGGGAACAAAGAATGCAACCAATGATAGTGTAGGCCTGTAGGGGAACGCTTAGTTTCACCCTAAATATCAGTATAGATACTCTTATCAATTATTAATCTACATCAACAAAGGAGGGGGCACAGTTTTTCTGCAGCCCAAAAGTTCAAGAGGAAAGCATTCTACACCACTTTAGAGAACAATGAGACTCTCCCAGTTTATGAATTATGAAGAAATATAACCAACGAATACCAAATTTTGATATGGAACACCAGGAGAACATTCATAATTAATACTCATAATTTTAATGAGTTGTTACCTCGTAATCAACTCCTTGCACATATATGTAGTCAGGATCAACCGATGAAAAAGCAAGTCCTGTTATCTGATAACCAACAGTACATTCAACGACGTTTGGAATAGAAACAAAATTGAAATAAACGAAGAACAGCATTTGGTAGCCAGAGTTGATAGATTTTTCTTTATAATGACCGCAAAAGAAATGGCTTTATAGACAATCAGGCAACTATAAGTAGCAACTCTTCAAGCTTAAGAATTTTGTTCCTTTCCTTTGAAATCCAAAAGTTATTTTCTAAGGTAAATATTATAATCAGTCATCTTATGAACAGGCAACTATATTAGACAACATACTCAGAAATGAGAGTGCAGTAAATTTTCAAGCATTTACTAAGCCGCAAGCTAAGACTTGAGCTTTTTTTCCTTGAAATAATCTTGAATTCTTGATTCTTGAGCAACTATTTCCTCCTCTCATTTGATCAGATTTTGTGGTTAAGAGGTCTCAAGTTAGTAGCAATTGCCTAAGATGCATCCAATTATTTTTTGTTACCTCACCAGTTAACACTTCTAGCATGGGAAAGAGAGGGCAAGATAAATTTATGCAACATTATTTAAGTATTTCCATGTTCACTTCAAGGGAGATTAGGGGAAGTAGGAAATTGGTCAAACAGTCCTCATGTACCTTGAACTACAGTACCATCCTTCAGTATTTCTGTTCTAATTTGTTTAGAAGAAAGTCACTAAAGAATAATTGCAAGCACAAGGACCAGCTACATAAGCTTGTAACTTATCTCGTACTTTGAGCAATTCATCCATCTTGACAATGCTGTCCATCTGTAGTCAAATTCAATTAGAAGAGATCAGTTTCCTATAGAGTAAACAACCCCCATCAAAGGGAGTATCATTCACTCAATTTAATATATATGGAGAAGGGCAAATACTAGTCTGAGTTTGATATGTCACCAATAGAACTGGTAAAGAGAAGCACCATTTTTTCTTTTCACATTTCATTGTTTTAGTTGAGTAAAAATGTTACTAAATCCTTTCAGAAAGTTGTGGAATACAAGAAAGAATTGAAGGACAATAGTCGAAAACATTTACGTTCAAGTATATTGATATATGCAAATGTAGAGCAGATCCTCTAACCCAAAATGGTGTCTCAATTCCTGCCACACCAACAATATAATGAAACAATATAAGGCTCCACTAGATTAACATTTTATAGCATGCCTAGTGTCCCGATTGACACACATGCAAATCACTTACGGGCCTTGAGGAAACAATCCCTATTGCTTCGGCCAAAGTCCAATAAATGAATGTCTGAAATAGTTAAGAACACTTACTCATGGATTTAACAGTTAACACTACCAACAATAAGATATGTGGCAAGCAAATATTAATGCATAGCATTATACTTTTGTAGCAACCATAATCGAGTCACGAACAGATAATTTATGAGGGAAGTACACAAAGCACAAGGGTGGGAGAACATTTGCATTTTCAAAGCTGGGAAACAGAAGTTGAGATAAGAATAGGGTCCATGGAATACAAGGCCAAGAATAACTAGAGTTGAAGTGTAATCAAGAGTGTGCTCCCAAGAAAAACAAAAAAGACCAATCACTAATATATATGGTCAGCAGAAAACAATCCAAGAATGCACTTAATTAATCCCCATCATAAAACAATCAAAGTCAGAGCTCACAGTAAAAATGTCCTGCAGTCAATTAAAAACATGACTTTGACAAATAGCATCAATAAGATTATGTTATATCAATAATGTAAATTACAAATTTATCTCAACAGACAACCAGTAAATAAATTTTGGTTCTCCATAAATATAGAGATACTGGATATCTAACAGGAGATAAATAATTGCTTAGTCCAACAAAAAAATATGACCTTCGAGGATCATAGACAGTGACAGTACGATCTGCTCCACCTACGGCTATATAACCATTCGGTGAACTGCAGACGGCATAAAACATGTCTCCCACAGAACCACAGGTCCGTTGGACACAACCGCCATTTTCTTGAACTCTCAAATCCCATATAGTCAGCTGCAGCAAATTAAAGTTACAAGGACTTAAGTAAAACATAAAAAAAAGCCATCTGAATTTTGTTTTGATACGGGGCACAATAAAAAAATTGTATCCACGGGTACCTGGCTACCTTCCGTGACAGCTAAGATAGGACTTCCATTTCTAGCGGGCAGAGTTTGCATAAAAGTTAAAGATGAAGGATACTGTAATCTGCCACATGGGAGACAATCAGCATGCAAAACTAAGTTGGTAAAAATTGTGATAAAGAGCATAATTTTCCACTAATCAAACATAATAAACAATGAGTATAATATTAAGTCTTAACAGAGGTGTTGTTTCAGGGGCATGTCCCTTTAATATGTCTATCAATGGAATTTGTCTTTTCACATATAAAAATGTTACATGAGAGATAATTTCAAAAGTTAACAGAATTTAACCATATCAATGATTTTGATGGTTAAATGACATTGACATGTGCCAAGAGTAGGCTTGGAATGTAGAAAACATCTAAGCTATTTGCCTTGTCTATACATTCATAGTCAATCTTAGTCAAATTATCAATTTTCTACTACATATTGAAATAATGTGTAAACTGAGACGGAGAAAAATGGGACCCGCTGGAAGGTGTAAGAAAGAGAATCATTTAAGAACTTACGTCCTCAATGACCGAAGCTGAATATCTTGGTCATAGATATCAATGCTTTTGCAAAAACTACGAGCCACAGCCGCCTGGTGAATATGACATGTTAATGCAAAAATACCATTCAGGCATACGAGAAAATGAACGGCTCTAGGGGGCAGGGGGTATGCAATCACCATCCTTTATGTTCTAAATCTTTGTGCCAAATGAAATGTCCCTATAAAAAAGGGATGGATGCAGTATTGGTCATACCTTTTCTTATTTGATAATATACTCCAAAATTTAAGGATTCCGAAACCTGTCTAATTTAACCCCTAAAATGGATGGAGGGGGCAATTTGTAGGAAAAAAACAGTTCAAGGGGGCAACATGCAATTTTCTATTCAGGGGGCAGTTTGTCACTTTTTCCATACTTTTAAGGGGCAGATGCAATTAAGCCTTACAATAATGACACTCATTCATTAATGTTTGCGATATTCATACATTCTAAGTTTCTGTGCCTTGCATTATAATTAGCAATGAGAGGTCAGAGGACATAATAGAGGCCTAACCAAGCGGAGTGATACAATTTTCAATACATAGATTTGTGGTAAGATTACCATGGACCATTGTCCTGGGTTGAAGCACAGACCTGCCCAGCTACCTTCTCCAACGCCAAGATCCCGGGGTGAGACTGAATATGTGAGACTGTCAGAATCTGAGGCAAATGTGTCATTATTAGACTTATGCACTTACTGTTAAAAACAAGTCCAGCACAAGTTAAGAAACAGACTGCGAGCAAGTAATGGCTAAACTTCAGCTTGCTTATACGGGTAGTTCAATCTTGTAAATCGCAACAGCAATGAGCATAAACATAATAACATGGAAGGAACATCCAGAAAGATGGCCACTGTTCTAGTTGTATACTAAATGCATAAAAGAGGATAGAGAGGGGGGTGAACACAAGCGGAGAGGAAGATTTTACTTAAGATCTGATTACCTGTGTCACTTGCATCTATTTTTGACACAATAAGCTGACCACAAGAATCAACACTCCCCAGTACTGAACAATGTTTTCCTGTAAAATATAACTCACAATATAAAACTGCTATACAAGAACAACATAAAAAGAAGGAATACAAAGTAAAAAGAGATCTATTGACCATTACTTCATTAGTGATAAAGTCATAAAACTGAGAGGAAACTAGATAACTCAATGGGCAGTTACTTGCAAAATCACTTGGCACAAGTTTTGTTTCTTTTTAACCTGAATGTCGTAACTCAAGCTCCATATAAAATTCAATATTTCGTATACCAATATCAATTTTGTCTAATGGTTGGTAAGTGAAAATGAAATCAAAAGGAATGACCAATCAGCAAATTCATTATCTCATTGGTGATATATGATAAAATAGTCCATCCCAACTTTATATGAAGAACAGGTAGTAAGTGAATAGGATATGTGAATCTAGGAGTCATAGACTCGACAAAATATATGGTATACCATGTCTTCAGGTTCCCAAAATCTAAATACTGAATCTATGAGGTGATCCCTTACTATCAGTCTCCGCTAGCGCTATGCTCTGGACTTCTGATTGATGTGGGCAGCGATTGACCTCGGAGGACTCCAATACCTTCACCAGTGATCAAATTTTAATATATGTGTCTTGGACTAAAGGGAGGCCAGAAAACATAGTTCTAGAGAACTCTACCTCAATCTGTTCAGGAATTAGAAGATCTTGTTTTCCCTGATTGACCGAGGAACTCTCCGTTGAAATCTAAAACGGATAAAGAGAACAATTTGGCATGGATAAGCATCATTCTATAACAAGATCCCTATCAATCCAAAATAAATGAAGTCCCATCTACTATGAATAACAATACCAATAATAACCAACACCGCCTACAGATCATTCAAACGGCTCATTGATTGGATTCTCGTTTAAAAAAATCTCAATATCTCATTTAGGAGTTCTGCTTCATGCCCCATAGATTTACCGAAGTGCAACCTACCAACTATACTAAAGCGTACCACCATAACATGAAATAAAGACTACCTCCTTGTAAATTTAAAAGGGAGATTTTTTTTTCTTCTGAAGATTAAGAAATACATTAAACCTTTTGGGAATTTTATGTTGCATAATTTAAACGAGAGAAATGTAAACCTCATAGTTTAGTAAGTGGTAAAGGCTTAATTAAGACATAATTATGGAAACTGAAAACTCAAGAATGCCTCTTAAATTTTGGTAGGAAAGAGCAAAACATAACAAAAGGCTATAAAATATTTTTATTGATTAATTGAAAACTACTAAACACAAGAATAGCTACTAATCTAATTGGTTTTAGCTACTAATAAAAGAAACCCATAAACGAAATTTCCAGTATCATTTATCAACATCAACATCAACATCAACATATGCACCACTGCCTTCAAATAGACGAATAAGGGGGGTCAGATAGTATGCAGGGAGGCTATTCCGAATTGACCAAGAGTGACGTGCAAACAACTATCTACTATTACACAAAAGATAAGAAGCGTAGGTAGTGTGACGAGTGACGAGCCATTTTGATTTATTTCATTATATTCAAGAGCCAAGATAATATAAAATCTTCAACTCCATAGGACATGGAAGAATTGCAGTATCGTTTATCATACTTGGAAAAAATGGGGACATGGAAAAAAAAACATACAAGAACTTTGTATATTCGACAACCAGAAGCAATGTAAACCCAGCAAGAGGAGTCATCATCATTCACCTGAAGAAGAATAACATACATCAACATCATTCATCAACCAACAAGATTCAATAACTACACAATTTTTTCAACAGCTATAAAGTATCGATTAAAATTAATGAGTTAATTTTGGTGAATAAAGTGGGATCAAGTTACGTTTTGATATCTATAGTTTCGGTTCTAGAAATCAGTATCAAGTTACGTTTTGGTTTAGTTTTGGTTCTAGAAAGTGGGATAAAGTTACGTTTTGGTCTCGATAATTTAAATGTTGGGACAAATAAACGAGACATTAGACATACATGAAGAGCAAGTCGAGTGGATTGGGTGTTTCCTGGAGAGGGATGTTTGATGAGAGAAATGGGTACTTTTGCCTTTAGAAGACTCTTAGCTTCCAACATTTTTTATGTTCAAGACATCAACTCATGGCGGCAAAACCTACATATATCGGCTAGTTAGGTAATTAGGTTTATGTTATGTTTGGATCGGTGAAACGGGTGAGAATAAATATTTAAAATTATTCTGAAAGAAAAGAATTATGGTGAACTAAGAATAATATAATATAATAGTAATTATTGTTTCGATATCATAATTTTGATTAGGATGAATGAGGAATAATATATTAATGTGTTATATAGAATAAAAATTCTATAAATTAATAATGTCGGGGTTGGTAAAATTTATTAATCTAGTCAATTAATTAGAAAGTGAAGGAAATGAACTTACTTTCCATATTTCCCTATAAATACTCAAACAATATTCTCATTTCAGGTAATACTAGTTTTAAGAGCAAAAGATTAATTATATTAGCCCAGTTATAATGCTTGTGATCTTTGTCGTGCAAATTATTATTATTTTTATAAATAAAATTATAATAGAAAAAAAATAAATAATTTTTTAAAAAAAAAGTAAAAGAAATAAGATGAAAAGTTCTGTGAAGAATATAAAGATAGAAGGCGGCAAATAACTTTTTATTTTACTGCTTGATTATATTATGGGTATTATGTAGTAGATAATATTTATAGTAGTAGTTTATGGAGAATTTATCGTGTTAGCTTGAGTTCTGTCATGAAAGTTACTAATAAAATTAAAATAAATTTTTTTTTTTTTTTATCGAGAGATTAAAATAAAATCTGATAATTTGGAACTGACTTTGTAGCGAATCGTCCATTTCTTCTTGGCATTATATAGTATAGATAATTTTATAGCTTTGGCATATAGTGGTGATCGTCATTACACTGACTACATTTGACGATATCTTGGGTGATAGCAAACACCGTAACCGGTAGCAAGCGATCCACTATAGGACCTCGCCAACCTCATCAACCGCTAAAACAAGATCTACTGCAATGTAATGTTTTGATTGAATTGTAAGTTTGCAAGTGATTCTTGGCTTTGTGAAGTCGGAGCCATATGGGTGGTTTTGCGGTTGACAGCCATACTCATTTGTGAATTGCAACCTTGCTCCATATTTCATGTCCTCAAAATAGTACTTAGTTTTCAAATGTTATGGTTTGATATGGATCCCAGAATTCCTCAAGAAACCTAAAATATATTAGCAGTTAGAACCAAATTAACCCATCAGATTGAAGATACAAATCCATTGTAGGTCTTTTAGCAAGACCAAGACAAACTATGTTTGCTTAATAATGAATTGCATTATCTTGGCCAACAAACAAGTCCTGTCAATCGGACACAACGACGGTACCCATAGCAGATTTCTTAAATAAAGTACATAATTTTCTCATTTCAATTCGATTTTACACAGTTCCGATGAACCGAAAAAGAATGCAGCAAGGAAATTTAGTAAGAGAACGCAATGTTTCAAGTCTTGGAAAGAAATAAGGCCAGTGTGCTTTGACAGTCATGTATGGCGAATTCAGTTCTGGTTAATGATACCTTTGTGGACCTTATGGTAAAACAATTCTTCTACGAAATGGTTTAAAATGTATATGTGAACACGAGCAAATGAACTTGATGATGCTAATCTCTGCTACTGCTTAGCTTCAAGTGCAGCGTCAATGCGTTTGACAAGTT
The DNA here is from genome assembly GCA_019722365.1 of Lithospermum erythrorhizon. NCBI lineage: Eukaryota > Viridiplantae > Streptophyta > Magnoliopsida > Boraginales > Boraginaceae > Lithospermum > Lithospermum erythrorhizon. The sequence continues at coordinate 117,282 of JADFUC010002327.1, forward strand.
GATCTGCCGGAAGTGCACCCTCCTGATAGGTTGAAAGTGATACATTGTTAAAGACGAGGGTAATCATCAAAACTCAAATCGAAAAGAAGACATTGTAACTCAACCTAAGGGGATTATCATCATCTTAGAAATGATCATTCAAAAAGAATATGAATATGCATTTCTTTAAGCATACAGAGGGCAAACTAGATATTGAAAGTGTCAGACCATAATGAAAAGAAAAAAGCAAAAGAAATCAGATACTTACAAAACGATCACATGGTTCTCCATCCTTAAAAACAATGAATGTAGGCAATGCCTGAATATTGTACTTATTAGCAATTGCTGGATACTTCTCTGTATCTATTTTTACTATCTTGATCTTATCTTGCAGTGATTCGCCAACTTCATTAAGAATAGGAACCATTAACTGGCATGGTCCGCACCTGTAATATTGCATTCTCCAGATGAGGGGCTAGTTACGGAAATTTTGTAGAAAAAGCCAGTAACTAAACTACTACGCTACTTCCTCATAAGGTATCCAATCAAATAAAAAATTCAATATTATTGCTTGCTCGATAATTTCATCAAAGGCAATGCATTTCATGATTTCCATTCAGAGTAAGAACACTGTTAATCAGAACACACCCATTTTCAAAAACTTACCATGTTGCGTAGAAATCAACCAATACTGGTTTGTCAGAGTTGTCCAACAAATCTTCAAAGGAGGAGAAAGTCTGTTTCTTTGCTTTAACCTGGTTGGCAACAAAAGAAAATTAGCAATTACACAAGCGAAATAAGCGAATGAACCTCGGACAAACATAGGTGCAGTACGTGTTTTTTAAAGAGGAAAAAACAGATACACAATCATACAGTCTAAATCAATTCTGAAGTACAAATGCACCATATCAAACTTTATCATACTAGATACTTCAATCGGTAACAGAGTACTTAACAAAAGAAAATGCAAAACATCAGTTCATGATCCCAGCGCATACCCTGACTGACTGGTCATACAAGTTCTACATTCAAGAACACATTTTTTAGAAATCTAAGATTTAACAAGTTCAATGCATAATTTTTAATGATAGAAACCATGCCAATTATGATAAATTTAAGAGAAGAGTACCAAACATCACATGAAGTGTATTAACCCAATTATATTGATGAGTCGACAATCCAAAGAAAATTTAATTCTTTCTTTTTTTTTTGCATCGGTGGAAGGACTATATATGGCCACAATGTATATATAATCACCGAACAACTATATTTATAAAAATAAACCATTGTAAACCACAAATACACTCCAAAGAGACGTAATAATTCGAAGTGCTAACGTCAACAATCAATTATTTAGAGGATGAGTTTATTAGAGTGTAGTTCGAATTGCTCTGGAATTGAGTGAAAATTCAATAATAAAAAAATTCCAATTTATTCACTTCCCCATCTCTATTGACCAAACTCAAAGACAAAATAAACTAATTTATTCTCCTATCACTTACATACTCGGCACAACTCAAATATTTTCTTAATTAAGTGTGTACTGTCAACAATATAGTGAGGGAAATCGACTCAATCAAAGATTCCAACGCCAAGAATTTCCATGATAAATACATCATAGACTTATATCAATACGTATAGATTTCACCCCTCTTTCCATGTCCTATCGAGTCAGTATTTTATATTTTCTAGCTCTTGGATACAGTGGAACAAATCAAAACGGTTCATTAAACTACCTATCCTTCTTATTTATCTATCCTAAAGTAGCAAATAGCCTTTGCACTACATCTCGTCCGTGGAAAACAATATACACCTTGCTTATACGGGATTCTTTTTAAAGGCATCGAAGAGTTGATTTTTACCCCACTCCGAATTCCAACTTCAAACAAACACAATACACAACCCGAATCTAATATTTTCCTCCTACCATTAACTTACTATATTCATAGTATTCATCTCCATAAAACCAACAAATAAAATACAATACAATTCAATAAATTTACTCAGTGCAATGTTCCAACACCAAGAATTTCCAGGTCAAATCCATCAAAGCTTATTTCAAATAATATTCCACACTAATTGAATCAAATTAGTAACAATGGCCATCAGATTTCATTAAATTAACAACAACAAAAATAATACAACTAAAAATTGCAGTAACGAAGGAAAAGGGCAAGTTTTGTTTTTATTATTGGCCCCAACAATTAGGAGCTTAATAAAATCCACGATGTTTAATTCATTCATAGTCATTCGATTATGTGGTTTTGAAAGGAAAAAAAAAAGCGGGTTTATTTTTTAAAAAAACGAGGGAAAATAAAGCTGTTTTATGGAATGACTATGAATGACTTAATTCAATAACGTATTTGTTGTTTTAAGCACGATGCATAAAGAATTATTTAAGGTCGTAAATGGGAGTGGTGTTACCAGATGAAGAGTACGAGGGCGGAGGTTGAGAGATTTGGGGGGTGAATTTAAATGTTTATAGGAAACTGAAATGGAATTGGAAGATGTTAAAAGTGTCATGGGTTTACGGAACTGAAGTATTGATGAACATGCCGTTAATGAAATAGTAGCCATTTTCTCCGGAGGATTGGATTTGGGAAAACGGGGGGTTGGTTTCAGCTGGGCGGATGTTTCGAGTCATTCAGTTACACTTGCTTAAGACCCTCCTGTAGTTCATGTTATTGACAATACCGCGGAGGAAGTGAGGTGGGATGTATACCGATTGGTCGGTAGAATGCTTCATTCTTGTGAAGGCGGGGAATTGTCGCGCGTGTCATTTCTGAGTTGAATGGGTATTAATCCATTTCTTATCTATGGGTTTGGATGTGTGGTTAGCGAGCAGGATCACCCGACACATATAACTCAATTCATGTCACATAATTATCCGCTTCTAATGTGCCAGAATCGATCGGGAGTTGACGAGTTCTTAAATGCGTATATTTGTATTTGTACTCATTATTTGTTCATAAATGTATTTCTAGAGAACATTTGTACCTCCATATAGTAAAAAAAAAAAATTGATGCATATAATTTTTATTTGAATCAAAATTATCATGTTAATAGTAATGTAGATTGAAAATATTTTATCAAGATAGTTTATTTTCAAATTATTATACAACTACTATGAAAATTTTGAGATCAAAATTGAAAAATCCACCACCAAAATTTAAAACTAGGAGATCCTTTATGTTGTCTTAATATTCAACAGTACATCACTTTATCTATTCAAACTTGAACCAGTCCCAATTTGAATATTGATTTGCTTCATCTTCAAAAGGCAGGCCATTCAACGGTAGGGGATCTACCTTCCGAGTAGCGGAAACAGTAGGTTTTTTCTGCCTATACTTTTTCGCCATTTCCTCGGCTTCAGAAAATACTTTCTGTTTGAAAAATGAGAAATATGTAAATTGCATTCTTATGATTGGCAGATGCACTCGGGTTTTAGAGGGAAATGTTCGACATCTTTATCTGCATGTACGTACCTCCTTGTCTAACAAAAACAATCCCGGCTGACTCTCAAGGTCGACAATGCTGCATGTCAAAAGAAAAGTCTTTCAGTAGCAATTCCGTGTTCTTCTTACGTTAAGAGAATCGAATTGCAACAATTTTTAGAGCCAAGCATTCAGAATGTAGATAACCCAGAACTCAAAGATCCAAACACTGAAAACATGTTTATATGAAAAATATGTGTTTCGATAAGGAGATACACAGTATGTGTTTAACTATGAGAATAATCGAAATAGAAACTGTAATAGACCTCAGGCTTGGTTGTTGTATTCATGCATCAGTCGGTATGCCATAAATCAAAAAGTACTTAAGTTCAACAGAAAGAGATAAATCAAAGGTACTAAAAGCACAATATACTTGGTCATCTACCTCAGAGAAATTTTGCCAGGGAACATTGACTTCACAACCAGAACTTTCACCTTCTCATTAATGGTTAACAAGTCGCCAACAGAAGTAATACGACCATCGGTGATTTTCGAGATATGCAGCAACCCACTGAAAAAAATGAAAGGAAAGTCACAATCTAAATAATCAAGAATTAATATGTTGGGAACTTATAGGAACTTGATGGTACTCCTAACTCACCATCACTTACAAAAACATCAGAATATATGTGAAAACAATAGGGACAAATATAAATCTTTCTAATGGAGCTGCTAAGTGGATTAAAAAACATATTCCTACAAGCAGTCGATGTTACACAAATTATTTCACTTAGATGAGAGCCTCTTTAGAGGTATTGGGGCATTTTGAATGTTGAACTTTCAGACTTGAAAAAGCATGGAATGTAATAAAATTTAGTAATTTGTGTTTTCCATGAGCATATGAGACTAAATATCAACAAAACAATTGTTGTGGAGTTTTCAATTTATCATCCCGCCCTGGCAGATCTTTTCACCCCCAGCCAGATATAGTACTAATCACCATCAGAAAATATGACACAAAATACATTAGCAGAAGTGATCAACCTTCACAGGCAGGGAATTAAGTTATGGTTCCAATTCTCATCTTACCTGGTTCTTTAAGGTTTGCCCACAATGTTCCCTTTCCAGTTCCCATTCTATTTAAAATTTCACACAGAGGAGGGGACATCTCTGGGTAGAAAAGTTCAGAAACCACCATGAATAAGTCTGATCTGAAATCATAGGTATATCTCACCTTCGGTTACTTTCACCTATTCTGATTTGGGCACCATAGGGGAATATTTTATTTACAGTTCCTTCCAGAAGCGTTCCCTCACGAAGGTTTAACAATTCCTGTCACATAAGTTCAGAAAAGAGAGATAATAATGTACACAATCCTTGAAAGAAGACCCTGGATAAGGTGAAAAGATTTGGCAAAACCCACTTACCCAAGCTTCCTTTTCACTGAGAATTAAGTCATTTGTATCTTCATTTATTCTTGTAATCAGAACACTTAACTGACGCCCGACCTATAAAATCAAGTCACAATTTGCTAAAAGTCAGAAGCTATACCATGCTATTGCTATTGCGTTAGTCTATCATATCTCAGAAAAGCAGTATGAAATTTTAGTAAGAAACTTATGTACTTCCTCCATCCCAAAAAAGTTGAGACATTTGGTAGCGTACAAAATTTTATGCAACTTTGATGTTTTCTAAAATACTTGCATTCTCTTCTGCTTTACACTCACTCTCAAATACTTACGTTCTCTTCTGCATCAGGACCAAAATATTACTTTCGTACCTCAAAAACACTATTTGGGTGAGGATATAGCAACTCAGAATTACAGTAAATCAAATTTTAAACAGCAGTTAACTTTGAGCTATTTGATACGCTTCATATGACATTTACAACCCTTGGATAGTGTTAAATGGGTGCACCTCCAATTACCCACTTCTTTTTCTAGTGATGAAAATTGTGAAATATAGTGTCTTGAATGTGGCAAAATATGCATTAGTGAACAAACAATATCTAGTGAAACTGTGAGGCAATTGCTAGCTGAAAAATCACAACTTATTGGTTGTCTACCACCAAGAGATATTTGACAGGCTGAGAACTCCACATAATCAAAAGTAAGCTCTATTTTCAATGTCAAATAGGGAAAAAGTATCATTCAATTTATAAATAGCCAGAGACGAATGAAAGGTTTTCAGTTTACATTCTCCTTCAACTCAGTGAAGTTGTTTACTCTATTCATCAGATCAGCTTTAGGGAGGAAAGATCGGAGACCCTGCAATCAAATTCAAATGTTAAGACAAAAGCTAACAAATATGAAAAAGAAGAGACGTATTTATGTGGTTCCTGGGCGTGTGTTATCATGCGTGGCCAGCGTGGGAAACAAGGAGCGGTGGGGAAAGTGAGAGAGAACGCGAGTACCTCTATCCTACACAGAAGACCTCCAGTGTTCCATTCGGTTATCCTAACCAAGACAGGTTCATTGAGTTGTTGAATCTACAACCATAGAAAAACATTACAATAAGCTTAGGAGTTTAACCTTTTGGTTTCAGTCACAACTGTTTAACAACTTAGGAGTTAAACCAAAAAACAGAGTAAGGGTTGCAGTGTAAGCCAGAAAATCGAAAACAATGACACGGATGAGGTCGAATTCCAAATATTATAAGCACCCTTAGCCCCGTGGCAGAGGGGATGTTCAAATTGATTGAAGATGAAGTGCAAAGACTATCCACTACTTCACAATTGACACAAAGCCTAGGTAGTGTAATAAGCCATTTTGATCTGTTCCATTATCTTTTATTAAAAATAGATCAGACCAGTAATGAAAGAGGAGGTTACCAAACATAATAGACCAGTATTCAACAAAATAAAAGGTATTAAGAAAAGAACCTGCCTCACTCGATGCCACGCCATACGCCTAAATAGCCTCCTCGTTGACAGCAGAGGCCGACCACTTAAAGTTCTTCCCAGAACTTGAGCAAACAGAACAGTTCCAGGTTCAACGACAGGCTTCCCCGATCCAGACTCCTCACTAACACTCTCCCCATTCATCACAATTCCCATTTTCCCCCTCACCGTAAAAGCTTCAACGTCCTTCTGTACATCACACAACAAATAATCCATCTCCTTGCCATACAAAGGCAACACTTCCTTAGTCAACATTGTCCCCAACAAATCAGCACCCACATTAACATCAAGCTTATTCTCGTTACCCGAAACCACCACTCCCACCACACTATCTCCTACTTTTGGCTCATAATACTCCACATCAATAATACTCTCACTCTCTTTATTAACTAAATCAGTCTCACTTCCCTCTGAGATATCACTAGCCTTAAAAAACTTATAAAATGGCTCCAAGATCTCATCTTTATCCACTTTCACGTTCTCATTTTCAATTTCTACTACATACCCAATATCTTCCACATTATTAGGAGATGGTTTGTTCAACAACCCAAGCTCCTCATTGGTCATTTGAGTACTGTTAAATTCTTGAAATACTTCATTATTAGAACAACAAACAATATGGGTATTGCTCAAAATGGATGAATATTTAATGGAAGATATAATATTTAATAAATTTGAGTTATACTTTGGGGTTTTACTAATACCAAAAAAGTTGTTTTGAGAAATTGAAGAGTTCAACAAGAACATAGGCTTACAAGAATGTAGAAGTGTTGGCATGTCTAGCTCCTCTTTATTGTTGGAGCTTCGTCTAATATGTACCCTATATGGATAAGGAATTCCAACTTCTGCTAAAAAATTGCTCAACTATTGTATTACTAAACCTCACTTAAATAATGGAATGTTCTAATGGTTGCTTATCATACTTGATTCTCGTAGGAAAAAGGGTTGAGAATTATTATAATATTTAACTATAAAAAATCATCACTTAAGCATTAAAACTTTTTAACATGCTTATTTATTTACCGTAAGCGAAGGTACTTGAGGTGAATCTAGATAGATGTTTGAAAATGTTGTTTCGTGTTTTTATCTATTTTATTTGATGTGGAGTTTTGATGTGTGATGGTGTGAATTTAGGTGGATGTTTGAAAATGTTGTTTAAGTTTTTTATATTATTTATTTGTTGTGCGGTTGCAAATTTCAATGTGTGATGGTGTGAATGTAGGTGGATGTTTGAAATGTTGTTTCGTGTTTTTGTAATATTTTATTTGTTGTGCAGTTTCGACGTGTGATGGTCCAAATTGATGTGCACCTTTTCGACTAATACACTTTCGACCAGTATCAGACTATCAGGTAATACTGAGTATTGAAAAGAGACAATAATATTATGAAACTATTCAATGACGAATCTAATGATATAACTTTTATATTTATTACAATAAAGTAATTACTAATTAATGAATTGAAGTTTCGCTCGATATCACAAAAGCGTCGAATAAAAAGCGGATGTAGAATTAAGTATTCATCATATTTTATGCTTGCATATCGTAGATTATTAATTGAAGGAAATACGTCAGCAATGCGATACGGTTTGAGGATGATCACATCATGCTCGTTTGACGTATATCTTTATAATTGTCGTGCGTCCCGCTTTTTTTTAACACACTTTTGTTTATTTATCATTTAGTGCGTGTTTGATTGAAAGGTATGTATTGAATAACGTAATTATTTTCTTCGATTTTGCGTGTATCGTACAAGATTAGGTCCTTGAGAATGCACCATTATATTATATATATTAATTTATTATTAACCAATCAATATGGTTTCTTTCATTATATGTAGATTTTAATCTTTAATAATTTATGTTAGTTAAATAATAATATATTTATGTAAAACTATTGTTATTATTATTATTATTATTATTATTATTATTATTATTATAACAGTGTTAGTTAAATAATCATATATTTTGTAGAATTATTATTATTTATTATTATGTAGAACTATTGTTATTATTATTATAATAGGTACTCGTATTAGTTAAATAACCATATGATTTTAGTAGAATTATTATTATTATTATTATTATTATTTTTATTTAATTCCCTATAAATATGAATTTTATATATTGCGATACACAAAAATTTAAATTATACTTTTTAAATCATAACAATATAACCGGCACAAAGGCAAATAATTCGATGATATCATATTGATGATCAATTAAATGATACATTTAGTCGAGAAGGACATCAAATTGTTAAAGTAATATTTGTATACCTACATGTATCTTGGTTATTATAATATCTCTCGTATTTTATTGTAATTTTTATATTATATTTAAAAAGTTATTTGTGAGTAAAATATCATTTCAAAAAATAAAAGATTAATTAGAAAAAAAATCAAGGCGTAAATTTTTACACAATTTTAGAATGATTTGAATTAAACATAAAATATATCAAAATATTTGAAAAATGGGTGCGTATAAATTGTATCATTAATAAGCTTTACTAATAATAAATAAATAGTTGAATTTAATTATTCAACACCTCATTGTTGATGGTCTTAAAAAATACACCTCATATATGCACCCAGTTTTTCATTAATAGTACTTCATTACCCTAATTTTCTCTTTGAATAAATTTTCCTATACCAATAAAAACACTAGTTCCTTCGGTTATTTTTGAATTTATAATCTAATAAAAAAATTATTTTAAATCTTTATTATTTTGAAATTTAATCCTGACATTTGATTGATTTTTTATTTTAAATCCCTATTTAATGTATATATAATAAAATCTTCTAATATCAATACATTTATTAAATTATTATTTGAATCAATTAATTAGGATTATATATATAAAAAATAAAAAATAGATTAACAACTTCCGTTGATGTAGAAGATAAGCTAATATAACTGATTAAAAATGGGAGGAAGTAGTAATTTACACAAAGTACATACCCTGTCTAAACCTCTAAATCCTACTTATCTTCCCAGAGTCCCTCCTGCCTCTACTCAAAAAATGGACTCTCTTCTGTTAACATGTTCAAAGGTTGTAGGACACAACAAAACCGGCCTTTTAATCTCTTCTTCTTGCAAACCTTGTTACAAAATTGCTTCACTGAAACCAAGATTAAGTAGTGGAATAATAGTAGCAGCAGTCAAGAAAGATAAGAAGAGCAAGAAAGAGGATAGACATAGCTTTGTTCCTAAACCAGATGAGTCCACTGGTCCATTTCCTGAATCTGTCCTACTTAAGGAGGTGATCTTTCCAAATTACCTATTTCATTTTATGATGAGTCATGAGTGTAGTCGAGCTGAATCGAGGGGAGTGTTTTAAAATGTTGTTTGAATTATTCGTTGAGGTGAACAGTAGAATCATGATTTTTGTGTAAGGGGTGGATTAGTTGATACCATAGTTATAAGAAAAAATATAAAAATTTAGGTGAACAACAACATAGTTTTTGAATGATTATGGTTTTTGAAAAACTGCTTTAATAGAATTATATTTTTCAAGCTTAATAGAATTATATTTTTCAAAAAATTAAGCCCACGACTATCATAAGCTCCCTTAGTTCCTCCAATGAAAATGGGTGAATCCTTATAACTATGGCCACGCCTACCATTAGCTTAACTAGGAGAATACTAAAAATAGAACCCAAATGCGATGAACTTAAATTTTAACCAATAACCCAAACGGACCATTAGCTTCCTGGATAATTGAAAACGTGAATCTGATGTGTTTATTTGTTTACCAGCAATTTAGTGAGTGTTATCACTTTATATGGATTGATTATTTTGGCTTAAAATGGTGATGTTTGTAAACAAAAACAAGGAAATAACTAATCCATTCCGCTGTATGATTTATTTTGAGTGATTGCCTAGCCAACTTTGTGGATTGAAAAATCAAATTATTTTAGCAACAGACTGTGAGAAGCGGAGGAGGGATGGGGACATAAGTTGGCACTTTACTTTTGAGTCAATTTTGAAACAACTTTATCACAGGGGTAAGGCTGCATACTGTTTGGTCCTCCCGTTATCTCGCTTAGGCGGGAGTCTCTTAGAGACATTGGGACATGTTGATAATGATGTTGGTGTTGACATGACTCGTGAGGGAGTATTTTCACAGGAATGGCACTTTTTACTATGACAGAATGTTAGCTTCATTTGCCAGTTTTGTTTTTAAAACACTCTTCTTGATTCTCATGCATATGGATGTTTTCCTAAGGAAAGGATATTTGGCTGATTCAACTTTTTTCTTCATTATTTAATTTAATCTTTAAAAAAAAAAATTAATAAGCCAATATGGGTCATGTCTATTAGATAATAATGATCGGTTGTGAAAAGATAATGATCATGAATATTGTATATTAGTTGTTTGTGGTTATCCGATAATTTATAAGTGTTGTAATTTATCTTGAACTCTTGTAAAAGCAATTATATATAGAATACACCTCACATCATTATGAGTGAGAGTGAATTAATAATTGTTCTTGTCTATTAAGCGTGAGTTAAGTTTAACATGGTATCAGCCGGGCTCTCTTCTTCAGTCACAGACCCCATCGACATGGCAAACATCTCCACCGATCAAACCACTGGGATTACTTTACCTTTGTCATCTTCTGTACTATCTATTCCTATTACTACATCAACCACTCTTGCACCAGCATCACATTCTGTCCCCTTTCTCAATTCTCTTGCACCCGCATCTCACTCTGCTCCATATTCCACCACTCATATGCGCCTATCTACACAGCCTTCTCATCTCACCCACCAACACCTTCTGAACTCCCAACATCCATTCCATTTAACCCGCTGCTGCCGCCCTATCCCCTCTCCCAACCTCGCCCTCTCCATCCATGCTAAGTCCACCAAATCCCATTGCCACCCACCACGCTTACTCAGATTAAATCATGCCCATCACTTCATCTAAATCAAACTCACCAACACCAATCATCGTCATTGGCAAACTCAGCCAGACAACTTTTCTCCGGGGTCAAGAATTGTATGGTTTTGTGGACGGCTCGCTTCAATGTCCACCATCTCACATTATCTCTTCGGCCGGTGAACCTCTTCCAAATCCGGCCTATGATTTTTGGATCCGTCAAGATCAATTGATCCTCAGTCTTCTGATTTCATCCCTCTCTGAAGAAACACTTCCACTGGCCGTTGGTAAAAGAACATCTTGAGAAGTTGGCTGCGCCCTTCACTTGGCGCTTGCCAATCCGCCGTTCTCAAATCATCTTAGTCTTATGGAGCAACTTCATGTCCCGTAAAGCAACAAGACAACGAGGCAATTAACATCTTTTTCTCAAAGAAGCTAAGGATATTTTGATAAACATAGCTATTGGCAAGAAACCTTCCCATGAAGTCTTTCTTATCTACATTCTCGAGGATTGCCCGGACTGAATACAAAGACCTTAAAACATTTGTGTGCAGTCATTGGATCTCAATCACCTTTGAAGAACTTCACAATTATTTACTCACCCATGATTTTGTGAATGGTGTATATTACCCTCCTCCACTGGTTGTTAATTATGCTCATGGGGATGTTCCGTTTAAATCGGAGGTCGGAATTCGACTGCTCTGTGGCGCTCATAATCTGGTCGCGGGTATGGCAATGATAGGCGATCTCGACACCGTTATTCAGGGGGTCATAATACCGTGGGTGCTTCTTCCAAACAGCGGTGTTTGTGTGTGAATCTACTATGCACTTTAGCCCAATTCATTGTCATCGCTCGTGTCCCAATCCTCGAAGCCAACTACACGGTTCCTCGTATATTGATTCTTCTCGGGGGAAGTGTGCATTGATTTTCGTACAATGGCTTCTACGGTCCGTGGTTGCATGATTTCTCTGTTCGTGGAGTTTCGACAGGGCTTCTCGTCGCATTGCGCGGACAACTACTATTACCTCGAACCACTCTGACAGTAGTAGTAAGCTTGCAGAGCGTGAGTGGTAAGCTCTTAAATATTGCTCATATTGGTATACAATTTATAAATTCATCAGTCGTTCTCTTGCTTTAAATAATAATTTTGCATATGCCTGCTCTAAAAAGCATCTTTTTGTCCGTTCAAGAATTTTGTCTTGATATGATATTTATTTTGAATTCTTCTGTTTCATTTGTTATTAAGGATCGGAGTCTCCATCGACCCGCTTCTCTCCGGGCAGTAATCATGGCCTATATCAATTTAAGTCCATGATTCGAGTCTCTCGAAGTCGTGTGTTGCTCTTTAATTCAGTCGCGATGCGGTATGGCGTGTCGATTAGAACGTCGAATGATCGTACTATGCGTCGTATTTCCGATAGTTTCTGTTTAGGTTCTAAATTTAATTCTAGTTTGTCATGTACGTCTTGCCCTATGGGTAAATTGTCAAAGATTTCTTTGCCATTGAGTAATAAACGCAGCACCATGCCACTTGAATTAATTTTTTCGGATCTATGGGGACCAGCCACTACCTACCAATTTGTATATTTACTTTGTTATTTTTGTGGATGACTTTTCTAGCTTTGTTTGGTTTTATCCTTTAGTTTATAAGTCCGATGCATTAGATGTGTTTAAATGCTTTAGAATTATAGTTGAGCGACAATTCGAGACCCATTAAATATGTTCAAGCGATTAGGCGGGGAGTATGGTCATTCACAATAATATTTTAAAAGCGTGGAATTCATCATGAGTCTCCACGTCCCCAAGCATGAACAAATGGGTAGAGTCGAGGCGACATGATCATATTGTCGATCTGGAGCTAGCAGCTACTCGCGTGCTAAGTTAGACATGTCGTATTGGTATTATGCATTTGAGACATCGGTTTACCTTATTAATCGTCTCCCAACCCCAGTTAATCAAGACTTATCGGCATTTGAGTTGTTGTTTAAGCCGCTCTCGATTGCTGGATTCTCCCGAGGTTTTTAGGTGCACTGCTTTCAATGCCTGCGCCACTATAATGCGCATAAATGCATACTTTCATTACATTCCGTGTGTTTTTTGGGTATAGTCAAGTCATAATGGTTATCGTTGTCTTGATTTGAAGTCAACGCTTATATGTTGTCAGGTAGCCGAGTTTTTTTGGTGGACTTTCCCGTTTCAAAAATAGTGACTTCATCATTAACAACTCTATCTCGGCTACAGCTTTAACTTCTTACATTGTCACCGCATGTGGCCCAGCTTGCTTTTGTGGCTAATGCATGGCGCTTGCGGCGCCTCGCTTTACCGTTATGCCGAAGCACCCCGCTGTCGGCCTTTGCCGAGTTGCGCGGCTATCTCATTTTATCGCGCGCCCATCGACTCGCCTTGCATTAACGCGCGGTGGCTTGTCCCTACATCATCTTTCCATTTCGCCGCCTCACTCCCACATCTTCACCGCCACTCCACTTACGCGTCCTAAGCGTCAACTCCTCGGCCGTCCATACTCCTCGCCCGAACTTTCCCAACCCCGCTTTATTGACTCTTGACTGACCCAAAACCATCATTTGCAAATTGTTAAGTCGCCTCGTAACTACGTGTGCGAGTCCCACTTGACGCGAGTCAGCGACACGAACCCACTTGCTTACTCCCCAGCTTCATCCTTAACCCACATGGCGTAGTCTTATGTGTAAGGAAATTAATCACGATGATCCATTACAAATACTGGTCCACAGTTTCCTCCCACTTCCTCTATGAATATTGTCGGCTGTCGGTGGGTCTTTAGATTGAAAAGGGACTCAAATGGTAATGTTACTCGTCGACGAGCACGCTTGGTGGCCAAGGGTAATCATCAATTGTCAGGTATCGATTTTACTGAAACTTTTAGTCCAGTTATTAAAACTGCTACCATTCGCACTATATTATCTATTGTTGTCTCATTTAACTGGCCTCTTCGTCAAATCGATATTCAGAATGCCTTTTTACATGGTACTTTAGATGAAGCGTAGCCTTATAGTGCGACCTCGGGTTTGTTGATGAAGCGGCCCATCTAATTATGTGTGCAAGTTGCACAAATCTATATGGTTTTTGACAGCTTTACACCGTACTTGGTTTAATTGTCTTCGAAAGTTTCTCTTATGCTACGGGTTTTACTTGATCAGCGGATACCTCGCATTTGTGTTTTCTGATGCGGTGTTTGTCTTGTTATGCTAGTTTATGTTGATGATATCTTGGTTACGGGCAATCGGTTATCAGATGTGAATTCCTTTGTGCATTCTTGCATTTCTAGTTTTGTTACTAAATTGATCTTGGTGAGTTCAATTTTTTCACAGGTATTGAAGGCTGTTAAGCAGTCGGATCATTTCTTCTTTCTCTCACAAAATAGTATATCATTGATCTGCTTAAAGAAGGCAACATGCTCAATTATGCTTTGTTCGACTCCAATAATGAAACTTACACATCTACCGGATGAGGCGTCCCTTGCTGATCTATCATCCTCCACTTCAGTTGATCCCACCTTGTATCGACAGCTTGTTGGCTCTCTTCAGTATCTGACATTGACTCGTCCGGACCTTTCTTATGTTGTTAATCGGGTTTGTCAACACATGCATGCTCCTACTGCTGAACATTTTGGACTCGTCAAGCGTATCCTTCGTTATGTCAAGTCCACGATCGAGCTTGGTCTTCTTATTACTCCCTCGCGTGACTTCACTATCCAGGCGTTTAGTGATGCTGATTGGGCCGGCTCTTCTAGTGACCGCCGGTCTACGGGCGGATATGTTGTTTATTTGGGCTCTAATATTGTCTCTTGGCAATCGAAAAAGCAACGCCTGTGCTTTCGATCTTCTGAATACGAGTGTAAGGCTACCATGAAATTCTTCTGTTGAAATCTCTTGCATTTGTTTCTCTTGTGAGTTACACTTTCCACCATCCAAACCTCCTATTTTGTGGTGTGACAACCTGGGTGCTACATATCTGTATGCTAATCCGGTTTTCCACGCTCGTACGAAGCATATTGAAATTGATTTCCATTTCGTCCGAGAAAAAGTGGCTCGTAAACAACTCCAGGTTCAATTCATTTCTACCAAGGATCAAATTGCGGATGTCCTCACCAAACCCCTCTTTACGGCTCGTTTTGTCTTCTTTCGTTCCAAGCTCCGGCTTTGTTCGCGGAAGCCTTTCGCTTGTGAGGGGAGTATTAGATAATGATCGGTTGTGAAGAGATAATGATCATAAATATTATATATTAGTTGTTTGTTGTTATCCGATAATTTATAAGTGTTGTAATTTATCTTGAACTCTTGTAAAAGCAATTATATATAGAATACACCTCACATCATTATGAGTGAGAGTGAATTAATAATTGTTCTTGTCTATTAAGCGTGAGTTAAGTTTAACAATGTCTGGCAGTGAGGATATGCGTCTCGACGGCAGTTATTTCACAAGACTTTATTTTAACTAGTTTTCATAATATATTAGTCTGCCCTGCATCACTTCTTGGTGCTTTTGGTATTTCTTCATTTGTTGCTAGCCTTATTATAAGCATCTTGCATGAACAAATATACTTTTCTTCATATTTGGGGGTACTTCACAAATGATGGCGGCTTACTTGCTGTGGTATTATGTCTTTGGAAACTGAGAGTTTACAGGTTCTTTTGATTTCTACAGAAGAAAGTTCAGGAAGATGGTAAAGTGCTGCCGGAGTTTGCAGATGTAGAAGAGCGTTAGTTACTTTTCCTTTAAGTTTGCTAACTCTCTAGCTAGAGATTTTACATCTTCATGAATTTACAGGTTCTTTTGGTCTTGTAGTTGATTGATATATATTGATTTGCAGAAGAACTCTTTGAAGCTCTCACTCTTCAGTTGGAAAGTGACTTGGAGGTCGACCAAAGTATGTTTTTTGCCTTTCAGGTTTACATATTACTATTGAGCCTTTAAGACAAGAAAGAATGTTATTTTTTGGTTGGTTGGGTGTTGTAGGGGGAGGGGGGTATTTAGTGTTGTGAAAGAAATCTAATGTTGAAAAGGTGATGTGCAAAGTTCCTAGAATAATCTTGAAGAATATATGAATTTTAGAAATCCATGTAATATATACTATGATGTATGATATAGTATGACTCATATATATAGGCAACAATCTTCATCTAATCCTACTTGCAATGGCTGAGCTCGGCTATGCGTGTTCTGATATTCCAGTTTGACAAGGACACTGCCTGACATGAGTTTTTTATATCAATCTCTTCTTTTGGGCTTAAATGATACTGTTACCTCTCCTCCCCAGCCTGCTCACAAATTGTACTTATCATTCAGTCTTGTTTCTTTATGAGATGGCATTAGGTTCTTCCCTTTATTTTTACAGTGAGGCACTATGAAGTTGTTTATCTGATTCATGAGGATCACGCAAATGATGTGGAGAGCGTCAATACAAAAGCTCAAGGTGACCTTAGAACATTAACTTGATTGTTTGAATAAACCAAGTGTTATGGATGTTATTGGGTTTTCATGGCTGCCATATAACATAATTTATCCAAAAAGAAACTGAGGAATGTTTATGCTTCTTTTCCTTAATGCTTCTTTTCCTTGAAACAGGCTACTATATGTTTTGGCGCCTAAGATGTTCAATTGTTCCCAACACTTGATAGAATTATTTCACTCCAGTTAATTTATGCAGGGACATAAATGTTTTTCGTTATTTAAACTAGTCGAGTTATTGTGACAACATATATTTCGACAGAGTCTCAAAATCTTGTAGTAAGTATATATATTTAATTACTATTGGAAGTTGAAATCTAATCATGTACTTCTCCATTTCCACAGGATTTATAAGGGAGAAAAAAGGCAGGATATGGAGATTCAGTGACTGGGGAATGCGAAGACTTGCATACAAGATCCAAAAGGCGAGAAATGCCCACTATATCTTAATGAATTTTGAACTGGAGGCCAAATGGATAAATGATTTTAAGACCTTGCTTGACAAAGATGAAAGAGTCATTCGACATCTTGTGATGAAGAAGGATAGAGCTGAAACTCAGGAATGTCCTCCACCTCCTGAGTTCCACACCCTGCGTGCTGATATGGTTGATGAAGACGAAGAGGACATTGATGATTATGAAGAAGAGTATGACGATGATGAAGAAGAAGATGATGAAGAAGAAGATGAGGATCAGACAAATGTAGCTTCTCTCGGAGATGATGATGATGATGATGAAGGTGATGAAAAAGCACCTGGAAGCAAAGATGGAAGGAAACAGAAAATGGTAGCTAGGTAATCATTGGAACTTTAAGCAAGGAAAAGCATCGGTTGGTTTGAGAAATTATAGAAAGGCACATTCAGATCATGATCATTTCGCCAGTTGTGGTTGGCCATCGTTTTCATTTATAGATCACTAGAGAAGGAATACAATAGATCAGCTTTGTAAAAATGAACCTGTTCATGTAATTTTTATGCAGGCCTGCATCTCTTTTGTCGAAAGGCGCTATCTGACTGATGTTCCAAACACCTAATGTAAATTCTCAATGTTGAGTTTGCACAGTAGTACAGAAACGAATAAGAGATAGCATCACCAATCTACCCAGTTGCTCGACAGTATCTGAAAAGAATGAAGCTCTGAGTGCAAACTTGGAAAAAATTGGAAGAATAAACAAGAACTCTCAAATTTAATTTTTAGCACATTTTGATAATTTATTTGCCTCACTACCATCGCTTAAATGCGAAAATATAATCTTGTCAATTGGTATATAATTTCGCTTGATTCATCACTCTCACAAAAGTCACAATGATAAAATATTGAATCGTAAGTAGGTAATGTATAATATAATTCTAACAATCTGTTACACCATTCAATGGGTTGTGATGCATGTTATATATATGAAGTTTATACAAGAAGTAGAATAAGGAAAATATCTACCCAACAATTATCTACACACTACAATAGTTATCAAGTTATCATGAAGTCTGATAATTACATACACGACGTATACACCTAAGTGGTCCACTAGAGGTAATGTGAGCCGAAGCAATATTATGTCCAATATTGATCCATTCAATTTGAAATCAAGATCTACCATATAATTAGGATGTGTCAATAATTTCCCAACACATACTCAGCTTTGAGCTAAGGGTTACTTAGAATATTGAACTTGTACCATTATAGTTTTGTTTTATGTAGATGTATTAAGGTTAGGAAAAACTAAAATGAGCACAATTAAATATAGTACTCCTTTCATCTCAAATTGTTTGGGAGATTTTTTTAAAATAAAATTATTATAAATGATTTCTATTTTAACCAAATAGTGAATAATGGAAATGAGGGAAAATATTTCTTATGAGAGGCATTCAAATTTACATAAAAAATCGTATAGAATCAAATTTTCCAAACAAAATGGAATATAGGAATATATGCCATTATGAATGGGTCATCAGACATCACATAATAAAGTTAAATCTAAGTTATCCATGGTATTATTATTGCTATCATCTTGTACCTTAAAATGAGTAGCAAACAAATAATGCGAACGATAAACAGCTCGTATTGTTGAGCAAGAGATCATGCAATGAGTGCAAATGCCATGCAACATATTGTGGACTACTTGGCAAGACAACAAAATGATTAATGAATCACATCATGCGATTATCATCATGTGCCTAACACCTAATTTCACATTTATTTCTTCCAATTGTCTATTAAAAATTGTTCTTCTAGAATAAAAACACACATAGGATATATAGTCTCTTGGGTCGTTGCATCTTTTGATTGAGTATAAAATATTCTGCCTTATATAGAAATTAATTGGTGGTTATTATGTTCTTTAATTAGATGAAATTTTGACAACCAATAATTTTTTTAATTATATAATAAAATATAATATTACTATTAAGGATATTTTTGAAAATAAGTTACACTGTATTAGATAGGAACGGAGGGAGTTTCTTACAGTAATCGATAAACAATATTCATAGAAAAATTTCACCTCAATAGCTAAAACTTCAAGTAATCTTAATTGATGTTACTAATTATTAAACCTAGCATAAATTATGGTTACATACATTGACGTGGTGTAAAAACTATGGAATATATCAAGATAGACATTGAATGAATGTGCTTCGCTCATAAATATCATACTACCTTTTTTTTTATTTTTTATTTTTATCTAACGATAGAAGTTACAAATTACATACGATATCAAACAATAATTAAATTCCCCAAGTTAAGCAAATTACATACAATTAATGGGGAATCGACACAGGCCATCTTGGATAGAGATTCGGTAGAAATGCCCATTTTAGGCGAATTAGGCGCGAGGTAAATGTCGCCTACCTTGTTCTAAAATTGACACGTTTGCTTTTTATGATTCAAAAATAAAAAAATTAGATTTTGATTGACATTCAAAACTTTTATTTGAATCAAAATTATCAAGTTAATAATAGTAAAGTATATTTGAAAATACTACATATTGATATTTTTTCAAACAAATATATAACACATTAAAATTTATTTGAGTTCAAAATTAAAAAAAGTCAACTCATTAAAATCAAAATGTAATAATCTTTTAGGCATGGAGGAAGTATATTCTAAATAACCAATCAAAGTATTTATTAGATTGATTTATAAAAGTGTGAAAGCGGTCACACTATGACGGATTGATATTTAATGACTCTAACTGCAAATTATTTATTAAAATTGATTTATAGTTGTTACTAGAAGTAATATAACCATAACTTGGGGCTAATATAATCGAAGTCTCGCCTGATGAAGGCCTAGCCCATGGAAAGAGGCGACCCAGTAGAAGGCTGGCCCGTGGAAAGAGCTGACAATGAAGGCTGGTCCAGATACTTGATGTCAATCAGTATAAAATGAAATCTTTTGTCTTGGTTTGCAGGGAGCCTCGAGCCTTTGGGTATTCTCTATAAATGCCGATCCATAAATTCGTTTAAATTAATGCGTAAGCTATTATAATTCATGCAATACTTTTACGTGTCAATCAGAGTAAGCTTAAGCGTCGAGTGAAATACGATCGAAACGATCGTGGTGGGTACCCACCGGAGATCGGTTGGGATTCGGCAAACTGTCGGAGAACAAGAAATGAAGCGGGAGCGACCTACCGACGGGAGTTACAACCCGGGCTCGGTGGGCGTACAGCGTCTCGGGTCGTTTGCCTCGAGATCTCCCAGGAGCCCCGAGCGAAAGGCAGGAACAAACCAAGAAAATAGGGGACCAATCCCTGCGGTGAGCCATCGGGGATAAGCTCCCAGAGATTTGATGAGTCGGAGATAAGGCCCCGGGCCTTGTGACTCCAAGGGCCTCAAAATTGAGACACGTCAGTGGGGTATGCGGGGAATCCGGCAATAAAATCCACATAGTGACCATGGGATCAACTTCACTTGATAGTCGCGAGGGGCATGGCCTTACAAGTCAAAATCATACGTGGAAGGAAATTAGTAGTAGGGAGATATCGTCGAAATGCCCAGGGGACACGACGGGAGAGCCAGAATCATCGGCTGGAGTCTGATACAGAAAGGCATGCGGAGACACGTTCGCGTATAGTTATTGGTCCCTACGTCCCGGCCGATACTAGGCGGTCCCGCTTCGGGGATAACATACATATGAGTCTTGCTTAAAGCCCAGCGTAGCATGCTCGATGCTACGAGGCGGCCGGCGGGGAGGCAGCGTGCGCACAAAGAGGCAACCACAAGGCTGGGGTATTAAGCGTGCAGGGAAATAACGAGATATCGTGGCCGGGCCAGTGCGGGTTGAGGGTGAATGCCGAGAATGAAGGACATCGCTACCCGAGGCCACTGTAATAGCAGCCAGCTCATGGTTCTCGTAGATTTAAGACATAAGAGTCGATGCTCGGAAGGGAGTTGAAATGCCGAGAAGTTGAGGACCTTCGATGGAATGGGGACCACTTGACCAACTTGGGAAACTACGATTCGCGGTTGTCCTTTTGGGCCGATTAGAAGACACGTGTATGCAAGCTCCCACTGGTAGTTTATCGAGGCGGCATTGAAGTGGTTCAGCAAGTTACTACCCAATTCGATTATTGTAGTGGCAAGATCTGATTGGATATGTTCATGGATAAGTTTGGTCTTATCGTGGTGAAGCATTGATAGACAAAACAAAAACCGGGAGAAATGTTGCTAATTATACTGACCGTTTCGAAAAGAGTATTAACTAATATACCTGCATGGATGAGAAGGTGTCCGTGATTTTGTTCTTCCATGGATTGTAGTTATGCCCGGCCGTTTCCAAAGAGTATTAACTAATATACTGTGGATGAGAAGGTGTCCGTGATTTTGTTAATACCCATGGATTGTAGTTTGGGCAGCTGAAATAGAAATTAATCTTTGGGCAGTCAACGTACACGGTGTCCCAGTTAACGATGAAGTACATAAAACTGGAAGAGGCAAAAAAGGTTGCCAAAGGAGGCGATCAGTCGGCCAGGCAGCGCCGAGAGATCCGGAGGAAAAGACCGGTGTGGGACCGGTGCGAGATAAACCAAAGAAAAAGGCAAAGAGGAAGTCATGGGAGAGAGAGCAGGGAGAATAAGGCAACCTGAGCCGATACATATACTCTTACTTACCTCCGTTGATGCTACTATAAGGGAGAGTGTATGCCGAGATGAAGGACCGGAAAATGTTGCAGAGACCTCAAAAACTTCAGTCACAGCCGATAAACTGAGATCAAAAATGATATTGTGAGTATCATCCGACTCGTATGTCGCGGTACGTGGCGTGCGATGATTGTCGCCTATTGAAGGCGAGAAATAGAAAAGCTCATCGAGAGGCGTTTAAAAGTTAGAGTAAAGAGACTAAGGCGATCTCCGAGAAGGCAGAGAGGAATCGCCCGAAGGAACAAACCAGGCCGGATCAATTCCACCTCGGATTGCTGGGCCGGATTGATCTGATTTGGGGGACTCGCGGGAGGAGGAGACGCAATTCACAGCTTGATATGCGAGAAGAGTTGTGTCTGATTGACCCCAATGACAATTGATAAAAGAAGTGATAAGCTTTTCCGAGGACGAGTTAGAGGAATAGAAGTTACTCGATGATGACCCTCGATCGTTAGTCGATTGCGGAATTCTTGCATTGGCGGAATATTGGTGGGCACGGGGAGTTCGGCGGATATATTATACCTCGCAGCCTATGATAGATTAGGTTTAATCCGTAATATCTTGAAACCGGCTTGCATGCCATTAATAGGATTCACGAGGCATTCCATTTATCCAGTGGGAATAGTTGAGTTGGATTTTCATGGTGGGAAAAACTGCGGGAACCTCGATAATAAAGGGTGTGCTTTCCTGATGGTGGATATATCCAGCCCACTTTTTATAATGGACTCGTGGTAGCCCATCTTAACCGCTCGGGGCCATAGTATTACCTCTACATTTAAAAATGAAGTTCCACGCCTTGAGAGTGGGAGAGGTCTCGGGAGATCGGAAAGAGAGCAAAGTGCATTGTCGGTTGTCCGGTCTCAAAGGGACATCGTTGAAGGATCGCCCCGGCGAAGGCACGAGAAAGGTCTCGAGGTCATGAAAAGCGATCGGCTTCGGAGAAAAGGTTACGATAACTCTCACGGGAGAGAGAAAGTCGGAAAGAACCCTGCGCGAGGATCTCGAGATTGTCTTGTTTAGCGAACAACGGCTTTGAGAGGGCGTTGAGGTGGGACTCGGTTGAGCAGTTATCGGAAAAATTGATGAAACTCGTCGAAGGTGCGAAGGGGTGTTTGCATTACTCGGAGGGCAATGCCGGGGTTGATCCAGAAATTTCTTGACCTGAGTACATTTGGATCCTTCCTGAGCCGATTGAAACAAAGAAGATGAATTTTCGAGGAGAAAAACTTGGCAATAGAAGAAGTAGAGGAATTAATGAAGGCATGAGCCATTCGGGAGTTGCAATTTTCAGAATGGATTGCTAATGTGGTAATGGTGAAAAAATCCAATGGCAAATGGAGGATGTACTTGCAGTTTTACGAACTGAATAAAACATGCCTAAGAAATGTTCCTTTGGAGTAAAAATGCCTAAGAAATCTAATAATGTACCGACCGGGAGTTGCGATTCAGAAGAAGCGAAAACCTGGCGCTTGGTGAATTTGGAAGAAACCCTACAAAGGTTGGAAAAGAGCCAACTGAGCATCAATCCCGAGAAATGTTCCTTTGGAGTAACCTCTTGGAAATTTCTGGGCTTCATGATCAACGAAAGGGGCATCGAGCCTAATTCCGATAAGATTGATGCGATAATGCAAATTGAAGCGACCAAATCAAATAAAGAAATACAACGACCGTGGGGTGTTTGGTAGCCTTAAATAGGTTAAATATCTACCGATCGAGTCGGAACCTGCCGCACCCCCGAGAAAGTTGAAGCGAGCTTCAAATACGAGTTTGTATGGGATGAGAGAGGTGTGCAAAGGCCTTTGAAGAATGGAAGGATGCTTAAGGTCTCGAAGATATTGACTGAGCAGAAGAAAAAGAGGAACTCATTTCATTTGGTATGTCGATGGGTAAATGCTTGATGTACTCGTAGAGAGAGGAAGCCGAGGAGTGCAGCTTGATATCTTATCTTGAGACACGTTTTACGTAGCCTGAGGAGAATTATCCTCGAATAGATAAGTTCGTCATGGCCACAGTAATATGCGCTCGGAAGCTATAAACGTACTTTGAGGCTCTGCGTCCCGTTGCGGTGATCACGGAACAACCCATGAAAAGAATACTCTCTAATCCAACACAAACAGGAAGGTTGACCAAATGGGCAATTAAGTTAAGTAAATTCGAGATTACCTTTGTTCCCGAGGGCGAGGGAGTCGCTTAGGTGGCTGCCGTCATAGAATCTTGGCAGTAGAGATCCCCGAAAGTTAAGAGTACATGCCGAGCTCCCGGAAGCGACTCGGTGGATGCTTGTCGTTGATGGGCAGCAAAGCCCGAGGATCGGGGCGAATATTAATCGAGGCCCGAGGGTGCGATTTTAATATGCCTTAAGGTTTCGTTTAAAATGACCAACAACAAAGCGAATACGAAGCCATG
This sequence comes from Lithospermum erythrorhizon, assembly GCA_019722365.1. Taxonomy (NCBI): domain Eukaryota; kingdom Viridiplantae; phylum Streptophyta; class Magnoliopsida; order Boraginales; family Boraginaceae; genus Lithospermum; species Lithospermum erythrorhizon. The sequence goes on from JADFUC010002327.1 coordinate 141,510, forward strand.
ATACTTGGAATTTGTTGTTGGCCCAAGCTTGAGTGTAACCGTTCTTGCTTGAATCTCCTCGGGAGGTGGATCCTTCTTACATAGAAGAAGTTCAGCTTCGACCAGCGGGAGAAGCTTCCCTTCGGGGGCATATTTCAAGGAATCAGAAGAATCTCTAGGCTACCGGGGGCAAAGGTGGTGCGAAGAGCTTCTCGGATATTATGGTCGTATAGAGCGACCCGCCAAATCTGTGGACCACTTTGACCCGTGTTTAAAAGCAGTTGTCACCCGTGGAAGTGTGTGCACTTAACGTAAGACAAATATGTTTCGATGAAGAAAAGAATGAGGAAGCGAATGAGGAATTTGTCTTGGCTCGCAGCGAGTTAAGAGACAGGCCTATGCAGAATGTAGAGTACAAGCAGCGTGGCGGTCGGTTCATAACGAAGGGTTAGAATTTAGCGGCTAGGTGTAGGGGATTTAGTCTTGAGGGTCTTCAAGGCTAGTAAACCAAAGAAACGGGACAAAATTTCGACCACACAAATAGGAAGGACGCTACAGGGATCGGGGCAGTGATAGGCAGGGACATATGAATTAAAGGTTCTCGAGGAAAAGCAATCAGCCTTGCCTTGTACGTGATATATCGAAGAACTATTATGTCTAGAGGGACACCCCTAGTATCTTTTGTAATAAACTCCGATAAGAGAGAACTTTTTATGCGAATGCGAGTGCATCTTTTCGAATAAAATCTAAAATCCAATCGAACATACATAGGAAGTAAAATACCTGAGTGAATAAGATCACTCGAGGTATAAAAAATGAATAAGATCATTTTATTTCTCTAAGGAGAAAACCCGGTGAATAAGATCACTCGGGGTTCGAATCGAATTAGATCATTCGAAAAGAAAAACTCTAGAGAATTTGGCCTGGGGAAATAATCACCCCAGGGTCAATTAATTCTCCACGAGTAAAATACCCGAGTGAATAAGATCACTCGAGGTATAAAAAATGAATAAGATCATTTTATTTCTCTAAAGAGAAAAAGCCGAGTGAATAAGATAAAACCGAGGAGTTCGAATCAGAGTAGATCATTAGAAAAACTCTAGAGAATTTGGCGGGGAAATAATTACACTAGGAGTCAATTGATCTCACAGTAAAATACCCGAGTGAATAAGATCCTTTCCGAGGGCATAAAATGAATAAGATCATTTTATTTCTATAAGGAGAAAACCAGTGAATAAGATCATTTCGAGTTAACTCGAATAAGATCATTCGAAAAGAAAAACTCTAGAGAATTTGGCCTGGGGAAATAATCACCCCAGGATCAATTAATTCTCCACGAGTAAAATACCCGAGTGAATAAGATCACTCGAGGTATAAAAATGAATAATATCATTTTATTTCTCTAAAGAGAAAAACCCAAGTGAATAAGATCACTTGCGGTATCAAAATGAATAAGACCATTCAAATTTTCCCAGGTCTAAAGTAACTCTTCCTAAAAACGTGATGAGAAACCAAATCTCAAGGGTAGAACTCCAAAAGGAGAATTAATCTCGCGATGGGGGCAGATCCCATCTGCAAATATAAACACTTAACGAAAGAAGTAAAATGTATAAGAGAATACATAAGAAGAATAGAAAGAGAAAATAGAAGAAAAATTGCGAGAATAAACAAAGTGCGTAGACATTCTTTCGCCGTATTCATGATCATTTGAAAAAGGCGGTAGAATATTTTGGAAATTAAAGGGACAATTGATATATCCAGAACTTGGGGCTAATATATTGAAGCGACTTGCGATGAAAGGCAAACCCATGGAATGGAAAGAGGCTGGCACAATGAAGGCATGTCGATAAGCGATGATCGAATCAGTACAGATGAGAATCTTTGTCTTAAATCGGAGAGGCGCACTGCTTTTAATTATCTATCTGTATATAATGTCTAAGAAGTCACTATTGGTGTGGTTCTAGTGAAGCCAAACGATATTACTATTTTACCGCTTTCAGTAATATACCCGAGTCGAAACTTCCATAATGTTTGATTAGATATGACAAAACTACCGGAAACAAAGAATAAAATAAAGATTGCCGGTTATTTTTTCTATGGTGGTATATTGTCAGTTACCAAAACTCATAATATGATGGTATGATATTTTCTCCTCTTATATACTCGGTATGTTACTTAATTTTAATTCATTATTTGTATTATTAAAAAAGATATTATAAAATCAATGGATGAATATTTGCACAGGTTAAACTGTGCACAAATAACTAGTTGTTAATAAATACCCAATCATAAACTCCAGTTAGATGTAATGCATAATTATATAATTCATACCTATACTTTGCAGCGTCAGGCCAGATTAACTTAAGCGTCGAATTATTCTGATCGTGCCGGTCGTGGTGCAGGTACATATCCTCGAAGATCACTTGAGGATTATTGGCTATTGGAGGAAGCAATGATAGACGAGGGCTTGACATACCAATGAAATTCCTGACTGAGCTTCGAATGGAATGATACCCAATATTTTGGGGTCCTTTACTGAACCTCAGGGCCTTAGCCAAAGGAATCGAATTAGGCCAAGAAAATAGAGGCCGTCATACCGGATGAAGTATACGGATAAGCACAAAGAGAGAGATTTGATGAACTCAGAGATAAAAGTTCGAACTACTGACAACGAGGACCTGGGGAAATTGAGAAACATCAAGAAGTATGTTGCGGTTTCTAAAGTGTAACCAATTTGAAATACCTACTTATTTATTATCAATAATATGTACTTATACGGTCATAATCATCTAATATTCACTCAGTCTCAAAATATATAATTATCTAAAAAAAATTTATTTTTTAATAATAGTTGATTGTTTTCATTTTTAATGTAGCATTTTATAATCTGATGCGAACTAGCTACGTTTGATATTTTTTTTCTGATCACAATATAGCTTTTTATAATCTTTTAATAAATTAATTTTATCCCAAAATCGTTTATTTAGATCACGAAGAAATTATAATTTTTGAAGAGAGTGAAACAGATCTATACAAACTTTGGCAAGTTTCAGAGCTGGGGTTTTAGGAAAGTGGATCTCATAGTTATTTTTGTATACGAAACTGACGATTTCATAAATCATAATAATACTAAATGCAGTAGTACAGTATATAGTCTTCGAATTTCAAATTTAAATCTTCATTAGTTTTGATATTTTAATCAACATTGACGTGTATTAATTACAATGATTGTTTTCCATTTTATCAGCAATCTTTACATTTATAGAAATAATTCCTAACTTTCATTTTCCTCTTTTAAAAAGGAATGTCACGGAGTATTAAATGATGATGATGTACGATGTATAAAGTCAACATTAAAGAATAACAAAAAAGTACACAATTTAATCAATTATAATAATTTTTCTCAAAAGATGAATAAAAAAAATTCATAGTTTCTTCACATAATTGGAATATTTTCTTAATGTTTAATATTGTAAAATAAATATACATATAGAATTAATTCGAATGCGACGTGAGGTAAATACTTATTTAAATTGTTTTCTTATCTACAACCAAAGTGCCCCACTAACTCACCAAGTCAGTATATAAAATGGGTTTCTCTTTTACTTGCTTTAAAAAATACATCAATATATATTATTAACTCGATAATTTTGATTTAAATAAAAAATTTGAATGTCAATCAAGATCGTAAAATTTATTAATTTTTTACTATAAAAAAATAAATGCCACAATCTTTTAATAATGAAGATAATATTTTTATATCAAATTTATGTGAAATAATAATTTACTTTACTAACAATTTAAACTTATATTTTTAAGACATTTCAGAAAACAGAAAAGCTAAACCCATATATGAGCTGACCAAGGACATGCGAAAAAATAAGATAACTATTAGTTTTAGAGAAGACAAGATCTACAGTAAAATTTACATAAATTTCACAAAAAATTGCATAAGAAGTGTATGAATCAAGGAGAGTTAATTGTCAATTTTATCTTATATAATGGGAGCAAGTTGCGTTTTATTCTAAATAGTTTAAAAGTTGAGATTTAATTACAAAAAGTAATTATGCGTTGCGATTTGATTCCAATTAAACTGACATTATAATTTCATAATTTGTGTATGATCGGAAATTAAATCTCAATGTTTGAAATAACAGGAAGCAAAATACAACTTAATTTCATTTTTTGGGATCAAATTAATAATTAAATAAAATACACTCAATCAAAATTAAGGAAAAACACATGTCCATGTCTCCTTCACAAATGCAAGAAAAAAACACAAAGCAAACATCATAAGCTTTCACCCAAAGTACAATATGCATATCTATTTATATATAGAGTGAGATAATAATTTACTCGCCCCTTTTCTCTCTCTAAAAAAAGCACCAAATTTCAATAAAAACCCCAATCTTTTTTTTAATATTTACTTTATTGCATATAGTGCTAAACATGTGAAGTTAAACCAATTAATATGAGTTTAAATGTATTTTCTGTCATAGGGTTATTTTGTTTTGCATATATATTTGTAGTAAAAGATTAATCTTGGACTCTTGGTGGTGGTGAAAGAGTGAAAAGCTATGTCTACTCCAAATTCCAGTGTTTCTGATCAGTTCCCTGCAGGACTAAGGGTCCTAGTTGTTGATGATGACCCTACTTGCTTAAGGATCTTGGACAAAATGTTAAGGAATTGTCTTTATGAAGGTATACTTATTATGTCTAGTATACTAACTTATGTCATTGTTTTATAAAGAGTTTTTTTTTTGGATTTATATGTTCTTGCTTTTAGGCATATATATACTTTGGGGGGGAGGGGGGTACTTAAGCTTTCTGAGTGGTAGTTGACTTTTATGGATTTAAATCATATAGGGTGGAGTATATGATACGGAGTATGTTTTTGGATAAATTATATATTGGATCTTGATGTGGAAAGTATGTATATCACAAAGCTTATGTGATGAACTTGTTTTCTTGATGTATGATGTTTAAATTTGAGTTTTATATTGGAAAACTATGTTGTATGAATCTCAACGTATGGGGGATATCCCAATTTCTAATCCTTACAAGTAGAAGTTCATTTAAGTAGATGATACAAAATGATAATGGTTGTTTTGAGATTGTATATCGTCGTAGAAGATTGGTGTGTTTGATTTATAATAAAGTGTGTCCGGGGTGTTACTTGTTAGTTCCATTGCTCATGGTTTTCATTATGTATTCAGTCACCAAATGTATTTCATTATGTATTCAGTCACCAAATGTAATCGGGCGGAAGTTGCACTGACGTTGCTTAGGGAGAACAGAAATGGTTATGATGTTGTAATAAGCGATGTGCATATGCCAGACATGGATGGTTTCAAACTTCTCGAGCAAGTAGGGCTCTTGATGGACCTTCCTGTTATCAGTAAGTGGTCTCTTTATACTGGCGATCTTAATGTTATCACTGAAATCCATATCCAAGTTCTCACTATATTTTGTTGTTCTCTTTTGTGATTGTTGTAGTGATGTCGGCTGATGATAGCCAGAACATCGTAATGAAGGGCGTGACACATGGTGCTTGTGATTATTTAATCAAGCCTGTCCGCATGGAGGCATTGAAGAACATATGGCAGCATGTTGTTCGTAAGAAGAAAAAGGAGTGGAAGGACACCAAGGATGTGGAGCAATCTGGTAGTGTGGAAGATGGAGATAGGCAACTTAAGGCATCTGAAGATGTTGATTACTCATCTTCAGCAAATGAAGGGAATTGGAAAAGCTCAAAGAAGAGAAAAGATGAAGACGATGATGCTGATGAAAGGGATGATACATCTACTTTGAAAAAACCACGTGTAGTTTGGTCAGTGGAGCTCCATCAACAATTTGTGGCAGCCGTCAATCAGCTTGGAATTGACAGTATGAATGACAAGCTTCACTCCTTTTTCCTTCTATATCAGTTGCCTCCAACCCGTTTTCTTGACCTCAGTTTTAGTTTCATTTTCACCAGGCGAAAAACCTTGAAGATTATAGATTTCATTAAAAAGTGATTTTCTCGCATATTTGTTTGTCTAACTGTGATATATACATATGCAGAAGCTGTTCCTAAGAAGATTTTGGAGTTGATGAATGTTCCTGGATTGACTAGGGAAAATGTTGCAAGCCACCTTCAGGTGAAGCTTCATGTTTTCTAACATAATTTGTGAAAAACTTGAACACAAGTTCCAATATTAGAATCAATCCATATACATTGTTGCAGAAATACCGGTTATACCTTCGAAGGCTCAGTGGTGTATCACAGCACCAGGGTGGACTTAATAACTCTTTCATGGGATTGTCAGATACTGCATTCGAGTCAATGTCATCACTCAATGGGCTTGATCTGCAGGCTCTCGCTGCTAGTGGTCAACTTCCTTCTCAAAGTCTTGCAACTCTTCAGGCAGCAGCACTTGGACGATCAATGAATAAATCTGCAATATCTATGCCTGTACTAGAGCAGAGAAATATTTTTAGTTTTGAAGCGCCTCCAAAGATTCGATTGGGTGAGGGAACACAACAACTGAGCAATAACAGTAAGCAGATAAGCTTACTTCATGGGATCCCCACGAATATGGAACCAAAACAACTAGCTAACATGCGTTCTGGACAACCTTTTGCAAACATGAATGTTGGCTCACAAGTTACTCAAAGCAGCTCTCACTTGATGCAAATGAATCAACCACAAGGAAGAGGCCAACTTCTAAGTGACACTAATGGTAGTCAAGTGCCTAAAATGCATCCTTCCATGATACAGAATCTTTCTCCGAATGCCATTTCTGGAGGATTCTTGAATCCAAAAGGTCTTGACAGAAGTGCAGTGCATAATCCCTTTTCACATGCCTCATCATTGGTTGACTTCACTATGAACCAAAACACTGAGTTGCCAGGTAATGGTTTCCCACTTATCAGTAATTCGAGGATGTCAACTCTCGCTTCAAAAGGTATGCAGCAACAAGAGATCAACTCGGAATTAAAAGGATCAAGAGGTTTTGTTCCTGGTAATGACCTTTTTAATGAACCTCATCACCAAAACCCAGACGATTGGGGGAAAAATGGCATATCAATGTTTGATGTCTCTCAACACTACGCACTACACAAAACCATGGGAGGTTCACACGCAGGGTTGGCTCAACAGTGTTTCTCTTCCAATCACAAGAGCGGTCAGCACCCAGATGCACCTAATAACAAATTAGTCTTCCCTGCAGGCGAAGGTGGACAGAATAACACTTCAAATATGGGTCATTTAAATCAGTTCCTAGCAGAGAATACAATGAGGATAAAGGCTGAAAGACTGCCTGATTCAGGTTGCCAAGATAACCTTTTCTCCGAACAGTTTGGACAAGAGGACCTCATGAGTGCCCTTCTAAAACAGGTAAAGTTTCCTGCTTCTTAATATGTATCCTGGTGATTAAACTTTTATAAAGCCAGCCGATTTGCTTAATATGCTGAGTCTGGTTATCTTCTTCACTTGCAGCAGCATGATGACACTGGTCCTGTTGATAATGACTTTGGATTTGATGGGTATCCCTAGGATCAGAAACTTTCCATTCTTTCTGTACGCAAACGTTTGCTGAAGTTAACTTGATATTTAATATCCATTTGCATATACAGGAACGCCAGTCTAGTTTACACCATTTTTATCTGAAGTTAGCTCCTTGTGCAGTTTCAATATGGTACACAATAGTCGGATGACTTCGTATACTGGAAGATGGAGGAATGTCTATGATACGAGGTGTATGATGTTCACAGGCATACATGCAAAGTTTTGAGTATAGTTAGTAGTTTCTAGTGAACATTACACACAGTTTAGGGGTTCTTGGTAATCAAAATTTAACTTGTTCTGTTTCCATTAGCATTGAGATAAGGTCCTCAGATACTTTAGAGCCTAAATTTAATAAGAGGACATCTATTTTTTCTTGAATTGATCATAATGTACAGATTTTATTTTATTGCTCGAGTCAAGATACAAGTCTTGGCATTTTCAGTGTTATATGCATTATTAGCTCCAAGGTAAATGCAGATGTTCAGTTTTCAATATTTTCAATAATTTTATTTTCAACATATGTAAAGATCATCAAATCTAAACCATTAGGATTAGTCCAGTGATCACGAGATATTACTCATAATATGATGATGAGGTTCCGAGATCGAGTCCTTATAGTGACAAGGATTGATTTTTTTTTTTAAAGATCATCAAATCTGCAAATGTTAACCACAACAATGTTGACCCCATATTTGCTCATTGAAACCTATGATTTAAACATCAAGAAAGCTTCAATAATGTAAAGATCATCAAATCTGCAAATGTTAACCACAACAATAATGTAGTTCGCCATCTCTACAAACCAGGGAGTGTTTATTCAGGCATTCAGCACAAGCTTTAGAGAAAACGAAGGCCAAGTCGCCAAACAAATGCTCTGGAAGTTTTGTTTCTAGAAGAGAAAAAAATTTAAAGAATATGACAAGGAAGAAGGAAAAAAATGATTAAATGCAATTTTAATGTAATGACTTATGAATGAACTTGAGGATCATTAGTGCAACGGTTACGTAACTCTAGAGACTAATTAGTGCACAATGCACACCAACTCAAACTCCAGAGACTAAGTCTCGACTTTTGACAAATTTCAAGGACTATTTGTACAATTATCTCCACATTTCATCATTGTTCCAGTGTTGCCCTAGTAGTTGAGATACTATGATTTGGGACATAAAATATGCTCTATGTCGAACCTACATATGATGTTACATTCGGACAGCTTTCCATTATTATAGTGTCCATTAATTTGAAATGAAGGTAATACTATACATTGAGCTACATCTAGTTAATATGTATGCTTTAGAGCAGACAAAACTGTCAAGCTGAAGAATCTTCAATCTTTGGCAATCTTCTTTTACTGGGGGAGTCTTTTCTGATCCATAATATATCACAAGAAGCCAAGAGAAAAGCCTCTGAAACTCTTCAAAGATCTGGCACACCAACTGGAGGACAATATTGTATAAACTTTAAACTAGAAGACCATCTAGAAGGGGCTGTTCACCATCCATATTCTGTCTAACGGGTCTTTTACCGTGATGTCGTTCCCTGAATGATAAGTTTAACAGTATCAGAAAATACTAGGGTTAAGAGACAGCAGCGATACAGCAACTATAAAAAGCAGCACAGAGACCTTACACTAGTAGAATGGAGCTCTAGTGAAGCCAAGTCATCAGAATCCTGAAATAAATATGTTATCAATCCTCAATTCATTAATAATTTGTCACAATAGATTTTTCTGAGATTTCTGTGACAGTAATAACATGCAACTTACACACCTCAATCAACAAGTCCTTTCTAGTAACCAAACCAATTACCCGAGAAGCCCGAGGAACAACAAGGAGATGTCTCAGTCCTAGCTGACGAAACAGGTTATACACCTGCAATAATAATCGTTAATATGTTCATAATTAGTTAGTCAATAAGTCACACTTTCAAGTTTCATTGCCTCAAGGTACTATGGATTCACCTTTGTCAATGACATGTCTTCAGGGACGACATATGGAGAAGGGTTCAGGAAAGGAGCAAGATCAATATACATATTTATGTCATCTGAATCTAGATGAATCTCATCTATTGATAATCCCTTACTCGAAACTGGTTTCATAAATTCATTGAGGTTGTGCCTGCAATGAGTGAAGCACTTAGTATGCGTTGATTCAAATGAAAAGACATTGCATGTACAAACTATACCTGATAGGTAAAGAACCACCTCTAACATCAGAAGGCAGAGGGCTATGCTGAAAATCAACCTTTGTCTGCAGAAGAACCAACAAGTGGCTGCACACAACAGGAAATTCTTTACAGATCATCTAGTTTGCAATATAGAAACTTCATTGATACTCTTACTTAAGTCATGACAAAGTAAAATAATAGAAATTGTGTTCATTGCTACTCTACCTGCGCAAAATGAGCCCAATAACGAGTGTTTCCCCATTCCGTGTGTGGTCAATAACCTACATAAAAGAATTGAAATCATCTTTGCGCAACATGTATTAACATATATTTAATGCATTCTAACTTACAGGGAAGCCATTGTGATTGTTACTCCTCAATATAGAAACCACATCCCCAACCTTCACAACGCGGTGGAAGTAGATGACCTGTAACATGCACAAATTAAAAAAATAAATAAATAAAATTATAGTTCATAATAGTATCTTCAAAAACATAGACCGCCATACAGATATGAAAAAATCAGTCAGCTCAACAACAGAAGGACATTTACCAAAATGCATGTATGACATCCTCAGATTGCATCTTTTTATTGAACATTCACAAGTAGTAAAGAAACCCCAAAAGTTATTAAGTAGCACGAGAGATGTTGGCGAATCGAATATTCAAACTGGAATTCGAGAATAGATATTCCAATTTGAATATTCTCGAATTTGAATCGAACTCAAATATGACTGTTTTATTCGAATTGAAAACGAATGTCACTTACAATGAGATTCGAAAAGTTTTGAATCGATCATTTATCATTCAAACCAAATAATCAACTAGAACTCAAATATTAATATAAATAGTTAGTTAAATTATTTGAACTTGAATATAAAATATGCCGAATATCGAATCTAATTCGCATGTTAATAGAATAGTATCAAACCGAATTCGATTTAATTTAAGAAATGAATTTGGATACAAATATATAAAACATGCACCAATGCCTCTAAAGAGGCTCCCGTCTAAGCGGGGTAAGCAGGTATCGGATTGTATGCAACCTCCTGTGACAACAAGGAGGCTGTTTAAGAATCGACCTAATGGGAAGTGCAAAAAACAATCTACAGGGAAAGAAATTAAATTTGATGATACTCGATTCGAATTCGGTTCAGTTCCACCCCTACGTTGCACCATAGTCACTACCCAAAAGATTTGTAAAAGTTCGAGAGAATTCTGAAGGATTTGGTGAGAAGATTATGTCTGACGGTATGACCAGAGAGACTTCTTAGAGTATGAAAATCAAACAACGTAAGTGAAGGTCTCCTATCAAAATATGCACATTTCGCTGAAAATTGGTTGGAGAAGCAGTTTAATCAAAGAGCTAAAAGTCCCAATGCAAGAACCTTCTGATTTCCGCATGCCTCCCTGGCTGTCATGTTCCGCATTTGATACTTTGGTTTTGATTCAAGTAGTGGAATACCCCGTAACCTAGCCTGTTCTTCATACAATCCCTCGTTAAAAGCATCGCCAACTGCCTGCATAGTAGAGAGTTACAGACATTAACAATAGTCAGAGACACACATCAACTTCAGAGGTTTTCCATGATACACTTACTTCTATCACTCAACCTAAACAAAGGAATCATAGACTCACACCTTTGATATAAGGAGGACAAGCATAATAAGGGGTAAGAACTTCAAGTTATTTGTGATTTCAACCATAATCACACAGAGGGAGACAGTCATCCTCATTGAACCTCCTAAAAAAGATGCAGCACCTAGTAGGGCATACCTGAAAATTTCACAAATTGTGGTTTATTAAAGGGAAAGAAAAAAGAAGAAAAAGAACTAGTAGCATCAACACAAATGCAATCGGGTTGAAAAATAGAAATTACACGATCATATACAAAACAGGAATTTAAAGATAGATATGAATTGTCTCACAATGTAGAATTAATGTGTTTGCATGTAAAGAATATATAAGCGCAAAGAACAATCAACTCTTAATGTGTATACATAGACCATCAATAACCACTTACGTTCCTTCTTCGATATTAAGCTTCCGATAAAAACTGACCACAAACATGCCAACAAGACGTCCGTATGTTGAACCGATCATTATACCAGGCACAAATTGGCCAGCTGGGACAGAAGTACCAAATGTAACAACTGCCAATGTATAAAACATAACCTGGAAATGGACAGAAAAATAAAAAATAAGCCTCAAAAGATTCGCCATTTGGAATAACGCAAGTGGCTGCTTATAGGAATGTACCACACATAAGATGAAACATTTCAAATAAAACAAAAATGATATTCAGGTGATCAGGTCATACATGGTAAATTATAAACGAACATGACATGACATCATAGATACAGTAATGTTAAGGTATTTAATAACTGAAAAACAAAGAGAAGAGAAACACGGCCAGCAAATCTCTAGTCAAAATCGAGGGAAATTAAGAACAGACAATAATTTGGTTCAGGAGGAAATTAAAGAATCAGTAGTGATTTTATTCGAGAGAGTATTGAAAATTCTGAATCATGAATTAAAGTGGCAAGATCTTTGAATTCAAAGATGGAAAAACTGTCTTGAAGACATAAGGAGATTTGACAAAGCCATTCAAATCTTCGATGCCATCATATAGCTCTACTGTTTGGTTCCTCGCTATCAATATATATATGCAAGATTGACATTTCATCACTGTATCACCTGAAAGCAAGACTAAATCGAATTACCAAAAAGGTCAGCAAGCTCTGAGCGCTGAATTCATGAATCGTCTTTGCACTAAATAAATTTCTTATGGCATCATCCTGCAAAGACGTACAGAGACTCCATTAGCACATATTCAATGAAACGAGAACTTGTCAGAAGTGAAGCCACCTATTCACCTGAGTGTTGAAAAATATGGTTGCAAGGTCATTGTATTCATTCTTGTTTCCACAATAGAACTGTAAAGTATAAACATATCAACAAAATCATGAATGGCACAATAAAAATTCACAGAAGAGCAGAAACAAAGTAAAGGAAATCTAACAAGCAAAATGAAAAAGAGAAACAAAGTGTCCCTCTTAATCATATATATATTCAGAAAACTCAAGTTATTTAACTGCTGATACCATGCCGGTACTGTGGTTTTTTATTTCAAAAGATTAAAACAAAATATAGATAATTAAAATGCATTGGCAATTCTTCAGAAAGTAAATTTTTGTTCTCTTCAAGGAGAGCTCTCTCTAGTTAAGAGGCGGTCAAACAGACCTCTAATAGGTTACTAAATAAGTAGATTCCGTTACAGAAGGGAGAAAAATAGCACAGCTACATCCGATTTTTCGGAAGGGCACATTTCCTAACTTCTTTAGTCTATTAGTTCTATTCATAAACTTCAGAGTTGACAAATACTATATACAAAGATAGCCTTCAAATGTAAATCTTTAGGTATATACAGATCAGTCTTAAGGACCCAATACTCTAAAGCATATTTTGACCAAAAGAAAACATCCATTTGCATAATTAAAGTACCTATTACGTATCCAATGCAAACTGTGATTCCATACACATAAAAAGACAAGATATATTACCCTTTACATCAGATATGTAAGCTAGGCAATCGAAGGATATTAAAAAGAACTCACAAGCTCATGGAAACAGCAAGATAAAGAAGAATATATCTACAAATTTAGACCGCAGAGATATGAAAGGTCAAAAGATTGCCAATGAGACAAAAAATCTTACATTAACGTAGTTTCCATACATTCCAGGGGCACGTGGGCATTCAATACCCGAATTAGCATCGATGTCAGGACAAGGGGTGCATTTTTTAAACAATGGTAACCCAAATGAAATGATGGAAGTTATCACAGAGATAATACAAGCTTCAATAATCTGAGATAAAAGGCCAGGAAGATCAGCCATGTTAATAATAGCAGTCTTAAATATTTTGCATATATATAGAAATAACTCAATATTAGTTATGAAACTTACTTTAACACGGTTTCCTCTTCTATGCAAATAATTACGTCTCCAGTGAGTTATATAGAGAGTAAGCTGATTAAATAATGCACCTACAGGAGAAAAGACAATGAAAATTAAGCTAACTGGATTCCCTTTTAGGTAGTTCTTTTATGTTATCAATTATGGGAACCCTTTCAAAATACAATTCACCTACCGAGAAGACCTCCAATAATACCAATAATTGCCATTGGAAATAACTCCTCAAATGAGTAGTCCTCTTGACCACTACAAATAATTCAAAACATAAGACAAACATAGTCTGATGTCTAGTATAGCGAACTGGATCAAGATACCTACTCTGAGACATCCCATATAATGAAGCCCCCTGAGCCAAAATGACCACATTTTCCACTTCTGCACCATCCCATCGCAGTACGGACCACAACAGCAACAATGGCAGAAGTAAAGAAAACACGCCACATTAATTGACTTCTCCACCTTCAAGAATTTCCATACCGGTGTCAGCTATTACCAAATAATTGCCGAGGCAATGTCCACCACACTTAAAATTATAGCATTGTGGAATCTATGTTTCAAAGTATCCACTCAATTAACAGTATGTGTGTTTACTTCTCATGGATTCTGTCATTTTCAGATATTTATTATTTGATAAATTCTTAAGTCGGATACTATATGGAAAATGACCTGCATACATCATAAATTACTTAAGTGCACGCAAAGCAAAATTAGCACAACAGTTGGTTGGAGCTATAGCACATGATATAAGATAGAAATACCAGGATGTAACTTCTTCTAGCGCAAATAACACACCGCCAACTGGAGCTCTAAAAGCAGCAGCAACTCCAGCAGCACATCCACATGTTACCTTTTCAAAACATTAAATAAAATAATAATTTTAAGCACAGATCATGGGGAGCATCATTTGGTCCTTTAAAATAAAGCTTACAGAGAAAAAACAAAAATGTCAATTAAATTTAATTGGAGGTAGTAATAATTTAGGAGGATCCTTAGCCAAAGTTTTATACAATTTGAGACTCTAGCCTTCGGATTCAACTAATTTAGATACTACGAACATCTCTCAATTCCTCGATTCTGGGGGAAAAACAGAAGAGTCAATCCTTTCAATTAGGCAACATAGTGGGAGTCATGCAGTGTGAGGAACATTCTCATAATGTACAGGAAAGAAAGTAAAAAAGTTACTCAACATGATTTATAGGGGTGAAGTGGTGAATGCTTGTTTTCCATGAACCTAAGAAGGGTGGAAATTCAACAGTATACATCAAATGTATGGCGTATTCCATGATTTTTCAGCAGAATAAATTAAATCATTCCTAAAAGAAACTTTGAGTTAGTACACCTAGTTCACTCTGTTACTTGAGTCAATCAAATGGTAATACATTTATTGTGGTTAGAAGGAGAGATGATATTGGCTCTATAAGAAAGAAAATAAGACCCTGCATTGAGGTTTCTGGCTATACAAACTGCATGATTGGGTGATAACTTTTCGATTAACCTGATGAGAAAACAAACAAGAAAGGGTGGAAAGAGAGGGAAGCCAAGTGCAAGCATTCTTTAACAAGTTTAGTTGTGACATATATTTGAGCTCTTTCAGCCACCACCGAGCAAATAAAATTTAAAACAAAAATAAAGAAAGAAAGAAAGAAACAGCTTTGACAATCAAACACAAAGATGAACTTACAAGATCACGCCTATCCCTTTCACTCTTTAGCACCTGTAACCATCTTGAGTTCAGATGATACTTAGTCGATCCACCCTGATTCATAACCAAACGAAGATGAGATTGATAAAGGAGTTACCATAAAATTTTCTGAACAAATTTTAATTCCATCTCATTGCACTTACTTGACCAAGTAAAGAAGCTATACATGCTCCAGTATGAACAAGTGGACCTTCTTTACCGAGGGCTAAACCACCTCCTACTGAACCTATGCTTCCAAATATCTGCAATGTAAAAGAGTCAAGATCCTTTGTAAATGAACAAATCTTCCATTAAGAAAGCGAAATAGGAAGTAAAGATCTCTGAGAACCTTCCCAACCAAGGTTCTGAAGAGAAGGATGCCATGTGTGTCAATCCCTGTATAATTAAACTCATTAGCAACCTCCACAAAGCAAATGAATCATTAGCATCACCATATATAAAGGGTCCATTTTCTCTTACCATTCAAATAACCTTTAATCTCAGGAATACCAGATCCTGCTGCTGCTGGAGCGAAGTGTGTAATTATATATACAGAAGAGAAAACAAGAGCCAAGTTTATCAACATATATACTACAAATCCAGCAAAGTATGACTTCTGAATTATTGAAAATGTTAATGAGAATTTCCATCCGGCAAAGTTCTCTACTGCTATATTGATAAAAACAGCAGCCAGTCCCGTTCCTGAAAAAAACATAACGAGTGAAAGAGAACCATCTTACAATTGAGAAAAATGTATAAGAAGCTTCATACTGAATTTAGGCAAGAATGACAAATCTATGTGAGTATACCATCCAAAATTTAGCTCAAAAGGTAGTGCACAATGCTGAGGTCTATCCCCAATGGCCACACACAGCTGCAGCTCAAGCAAACAAAAGAATAAAAACATGTGAAGTGTTGAAACTGTACATATTCAATTTTAGGAATCAATTCTACATACATGAAAGGAGTATAATAACAAAATCCAAGTTCAAGTCATTGAACTCTAGGTTTGACACCAACTCCATTCATGACTGTCACTCCAATCAGAATATCATTAAACCCAAAATATCCATATATATTCTGAAACCTGGGCATGTATACCATTCATTAAGAAATTAGAATTATGAACTATAAGTACCTTAAAACTCCACCAAAAAACTTATCAAAATGAATAGCATAACAATTAAAAGTCTAGGTAACTCACCAATTCCAGTAGCTAATGCAAACAACCATTTCACCACCACCGAGTACCATGCATAGAGCTTCCCTCTTTTTGCCTGTTCACAACCAAATCGAAAATAAAATCACTCCACATCGAAGAATGCATATTATATAAAATGTGAAGGCAATTATAAGTTTTGAATTCAATTATTTTCGATTATCTATTTATCTTGTACTATATTTGGTGAAAATATTTTAATTGCTAGTATTTAAATAATTTTTTCTATTAAAAAAGAAAAGTACTTTTACTTATCTTGTACCACTTCTGTTTCTTATTTAATTCAATACATTTCTTACTTAACGTAATCAAAAGTAGAAAGAGAGTCATAAAGTAATAAATTATTGATTAAGGGCATACATGTTGAAGCAACTCATTCCTCCATAATTGAATCTACGACTAGGAATATTATTTTACCCGATTCACCTCAATCCAAACATACCATAAATGTTTCGAAAAGTAAGAATGATTTCAAGGAAGTAGGTAAAGTAGCCTAAACATACACAGACTCATTCCTCTTCTTGAATTCTTTCTGGCCAGCCGTTTTAATCGTTCGGCGCCGATTCTGCTGCCTACATACGCACCTGTTCAAGACGATAAGCATAATTCTCGATGACTTCATAATCAAGGCTCTCAACAGAGCTAGCATCCGTCTTTTTAATACGCCCAACCTCATCTGCAGAAACACCATCTCCATCTCCATCCTCCTCCACACTCGGCAGCTTCGCCCACATCAACTTCGCCGATTCCATTATTCACCCAATCAACTATC
The DNA here is from genome assembly GCA_019722365.1 of Lithospermum erythrorhizon. Lineage (NCBI taxonomy): Eukaryota > Viridiplantae > Streptophyta > Magnoliopsida > Boraginales > Boraginaceae > Lithospermum > Lithospermum erythrorhizon. The sequence goes on from JADFUC010002327.1 coordinate 158,851, forward strand.
TTACTACTTCTACATTAATACACTATTCATCGAACCTGCTACCACTGTAATATCGAGATGGATCCCGAAGATATTTTATGGATGGATCGGATGATAGTGTGAAACTATTACACTAACGGCTACTGTCTGTTCTAGATATTATATCGGAAGATAATAAAAATACGATAAAATATTAAATAAGTTAATATGTGTGTGTAATTCATGAATTGTAGATTTGTGAAATATGATTGGTAAAATGTATTGGTGATATTTGGGTTGAGAGACGTGAAATCAAGGATGTTTAGATTTGGCGTCGAATCGCTTTCTCTCTCTTCGTCTAGTGTCTAAATACAAACATCCAATTTATGTTTTCAACATTCATTTCACAGGTTCAATTGTTGCTATAACTAATTAATTTATTCAGCAACTTTGATCACTTATTAAAAGTGTAAATTTGTCACATTAACGACTCTTTGAGATCCCTTTTTTTAGATAATACGGATGAATTAATAGTGAAATGTAATTTTAGGAATATAAAAAATACCTCCGCAAAAATGTGGAAAATGAAGAAAGTGGCTTCAAATTGACGAAATGACCGAATTTGTCGTGTACGCGGTGCATCAGTGATCGAAAACGATCTAAATTGAACCAAAATGATCGAATGAGAATTTTTAACAAATGTAAATGATTTTTGATATCATTTGCCCCAAAAAACTAACAAATCATCGTCTATTGAAACTCCGAGGTATTACCATTTTCCACTAGAATGACAATTAGATATAAATATTAACGTGAAGTTTGTCAATGAAGTATCAACTAAAAGGTTGACTAATATAGCTTCCGGAATGAGATATGTAGAGAGCTAGAAGGTGAGCCTCTACCAAATGAGTCTTTTCCTAAAATACAAGCTGTTTCGTAAGATGTTTAATCCTATTCTGATCCCAACCGTTAATTCATTCTTCATGCATGGTTATATATAATATTTAAAATAATACAGGAATTAGGATGCTAATTAAATTAAATTATACAGGGATAGAATAGAATACAATTTTTAAACAATACAGGAGTTAGTGCAATTTACCCCACTAATACCTCCAAGTCTCCAACGTATACCTGCATCTTGAAGAAGAAAAAATTGCAAGAATCCTACTAGAATTGTCAATATTTTTTACTATGACACCGAAAGTTACAAAATAAAATAAGCAGAATTTTATTGATACACAAATAACAAATCGTACACTAAGGAATTAAATTTTCTACAGCCTACCTACAAAGGAAAGAGCAAGCCACAAATTTTTACTCCAATCTTCACAGAGAACATATTATTTTTAATAGAAGATTTATGTGAAAGTGAGCTACACTACACAAGCGACCAAACCAGTCTTTAGTCTTTGCTATCTTCTAGAAAAGTTCCATTAGTTGCTGCTCGATATCTGCAGAGGATAATAACACGTGTAAATATTGACTCTACATGTCGTTTACATCAAGAACATGAAGTAAAACAATGATAAGAGGATAACATAACATAAAGCTAGCCGTTAATGCAATTTATTCAAATGGAAAGGAACAAAAAGATAGTGCAACCAAGAGTTTCTTGGATGATATCACAATTCGATAGTTTGTCCATATTATGTTATATTGAAAGGCATCAAAAGAAAAAAAAATAGGTATCTACAGGCAGAGATACACTAAGAATGGAATTCAATTATGCTTCAGAGCAAACAGCCAAACACCACATACATAGTTTCATTTCACTTATTCCAATGAATTATATATTGCGTTTTCCAAAAAAAAAACAGCTTCATTTAAAGTCCTCATGTTATAGGTGATATTTTAATAGAATTTGCAAGTCTAACTGAGGTGTTTCAGACTACTGCAAATGCACAAATCCATTACCACACACAGGTCACGCAAGAGTATCAAGATATATTCAAGCAAGCCTCAGGAAAAATCGCAAAACCATCATGCACAGTTTGAAAACTAAAATCCACCAGACTTGTTACTATAGTCGGATATACTTATTTAAATCAGTCACTAAAGACTCCAGGCACTGGTTTCATTGGAAACTCAAATCATAATCTGTCTTGAGTTTATTTTATAGGATAAATACCATTGTATAGAAGACATACCTTTAAGCACAGATGATGGTGTTTTGAACTCCTGAAAAACGCCATGGTATGAAGATAAATCCATATTTAGAAATTTGGCAGCAAGGAATGCAGCCCCTGCAGCAATTTGATGGGGTTTGAACTGAAGCCACAATGAACTCCGAAGCCTACAAAACAAGGCCTAATATCAGCAGAATGAAGAAAGACAGAAGTAACTACGGGCACACAGGACTAAAGAATACCGAGTACACAAACCATCCACATAACACTTGAAAGGCGCTTATGATCTCTTACAACATATTTATGCATTCTCAAGTAACCCTGATCCGAGTTAACTTCTAAGTACCATGAATTTTTCATATAAGGAAAGGCAAAGAGCAAACAAGGCATTTCAACCTTACCAACTAGTGAGCAGCAACTGAGTCGAAAAAACATTTCCATGAATCTTCTGCGAAATGCTGATAGAATGCCAAAACTAAAGCACAAACAGTACATCGCAAACTAGAGATGTATGAAATCAAGTCTCAGCTATGTAGCTGGATTCCAGCAAATACATGCATATAGGTGTAGCATACTTCAAAAGATGCTAATCCAAGAATCATGCTCAGCAATTCGTCCACAGATGGATGTCATCATGAGAGGGAACATGCAAATTTCATAGTACTATTTAACTACCCAATTAATCTCAGTACTGCAGCCAGATGAGGACTAAAATTTACCCATAAAAATAGGTATCAGGATAGCACTCCCAACAGACAACAATGAAGTATAGATCTCTCTACGCACTATGCACTACAATCATAGAAGTGGCCATACATAACAGGAACGGAGATGGTATAACTCTGAACAGGATAAGTGTTCAACTTATTGTTGGACCTATAAGCCAACTCTGTTGATAGGTTGTAGGAATGTGGTAGGAAACTCAAGACTTTGCCATGAAAAGAACTCCAAATGGATGGAATAATCCGGAACAGCTTTAACACTTGACCTATACCGTATGAATTAGTGCCTTACCACTACACCAACAATCTTCAAGAGAATTAGATAGCTAAGGTTGGGGTGAAGTTCATCATTACTATGGTCTTGTGAAAAACAATATTTTGAAGCAGCAGTTAAAAATAACTACAAGTTAGAAAAATTTAGTTTAATAAATCCATGCAATATGTATCTGGGAGTATTACCACCTTGCACCCTCATAAATTATGAATCTCATGTCTGCCATATATATGAACCAGTAAACATTAGTTACAAATATTTAACTTTTTCTATAAAAGAAATACATTTTATTTTCATCAGTCAAGGGTTCAACATATTTAACTTTGAGCACAAATATGTTGGAGTGTATTACAACCTGGCACAAGTAAACAGTAGACTATATCTAGATATGTAGACACTAAGTTTTAAGAAAAAATTAGAAAAAGTTTTTTGGGAAAAACTTCAGATAAACAGGAGGACTTGATCAATTTGCTGCACGAAATTCTTTTCTAACGACTCATCAAACAACTGATCAGACACCCCATTGCTTATAAAACAGCACAAGAGTAAACAGTATTAGTTATATTTCAACCCAACACTATTCCTGAGACCACCCACAACAATCTTTCCAGCTGTTTAACCATCCAATAACGTTCAAGTATCACTAGAAATGAAAAAAGCATCTAAAGTTTGTAAATAAGGATTAAGAGAAGGGATACCTAGTGAAGAGAAATAGAAAGATAAATATCTATATTTAGGTCTGTATAGATTTAGATATTATATTATGTCTGAATCAAGTGGCAAAAAATTCCCAAGAAGAAAAAAACCCAAGAGTATAAGTCAAACTCTGTCAAAATTTTCCTGATGATGAAGGGACTAGGGAGATAACTATAACTGCAAAACCGTTGGTTAGCATCGAATGAGCAACTCTAGAGAATAAACAACTCTAGATAAAATGATGTACCAGTTTTTTTTCTGGAAAGGGGAATGGTAGCTGATAAATAAGAACTAAAGGATATGTTAGATTTTCTGTTCTCTTCTTCTTCTTCATATAAGATGCAAATTTACACTAACAATCTAAGATAAGACTATGGAAAGACGCAAGACGATTGGATGCATTTTGTATAACTGGTGATTGGTTGGAGAAGGATATAAAAGAGTGATTAGTATATTAGGCTGCCTGAAGGGCCCCATCGACACATAAACAAAGGAGAGAAATTAAAGGAACTCACTAACAAGACTGCACGACAATGGGTTAATTAAACCTTCCAGCTATTCTACACTCCTTTTATTTGTTTCTTATTTCCTTTCCTTCTAATGTTCCAGTAAATTAGAGCCAACTAGATCAAGATGACCTACACCAGATCTAGGGGAGAGAAAGTAGGTTTTAATCTTACTTTGCATAACATCAAATCTCAGCTCTTTGATCCAATTATTTCTTAGAAATTTCATGCTAACAAAAGGATGAACAAATTTAACAGGACGCCACCTAATACCATTTCGACTTTCTGGCCAACCAAATAACATCCTATATGGATGCCAAGTACGCTGAACCAAAGGCTTAAAGATTTTCGATTAGGTGTTCCATATGAACGTAGAAGGGTGAAGGCCAAACTGGTTGTGGAGCATTGGTGATTATCTTCTATAGCCAGTGACATGTTATTGAGGTATCATGCAAAAGACATCCACATGTTATTGCTAGATCAACTTCAGATGGAAAAACAAAACATTTGATGAACAGCATATCAACCGCCAGCTAAGAATATCATACAGGTGAGCACGCTAATCCTTCTATTGACCCTGCAATTATATGCCAATCCAAAACATCAATATTCCATGCAAAATGACAACTTAGAACAATTGATACATAAACAAGATATCTCCATGAGCATGGGGCAATTCAAACCTTAAAAGAACCAACATAACATGTCTTCCAAGGGAAATGGTCGGTCAATTAAACTCAAATAACAAGTGGTCTATATTACCCACAAATACAAAAAAAAGGTACATCAACTGCATGAATCTTGCAGTGAAAATTCTCAATGCACAAAGCAGATTCATTTCCATATCTACTGCCTCTGACTAACTGATAATGCTTTACTACACAACTGGGGCACTTTAGGCAAACTGCAATGTATAGAAGTACTAGATTACATGTACAAGTAAAAAACTTACCCTTCGCTGACCAAGTTTAGTGCCATGTGCACCAAACCCGATTGTGAATAGCCTAATTTCTTTAAAGTTGATAAAAGAGGGTCATAAGGATGCTGCACACCAAGCTCAAAATTGAGAGTAGTCAAAATCAGTTGCTCAGCTTCAGTAATCCTCTCCCGATACTGCTCAAACCAATCCTGGAGATAAGCAGACCACAAAAGCAGGCACATAAACTTAACTACAGTTTCGAGATAAAAGAGAAGGTATTTAAAAAAGTAATTGGTTGAGAGAACCACTAAGGAGAATAGTAACCTACAGTTGAAATGACCTATAATTCGGGGAGGAAGGGGGAGTGCGAGAGGGGGAGAGAGTACTAACAATAGGGAGCACGTATGAGAGTAATGAAATGTCCTGCTTGTGGAAAGTTTCACAGGATAGCCTCAGCACATCATTGAGAGGACGAGCTGTTTCTTCAGATTTTGCAGCAAGAAAAAGAGCAGCGGTAGCTATCAACTGGAAATAGATAGCTTAATCAATGAACAGTTGCTGAAAATTAAGGATTACAAATCAAGATCAACAAGCCAGAACTATTAATAGCAGATACGGCACCACATGGTTAGCTATCTTCAGAATTTAGATATTTAAAATTTCTCACTGAAAGAGTTATCAAGTAAAAACTTACAAATCTATCATGAGATGCATGTGAACGGTGAACGAAGAAGCGGTGGCACAAAACCATAGCAGTTCCAATAGTGGTTTGAGGTCTGCAGATGAACCAATAAAAATAAGCTTCAACAGAACAAGGTCCACAATGATAACTCCTTTGTAGATTCAGTGAAAAATGTAATGAACAGACATTGGGAATGCAAAAAATAAAATGAAATTACTCAACATGTGCCCAATAAAAATTTCCTAGGAAGTTCAACATATTTGAAACAGAAAATTGTATTTTATTAAAGATATGACCAGACAGAATAATGAGAAAACCAATTGTAAGGACTTACAGTTCCAATCGAATTCCAAGGCTCTGAAGGAATGCACAATATGAGTATCGCAAATGCATTTCATGCAATGAGTCGATACCATCTTTCCTGGAAGGAGAGCGTTTCTCAATTTCATCTCTTGACATGAAAACAACATCACCACCATCCTCATACTCTGAGCGACTGCGCTTCGAAGATGTTGAGGTATGTGCAGAAGGATCCTTCCTTGTGATACCAGCACCACCTAACAAGGCATTCTTTATTGTAAAGGAAATGTCGTGATTACTCTGAGATAAATAATTATCAGGCATAGTGTGGGGTCCATTATCGAGTGTAATTGGATAATTTAGGCCACCATTATCATAGGCATTACAATGTTGGTTCCGCTTCCGTGTGTCTTCAAATGAGTTCGTTGAAAACTTTCTTTTTTTCGATGGAGGTGGTACAACCTCAGGCTGAAACCAACTACCGGAATTATGATTATAGTCCGGAAGAACGCTTGAAAAGTTATAATGTTTGTAGGGCAAATTAGCTCTCTGATTATTGTGGTAGTTGTCATAAGAGTTATCTGCCGGAGCCACACTCATGTCGTCATAATGACTCCTCAAGGGCCTAGAATTTCCATGGATAGGGCCACGCTGCATACGAGCCTGTGTGAACGACATATTCCTTGCCTGTCAAAAACAATAAAAATAAAATTAGAACTCAAATTCACAAGGGAATTGATCTTCTATTCTGTACAAGATGTATCGATATATTCATTCAGTTAGTATATGTTTCCACGTCCTATTCGAAGATTGTATGGAATATATGAAAATGGCTGGTTACCTCACTGCCCAGCCCTTTCTGTGAAGTAGTAGATCGTGTTTGTTCCCGCTTTTGGGTCAGTCGAAACAGTATACTTGTTATCCTTGAGGGAAGGTTAAATATCAGGCCGCACGACTTTAGGCAGGAGGCGCCAGGTATTGGGCATTGGGACATGTCACATGTTAGTGTTAGTTTATTCATTCTGTTACAGTACAGCACATCATCTCTGGTGATACATCACCTCCAGTAGTACACCAAAATATATTATTTTCACCCGACTTTACTAGTAACATCATAATTTCGATTCAAATCAACATCGTGCGAGTCAATTAATACATCAAAGTTAGTTAATTTCGACAATCAAAAAAGCAATACCATCGAACCATTAGCGATGTAGGAACTAAAACATATACAAAAATATTTGAATCCAAAACGCGAAATTAAACTTCCTAATCGAACCCAATCAATCAAACTTGCCTCTGCATCAACACATAATAATCTAAAAGATCATACAATAACATAATCTAAAAAATAATAGCAATAAATGAAAAGCTAATTTTGATTAGATAATCGCAATTAATATTACAAGATAAACATACGACTACCTTATTAATTATAGATTAAGGTGTTTGGAGATCGATCGATTTGATTAAAATTTGGGGGTATTTTTTTGAGATGAAAATATATAGAGATATTAATTTGAGAATGTGTTTATATTAAGATATTTTTGGTTGAAGGTAAAGATTAAAAGAACCAGAAGCACGTCATCCACGTGTGTGGTTGGTTAGACGGTTTATATTGGGCTACCATTCGGACTCCTATACAAGGGTGGGTAACCATGCCCAAGGCCCATCAAGGATATAATCCGTTTTCTAAAAGTGTCACACAAACGATTCCTCGAGGAGTTAAAATACTCGGTTTTCTACTGAGGCTTTAACTATAACTCTATTGATGGGCTTGAGGTAGGGATGTTAATGAACCGATCAAATCGTTAATACTAAAAATCGACCCGTTCATTTGTTCAGTTTGTAATTCGAATAGGTTACGATTCGACTCGTAATTCGTTTGTACTCGCTCGTTAAAATCGGTTATAATGATTCTTTTATTAAGGTATATACCAAACATGTCCTAACACCTAATCTAACGCGAAATAGATAACAAACATGTCCTATAGTATAACACCAAATGAACAATTGGCGATTTTAAGCGAATTTGATTAACGATCTGGTTTTATGAGCGAATTAAATTACGGGTGAATCGGAACCATTTGCCATTTTATGCAAATAATGAGCCGGATTTGAGTGATTTTTTGCGATTCAATTAACTATTAGGTTTTATGTTGGTTTATTTCAAAACGATTACGAATCAAATATTCAATTCGGTTAATTAACCAATCGATTTACGAGCGATCGAATTTATTAACGAATCGAACGGGATTAGGCCAAATCCAGCTTGATTCGGTTTGTTAACAACTGTAGTGTAAGCAAAATACGACTTATTTAAAATGAATATTTAAAAAACAATCCATTATTTCAACGAGATTATTACTTGTATTCTATATGGCGAATTAACACGCCGATTATTCATTCTTGGTCAGTGATATTTATGTTAATTCGGATATTAATATTTAGGTATAAATATTGAACTGGTGGTGAAAGGCCCGTATCTTATGGTTTTTAATTATTACATGTGGTCACTTGTCTTATTTTGAGTGTCTGGTATAAACGAAACTTCACTCGGACGGTTATCTTTTTTAGTGTTTAGGCACGCATTTCATCTGTACAATTTTAGGTAATGAAATGACTATATTCTTACTTAAAATACAGCGTTGAATTAACGATAAAATGGTATTTTGTCACTTTAACAGCTAAAAGTATAGGGTGTGAAATGACTATTTTGTCCTGTAGCCTCGTATGGGGTGTGAAATGGTATTTTGCCCCGTCCTATTTACAAGTATAGTAGTTAGGAAGTTTAGATTAAGGCGAAATTATCGTTAATAAAATATCAAAGCATTTCTTCATACTTGCGTCGCTTTTACTTATCTGCCTACTGCTCTACTGCCTCCATCTCCACAGCCCTACCCCTACGGCAATTCTCGCTCTCTTTTTTCCGTATAGAATACTGCGCAGTTACAACGAAGAAAATCTGTAAAACCTGTTACAGTAGAGTGAAAAGATGAAGACTCCAACTTTAGCGTTGCTATATTTGTGAGGCTAATTCAATCTCTATTCAAAGCTTTCTTTACTTGCAGGAATGCAATCAGTTGCAACGAAGAAAATCTTTTGAACATTGTAATGAAATTTAATTAGATTCCGTGCTGATTACAGATTAAGAAAATGAAACACTAACTAAAAGAAAATTCATAACCCTCTAGAGTTTGTATTGGAAGAAAGGGGAGAAATATGGGTAATCTAATATTGATAATTTCATAAAATATTGAAGGATTTGACAAAACAATATCCTTCATAAACTTATCAATCTTGTCACCAATGTGATTTTGTAAGATCGGGTTTTGCAGAATTTTTTACTTTTGGAGGCAAAAATTGATTGACAGAAGAATTACATAGGTTTTCTGAATTGTCTAAAGAAACAATAACTAAAAATATGAAGCAGCCCAGTAACTGGGATCTGAACCACAACAAGATTGAAAATACCAGACAGTGCTATAGAAGATAGGTGGTGATGTTTTAAACAAACTTCTATGAAATCAACTTATTTTGCATATCTGCAGTATTCACAGATAACTGAGGTCATCCACAAGCCATAAAATTGGATACCATTTTGGATACCATTTTGGGGAACTGATAAAAATCCATGAAATTGCAACCATATTTCACAGATAACTGAGGTCATCCACAAGCCATAGCATCTGGCTGGGTGCAGTATTCTATAATGGAAAAAAAAAAGAGCGAAAATTGCCAGTAGGGGTAGGGGGATGGGGTAGGGGTTGTGGAGATGGAGGCAGTAGGGTGGGGTAGGGGGGAGTGATGGGGTAGGGGCAGGGGGTGGGGTGTGTTAAGGAAGAAAGGGTTTGGATATTTTAGTAAAATGATAATTTTAAACATAGTCGTTCCTTTTATCTTTAGTGTTAGGGACCAAAGTCGTTTTCTTGTGGCTGATGTGTATTTAAGGAGTAATATAGTCGTTCGGCTAATGAAATTAGGTGTAAGTCGGGGGGTCTTTTAGACAAAAAAAAGATATGAGAGTCTGTGGGAGGAAGTTCGAGTGCAGGGCAAAAAATACGAGTAGCATGAGCCAGCTAAGCAATGAATGCGTAGACATTTCGACCCATAAACCTACATATTACCTCATCATTTTAAATATGTTAGTTAATACCACCTCCATTTCAATTTAAATTACAGGTTTGACCTAATGGGAGATATGGAAATATATATATGATCAATTGTGTTTCATTTCCAAATTTAAATTCGGTACCTTTATTTTTTTATTTTAGTTGGACTTTAGTGATAAGCGTTTGTGGGATAAAATTTATATAAAATCGATTAGCAATGAGACCTTGCTATTCTTCATAATTTAATTCTTGGCGTTTGGGATTGCGTATCGAGGTTTTGATCGCAAATTACTTTTTATTATTTAATTAGAAGAAAAATATAAATTGATATTATTGAATATGTTTTTAAAAATATTTTATAATATTATTTTTTGTAATTTTAAATTATGTCTGTAAAAGTAATTAATGATTAAGTTGTGTTTCGAAAAGTGAAAAGTCAAATTAATTTGAAATGAAGATAGTAGAAGGGCAGCAAATAAAATGTGGGGCGTGTCGGCTTTTAAACTTCAGTATAACACCGTGACGGCATTATCTTCCACCCGGCATTCGGCGAATTCTTTATCGGCGTGGTTACGTGGCCGCGCCATCATGTAATTTCCATTTCACGTCTGGCGTGTCATTTCTAAAAGCCACGGTGTGATAGAGGAGATGCTTCGAAGATTTATATAATGTCTGAGAGGGCCTTGCATTATCGATGTAGGACGTATCAATTTAACAGTTATGGTACAACAAATAAAGACTTTAGCATGTTCTATAAATAAAGCTTTGGTTTCAAATGTGCATGTGATTATTTATCTCATCACCTTCATATAAGATCACTTGACTAACCAGAAAGCATATAATTAACTAGGTTGATCCTAGAGTATACCTTAATTATGGATTTGTGGTCCATAATCATACTCAGTACTCACCATTGATGACTAAATCACGTGAGCTAACTCTTATGTGTAAACCCGATCGAGCACATGATTGCGCATCACAAAATATGGCAGAGAAAGTCTTGCCAAGAGAAGGAGACGTCCCATCTTAAAGCCATCATCTGATATTATTAACCCTACAATATTGGAAACAAAGATGTACATTTAATTTACCTTATTGACTTTGTATCCACATTATTTTTACTATAAATGAACTTCTTATCGAACTTTACTTAAATGTCAATTACTTATTTAGAATTGTTATACTTAATTTCGATTACGAGTTTTATCTTGATTTTAATTGGATCCTTTAATATAAAATCAAATTTGTTATTAACTAGTATACCCTTCCATCACTAGATTAATTACCGTTTATAATATTGTTTAATATAAAATCAAATTAATTGCCGTTTATAGTATTGTTTCCTTCCATCATTAGATCAAGTGCAACTAATAGGGAAATGAGTAGGAAATTATTAGTTGTAGGTATGGGAAGTAAAAAAGGAAATAGATAATTTTGATAGTCAAATATGAAATTATTGCCCCTTGTCACTTTTTTTAAATGACTTTTAAAGAAATAATTATTAGAAGTTACTAAAAAAAACGATATCTCCAACAATAGATATGTCATTTGGACACTAAAAAATGTGAGATGGAGTGATGTGGATGAAATATAAAGTGAAAAACTTATTCAGAACAATAGATATTTCAAACCCCAAATACTCTTTGCCATATCAAATTATTCATTCCGCACATCATCAAATATATTCAATAACTTTTACACTTCATAATAGATAATTCACTTTCAACTAACATATATCTTATCATGTATATTCATTCTTTCTCCTTTTCCATCAGCCAATACTAATCAGCTATCACTTCTCAAGACGAAAATGGGTCATAATTACTCCCACTTTTCAATTACTCTATGAAAAATATAACTAGACATTATTTGTCAAATGTTTATTGGTGTGAGTAAATATTGATGTTTTTCACCATCAATTATTTATAGTTATGAGTGGTCTAATTGCTTAGATGTTATGTGGTTAATAGACATTGAGATGTTATTGGATGAAAGAAAATGAGAATAATATGATGTATCAAGAGAAATTGTGTTTAAAGCCTACCAACTGAAGATGGTCTTATGCGCGTAAGTGACCTTGCGAGTTTGGATTCGATGTTATACTCTTGTGTGACACTTCGTTAAGATATGTCACATATTTATTTTTTACTTTTAAATTATTTTTTTAAAACAATAAAACCACATGTCATGATCAATGAAGTATCACACAAAAACGTAATATACGATCTTTTCCTCAGCACATGAGACCCTTAAGTTGTCCATTAAAATAACCCCGACACACTCTTTTGGATTCTTCATCACCATGTGAGCATTAATATAAGGTCCCATGCACATATCTCAAGTTATGGACCTATTCTCTCCATTTCTCCCCCCCATCCCCAAGAGCATGTAGACATTAGACTACCAATATGGGGAGGCGAAAAGAAACAATACCCACCAGATCTCATACCCTCCCCTCCTCCCCAACACATTCATTATCCTCCTCCGATTTCGAGTTCACTATTTCCCTCTCCCCCAAAAAGTCCTCTGCAGCAGACGAACTCTTCTACAAAGGCCAACTCCTCCCTCTCCACCTCTCCCCTCGCATCTCTATGGTCCGCACCCTCCTAGCCTCCTCGTCCTCCTCCTCAGCCTCCCGCGACTCAACTACGAGCTCCAACGACTCCCGTTCCTCCTTCTCAACCGACCCCGAATGCGACGAATATAAACGTCTCACATCACCCACCAGTACCTACATTCACCCTCAAATCATTACCTCCACGTCCAAAAAGACGAACTACTTCTCTTTATCAAGATTCTCTTCCTTGTTCCGCAAGGAATCCACCACCTCGGATCCGGAACTAGAATCTGCCTCATCATTGAAAAAAATGAGTGCCACGATACGAAAGTACTTGAAGAAAGCGAAGCCATTGTACCAAAAGTTGTCCCAAAATCAAATCCCCATAAATCCCAACAAAACAGATAAAGTAAATCTCTGCATGAAAGCTGACGGATCTGTTAAATGTAATGATAATAGGAGTAATACTATAATGATTGGTTTCAAGGAAAATGTGAGTGCCACAATTACGCACTCATTTTCGGGCAACTTAAGGTATCCTAGACGGAGAAACATTGTTACAAGTTGTCCAAGTTCAATCAAATCTTCACCAAGCCATTCAAGAGTTTTTAGTAAGAATAAAAATGTGGGGTGCAATAATTTTCAAGATTCATCATCAATGGAAGAGTTACAAAGTGCCATTCAAGGAGCAATTGCACATTGCAAGAATTCATTGCTGCAGGAAAAATAATAGTATGGTGAAAATGGAAATTTGGTTAGCATCTAATTAATTGGTTGATTAGTTAGAGCTTAATGATTAATGTTTTTTTTTCTTAGTAAATGTACTACGTTATTTTTGAAATGTTTCTTTTGTTTTTAGTGTCAGACTGAGAAAATTAACTTCTGATTTGTTAAACTTTATCATCAGTTAAATTAACTATGAGTTGAGTTGTTCACCATGTGATGTTTATGATTATGATTTTGCTTATTTGGAATTTTTTCCTTGTTTTATTATATGTCTACGAGATACTTTGCATCACCTTTTGGGAATCATATACCATTTGAATCTTAAATATAGGACAGAGATAGAAGTTAGAACGGACATAGGGCCAGACAGAGAAACACAACTTTTCGGTTCGGACCTTGTTTCTAGAACGTAAGAAAGGAAGGAATAATATTTATTTTTTATTTATTTTTCAATTTTAAATATAAAATTATAATTTTATTATAAAATAAAGGACGAATAAGGACAGATTACATTTTCATTTCTCTTTTTAATTTAAGTACCAACATCAATTTTATCTAAGATAAAGGACGGACATACGTATTTTTTTTATTTGTGTTATAATTTTAAATGTAGAATAGAAAATTCGAAATTTTATCATGAACAGATGGATGGATGAAGTACAGAAACATCATTATCATTATTTTAATTAAATTGTAATATAAATAGTAATTTGATAATAATATAAATGATTTATATTGGATGGAAAGTTAATTATTACTCTCTCCGTTTTTTATTTGTTGTTTAGTATTCACATAGATTAAGGGAAAAAAGTAGTTAAAAGTACGATTTGAAATGTAGAATAACGTCGTTTAAAGGTAATATCGTTGGTTGGTTGATAATTTCGCCAGAAAAATAAATTAAAATACGTTAGAAAATATAGAGATGCAAATTTTACATCTTTGGGAATATGGAAATATTTTGAAAGCAAAAAAATTAAAAATTAGAGCGACAAATAAACTAAAATGGATGCCCCGATATTAAATACGAGCGATGTAAGCAGATCCTCATCATGATAAAGTGTACCGGTCAGCGATAAAATAAACCTTAGTATAATTTTTAAAATATAACTAACTTTTAATTTTAAATAATAAATTAAATCTTGTCACATGGTGAATGGATAGTTATGTGATAGGAATTGGGAGCAGGGGCGCGGGTGATCTTATGCGTGAGTGAATGGATAGTTATGTAATAAGAATTGAGGCTGTGAGGAGTGATCTTATCTTGTTTAAATTGGGAGTTAGAAGAGTTTAATGGATTAATTACGTTAATGAATCGGTTCAATGACGAAGAAAGACAACCATTGGACGGAATCTGTTTATTTCTCGTACATTGAAATTCCAATTGAAGAGGTTAATGATTCGGCTAATAAAATTAATTAATAGAGTGGGACGGAGATAGGACGGAAACTAATTATTTAACTTGGTCCGTCCTTTATTACTGTAACTTTTGAAATTACTTTTCTCATGTAAGTACCGAGACTCCCGTTGCATGATTCACAAATACTTTCCATAAAGCTTTTTTAATATATAGACTAGTGAAAGGGCACCGAAGTCTGGGACTAATTATATTATTTCATGATCAATATGTTTCAATATAAATAATAAGGTGCGAGTACGTAATTTATATATATCATAATTTTAATATCTTCATTACAAGTTTGAAGTTTTGAAAATCTTTATGTAAGCAGAGTTTAAGTTGACATGAAATTAGTTATGGCAAAATACATATGAAGTTTAATTCTCATTTTTTATCTTGAAGGCATGTAAGTCGATTATTTTTTTTGTAGAGACACACGAAACATATGATTAGATTTGATCGCGACATTGTAATGTCTCTAATTTAATATGTAGTAAGCTAACTTTGTATCGAGGGTGATTTGATTCATTTGGCGTTTCAAAGGTGATAGCAGGAGTTCCATGGATGTTGCCTTTTTCGATTGGCTTGAGAAGAAGATTCACAAGTTTCATGTATACGGAGGAGGGTGTGATTAGCGTTCACTTTTCACGGATGGTTTCTTCAAAAAAATGATAACATTAATAGTCATTTCTTTTTGTTCTTTGTGCCATAAGAATTGTTAACTTGTAAGTATATCATTAGTTGTTTCCCTTCGAAGTCTCCCTTATAGAATCTAAATCATAATGTACTCCATGCATATAATTCATTATATTTATAAATTCTTTTATCAATGTATAGTTGTATATTAATATAGCAAGATGTTATGTATATTTGTGCAGATTAAATCCTTACCTTTTTTATCAGACCTGCGATGTTTGATATTATATTTTGTAAGGTTATTTCAACCACATCTCCCATTGACATTACTAATAATGGCCTGTGAGTGAGGTCATAATGAGTTTAAATAGTATCGCTCGGCTAGATAGATTACTACTATTGAATTAAGTGTAGATGTATGTTACCTCAAGGTGGTAACGACATCCTTGTTGCAAACATGGCATGTGTAATTGTTGGAGGTGAAGTCAAATTAGGCGTGAGCGAGAGGGCAGGGGAGAAGATCGGGGAGAGGATAAGTCCACACCTCGCGCTTTGGAGTCAGGAGAAAGTTCGGGAGAATCAGGGACTTAGTAAGTCGACCCCGAGTCTGACAGCGTGTTTGGATATCACTGGTGAGGCGGTTTTGGCCTTTTTGGCCGTAGTTTCACTATTATCTTTAGGTTTTAGACATAGGACCTCACGTGATGCATATATATAAGTGTTGGACTCTCTGTGAGGTGTGTGGAAGCAGCTCGATGGTGATTGGAAATCATGGCAGCATGGAGGTTAGAATAGGGAGAATTTATTCTTATTCTTAAAGTATGAGGATTTATTATAGTGCTTGGTGAGGTTGTGAAAAAAGTCATTAGAGATTGAGAGAGCATATATGATAAACTTGTACTGGAGTTTCGTGTGAGAAAACATCGGTTGAAGGTCATAGAATAGGGTTCTTGAGTCTGTAACAATGTTCATGGTTTATTAGTGGATGCACTTGGCCCGGTGGATGTCTTTTCGCGTGAGGGCAGGTAAAATCACTGTGTTATTTAATTTCGCATTCTTTCTTTACATTTTGTCGTATCTGAATTAGTATATCGTCGGTTGTTTGTTGTTGCGTCACGGATGGAGTCGAGTTATTGTCGAGTATGAGATTGTCGATAATGGTATAGGATTATGATGACCATTCATCTTCATCGGCATGTTTTGGAGCGGCCGATTCTTCGTCGATATATAATAGTTTTTGATCTCTTGAGTTGTAGAAATCTCCTCGCTTGTTAATCACTATATTATACGCTTTTTTTATTAGTTTTGGGTAAAAGTAACTAAATGTAAAAATATTGTTTGCGAGTTTATAATATTTCATACCTCTATAGCATTGTCCAATTCTGACACCGTATAACATCCATAGAACTTCTAGAAACCTAATTTCTTGTTATGGTAATTGATTGATCGCCAAAAGAAAACTCTGTAACTTTTACTTCAGGGACAAAGTCAAACCTGTAATTTGATTACAAATAAAGGGGCTGAAATAAAAATCTTTAGAAAATATAGACAACTGTAAAATACAAAATCATCTGATGTACCATGATCAAGGCCAGCCAGTGTCCGTTCCAAACTAGACGAAACTAAACTTTTTACCATTGAACTGATTGTTCACTGGGCAAAAATTATTTTCGACCATGAATTATAGCATGTATGTTTGATAAATAATATATATGAAATGGAACTCTTCGATTCATGTTTAATCACTTCAAGCGAAAAAATAATCGTAAAGAGATCTATTTCTAGCATTAGCTAGATATAGCCTTGGGGGTGAATAAGGTTTTAAGTTAAGTTATTATCTTTTTCGAGTTTTAATTTAATAATGCGGAATTAACAAACAATAGGAATAAATTGAATGAACCGACTACTGACTCGAAATGATTAGTCAAGAATTGAACAACCAAAATGATTAGCGAAAATAAAAAAAGAATACTTGAAAGTAAAGAGTAAAAATTGAAAGGCGATACCGCGATTTTAACGAGCAGTTCACAATGCTCGGCCAAGTAAACAACACTTACTCGGGATTTTGGCAAAGATAACTAGCTCTTGCGAAGAATTGTTTGATTCTGTGTGGCTTTTCTCAGATGCATTATCAGGCTGCTGTGCTCCGGCCAGTGACTAGAAGTACCGCTAAGGATTTCATTAGGAACCGAGAATACCCTCTTAGGATTTCACTTTAGTACTCCGACTAGGAATAGCGAGCCACATCTTCATATGAGGATTTCACTAAATCATGATTGGCGATAAGTAATACAATTTGCATAGGCCAGAGGCTTCTCCCTGAAATATAATGAAGATTAAATGTGAGAGTTATTAACTTTGCCTTTGTGAATTTGAAGAGATTTATCTTGAGAATTAGGTCAAAAAGTTGAGGTTTAAAAATAGAAAGAGACTTATATAGTGCATAAAAAATCTGCGAGAAAATGGCGGCGCGCCGAGACCCATGTGAGACGGGGTCTCGGTAGATTTCGATGGGCCAAGGCTGCTGACATAAGCCCCTACTTGTGGCAGACTACATCGAGGCGGTCTCGATCGCCGGGACCATTTATGGAGACTCGCCTGATGGGGTCTCGATGCATCGGGCCTGATCGAGACTTGACCCCTGCCGATGGGGTCTCGATGGTTCGATGTTTTCCCCTTTCAGAAAATAAGGATCGTTTGAGCCCGATTCTCGAAACAAAATGACAGGTCATTTATGCGAGCCTTGACAATGAATCGATCTATACTTGGATTAAAAAACTACAATTTATCAATTTTAAACTATTCAAGATTAAAACATAAGTCATTTCTACCGTACTTAAAACAACATATACTAAAGTGTAGAGTTTCCTTACAAATGCCTATATGATAAGATCCGAGCTCCTTGAATAGTTTGGCTTTGTTAGACTCATCCTTGAGCCTCCGAACTCGGTCAACTCTTTAGCGCTTGAACTTGTAAAGAATAAGCCGATTACGTTCGCTTGGCAGGTTAGTTGGATTTAAACAATTTGTTATCTTCAAAAAAAAGGTTTGAATCGAATACCATTATTCGAAACTCACTTTTATGATAACAAATTGACTTATAATAAGGGAAAAGAAATATAAAACATAGCAGCGGCTCACTTGACATAAGATTCCCAAAGATTTTCTTGAGAAACGAACATATGACCCATGGATATATCAACAAAGCACTAAATGATAGCATGTCACGAAATAGTTAATAAAACATCCAACAATTTATCATACGAAATAAAACATCAACGAAGCTATAAGCAAGAAATAAAACATCAAAGGATAAGTCTACTACGCTCCCGTTAGGATCATTACAAGGTATACTAGCCTAAACAGACACAACTAAAAATAAAAGCATAAAAACATAAAGGTCAAGCCATCAGAGATCCCTTGTCATCTTGGGACCCCATAGCTTCTCGGCGAAGAAAGACCCCGTGCATCTCCTCATAAGTAAGTAAATGATAAGATAATCTTAAAGACCCCGTCTGGCGAATGAGGCGCGGATGTGGTAGATGCGGATGTGAACTAGTACCCGTCCGTTGGTAGATCTCGACACAAGCCTCGTCGTCCAGTGCTCGAGTATTTCTTGTGGGCATGGTCTCATTTGCGTCCACGAAGCATGAGGAGATTTCATAATCACTTTGACATAATCCTTCGATCTTAACTTTGTTTCCTTGGAAAAGGTGTCTACTTGCCACTTTCGTAAGTTATGACGATTATCTTGATGACTTGTTGCCTCCGTGCAAACTTCGTTGCTTTAGTCGTGATCTTGGAACATTTGCTCCGCGCTTTCGTGAGGAGCACCATCGTATCGTCACGCCTTCATTATTATCGTCGTCCGGCTTAAATGCATCGCCGAAGTCACCATCGTGATATCATAAATCGTCCGAAAACACGGGATCCTCGAATCGTGACCTCACCAACCAACTTCCATCGTAGCTAGAATGGCTTTCCCCATCCTCCCGATGAGCGATTTTGCTTCATTTCCACCAAAGGCGATTGTTGTGATAGCGATAGTGCGCGTCTTGAAATAGTCTTTCAGTGATCTATGGGTGCCCTGTATTCGCTTAGCGCCTCTTGAAACACTCTATCGCTCCCAGTTCCGTAATATGTGTGATAAGCATCCCGCTTAAAGGGAAGAGTTGTGAGTATTTCCCGCTTCGATGTATGCGTGGAAGCGATGATAATGGGAAGATTGATTGATGTCGGAGCATGAACTTGTAGGTTAAGGAGTTGACCACTCTACTCAATTCCTATCTTGAGACGGCGGGTGCCAAGAACCCCATGAAAGCAGTGTTGACAAATCTCGCCTCCCGGTATCTGAAGTGTAAACAAGGCAAGGTATCTACGACTCCCACCAACTACGTGCGGATTCTTAAATCGACCATTGTTCAACATCGTGGTCACGTTAACCCGCCCGACTTCAATCGTCCGCGGAGGCATGTGCGTCAAACGCATAACTGAAAACCCATTGACTGACAAACCAAAGTCTTCCACTAAGTTCCTCATCTTATACTCAAAATTCCTCCCATTTAAATTTCATTTTAATGTTAAGATTATTACTATTGGAGTTTGTATAACCAGCGTGCTCATAAAGAAATACACCTAATCCGGAAGATATCATAGGACTTACCAAAACCTCTGACTTTTTAGATTTGACGAAGATCCGAAATTTGTCCCTCTGATCTCCCGTCGTAGAAGTACCCGTGAGAATGTTAGGTTTGCGTCTTCCACTTTTCCATACTTGATGGCAAACATTGAGATTGTCACTTTGTTGTGGATTTGAAGAACTCCGCCTTGATAAAGAACAGCGGTTGAGGATTTGGGATTTTACAGGTTGCTTTACTTACTCTTTTGGTAGGTTTGGTAGGGTTTAGAGGCCATTTAGTGAAATTTATAGGGAAAATGAGGAGATGTTTGGGTGTGTGAAGTAATGGGAGCTAATGAATTTAAGTGATAAAAGGAGAAATTTGGATGAATTGTTGATGAAAATGGTTGAAAGGGGCGGTTATGGGGTGAATTAGGGTTGAAATGGTTTGATTTTGTGTCGGTGATGATGTATATCTAAGTGAGACCCGTTCGGGGAGGGGGTGCCGATGGGGAGGTCTCGATAGGGCTATTTGCTGTGGTTATTTCCGCCATCCGAGACCCTTGTGAAGAAATTGCGATGGGCCTATTTCTTTGTGAGTAGTTATTTATTTATCGAGACCCGTTCGAGGGAATACCGTGGAGCTGAGCGAGACGGGGTATGTGCATCGAGGACACCGTAGAGACGAGGGGGTCGATGGGGTCTCGATCACCGGGCTATTCTTGGTGGTTATTTCGTGCCGAGACCGTTAGAGTGCCGATGGGCTGGAATGACCCGGTGAGTTTCACGATTCAGCGATAATCCCCGATCGTCGCGTTGACGAGCAAACTGACCGGCCTTTGGCGTTAGGTTGAGCCAATCCACAGGTACATAAAAACCCGGCAAAATAACGTCTCCTACGCGATGCGCAGCGCGTGGTCCTCGGCGCTTGATAACATCGCGGCAATCAACAATCACGATTACGCGTCGGACAATTTTATCATTTGGCTTATCGTCAACAAAAATTGACACAGAATTTATGCCTTAGCATCATATAATTCCAAAGGCATAAAAAGACATGAGAGAAACGAATTCTTTTAAAGAAGATCAGAAAATGCGACTTCGTACTGTGCGGTTAATTAATCTCGGGTAGTGGTTTGGTGAAGATATCATGAAGTTGATCGTTTATCCCCGCGAACTTTAGATCAGTACTTTTTGCACATGATCGGTGAAATGATAGTTTATTGTCTGAAAATGTTGCACGGTTTTTGCGATGTTGATGGCACTAGTGTCCGCATGCGCGGTACTTGATTATACTTGATCCCCGGCGTCCTCGATGTTTGTTTCGTCAAGCACTTGAACCGCATGATTTCCAACATGGCGTACTCGACTCCGCGTTGATGTCTGTATTTTGTTTTCTTTTGCTTGACCATGAGGTAAGGCTATGTCGATGAAATGACCGTCCCAGCTAGTACTTTTTCTCAAATTGTGCAACCCTTGAAAATCCGTCGAATATCCATGAAGTTCAGTTCTTTGCTTATTTGGATACAGGCCATGATCGGTGTTCTTTCACGTACCGAAGATCCTTTGCTTTAGAACTCTTTGGGACATACTTGGAAAGCGGCGCCACGGCAAACATAATATCGGTGCAGATGCGGTAAGATAGAAGGCCTGATCGTACCTCGATATTTTTGTCTCATTCTTAACAATACGCTTGTTTAAATCCTTGTCGGCTTAGTTTATGTAGGCATGGAGTCTGATCACTTTGCATCTTCCATCTCGAATTTCTTTATGAGAACAACAGAAATTTGCTGACAAGGAAAATCCCGTCATCCGTTGCCTTCGCTTGGGTCAGAAAGGATTCGATTAACCCATCATCTTCGTCTCGAACTCAACGTCATCGTTTTGAAAATTCCTCCTGCCTTGACAAATCATTAAGTAGAGCAGAAATAATATCATCAGTATATATTTGGACAATTATAAGATGTTTGCCGCGTTTTTTAAGGAAAAGTGGAGATCGAGCTTTTCACTGCTTAGCTGTTCTTGACTAGATATTGTGCTTAACCTCGTACGAAGCTCTGCGTGCTTGTTTTTAATCCGTAAAAGGGCTTTATCTAGTTTAAACGGTGATTAAGATAATTAGCATCTTCAAAACTTAGGTGGTTGTTTTACAAAAATTTCCTAATCAAAAACCATTTAAAAGCACTTTAACATCCATTTGGTGTAGTTTGGAAATCCGTATGATGGCGAAAGCTAGGATAATATGAATGGATTCGACTAGCGACGAACAAAAAGTTTCATCGAAGTCTACTCCCTACGACTTGATTATAACCTTGGACAGCAAAGGCGATCTTGTTTACTTGAAACTATGCGGTTTAAATCAAGTTTATTTCTAAAAACCCATTTTGTTCGATAATGGTTTTAGCATATGAGTTTTGACTAAATGCCAAACTTTGCATCTTTCAAATTGTTCAAGTTCTTTTTGCATAGATAAAATCCAATCCGGATCCTCTAGAGCTTGTTTAACATTAAGAGGTACTACTTGAGACACGTAAGCACTATGAAGACAAACATTGTTTAAGGAGGATCGAGTAGTTACCCCCTTTGAGAGATCGCCTAGAATGAGGTCCGGAGGATGATTCCTAACAATTCTCGTCTCCCTAGGTAAATCTTCATGTGTTCGCCCATAGGAATGTCGTCGCGTCTTGCGGTTCTCGATGATTGTTATTTTCTCCCCCATGGTGATCTTCTGCATTTGAACCTTGGTTTGGGCTAAATGCAACTTCTTTGTGAACCAGCGTACATTTGACACCTATTGAATCGTCACCATACTCTGACTTTACTTAAACCGAAGCAGTTAAGATTCGTCAAAGTTAACATGAATAGATTCTTGCGCATTGATCTTCTTATTATAGATGATATATGCTTTACTAGTTTTTGAGTAACCTGAAAGATTGCCTAAATTAGATTTAGCATGGTGCAATCTATCTTTACGTGTTTAGAATATAGCATTTATACCAAAAAACTTTAAAGTAATCAATCTGAGGGATCTTATCGTACAAAGTTCATAAGGAGTTTTTGTCGAAAATAGGTCTAAGAAATGCGGGTTGATAGTATATGGTATCCGCAACGTGTCCCCAAAGTATTTTGTGAGTTGTGTTCATTAAACATAGTCAGGCCCATTTCTTGAATAGATTAAATGATATTTCGCTCCATGACTCCATTTTGTTGAGGTGTTCTTGGTGCCCGAAAAGTTGTGTTGGATCAGCCTCCCCTGAAAACTCTTGACTCCTCATTCTGAACTCCTCCGTGATAAACTAACATGGCTTTGATTTTGGAGCCACTTTTCATTCATGAGCTTTACGCGACTTATGAACTCTTTTCATAGCATCACCCTTATTAGCGAGACCGATTACGAAGAGTAAACCTTAGTGTCATCCCCATGATACAAAGACATATTTAGATCCTCCCAGGCTACTTGTCCGTCTCTCTGACAATCCTTATGTAGCAAATCGAGCACATGGTTTGATGAAAGCAAGATTTATGGATTTAAAGATGATTTATGCATTTCTGAGAGTTGACATGCATCGCAAAGTTTATCCTTTTTTGTGCGTGAGGCGTGGTAGACGCTTTTACGTCACGGTCTTATGCAATTTAGATAACATTCGATGCTAGCATGACCTGACCGTCGATGCCGTAAACTAAGCGTAAATGTGAACCACGTTAAATGCAAAATATTACTAAAACTTCCAACCCAGATGAAATTTACACATAGTAGACATGGCTTAAATGCTGACAAATGGTGAAGCATTGAGGAAATGACACATTTATGTTTTGAAAACTTGACCTGTAAATCATTTTAAATTGACTCGCTTAGTAAATTAAACTTTACCCGAAATCGATAATGAAATGTTGATCTTAAAACAACTTTTCTTGCAGTCGTCGCTGCCTAGTTTTGGTTTACCGTTGTTAGCGAACTTTCGTTCCACTGCCGCGTTGCGAAGCTTTAAGAAAAGTGGAAAATGCTCGTCGTGTGCCTCGGCATCAAGTATCCAGCAATCGAATATTGTCTTTCATGTGGATGGCGGCCCATTTCTGGCTCTGAAATCAAGTTCTCGTTCGAGAATTTACCCGATGTGATTTGGGTCCTTGGGGGTTAGTAAGTAAAATGGATTTCCTCGCGTCAGTTTAGGTCTTTGAGACTTAGGACATAAGTTGCCCGATCTCATTTAACCTTTGAAGCAGGACATCCCAGAGACTTCATGATTTCACTCTCATGATAGGGTCTGAGTGAAATGCGGTCTAATAATTCTTCACCGGATAATGAAGTAACATTAGAGGATAAGAGTTATCAACGAATAGCCTAATCCCACTTTTTGTTGGTTGGATATGGATTGAGCATCAAAAATTTCATTCAAACTTGTTTGTTAAGAATCTGAAGTTGAGTGATTTTACCAAATTCCTCGTTTTCGACAATCTCTTAAGATTTTGTTTTAAGCTCAATTTTTCAAAATTCCATCATTTTTGAATTGAGCGAGCTTGCTTAAAGTAACTTCATTTCGAGAGAGAAGTAGTTTTATGACGAAGCTTTTTATTTGTTTTCGAAAGTTCTTTGTTTAACAGCAATTTTTTGAAACTTTCTAACAACTCGTTATAGTTATTGCTTGAACACATCCAAAACATACTAATTAGAGTGCTAAATCGTAATTTCCGTAAATCATGAGAATTAGGGATTAGAGGTACCTCCGTAGTCTTGTGCCATGGAACCGCATTCATTGCATGTACCAGAAGCAGTCGGATTGACTTCGGATTACGTCCTCTAAGTGGCCTTGTTGCGTACTTTCTTGAATTGAGACCTGCCCAGCTGGGGACAATCGTCTTGGGATGTCCGGGCTTGTTGCATTCAAAACATTTTATCTCTCTTTTTGATTTTGCCTGATATAACGTCTTATACTTCACTTTCATAGTTGTCATATTTCTTGAAGCCATGTCCGTGATCGTCATTATTCTTTTGAATCTTAGAAACTTTTTGTAGTCTCTATGAAACATAGCGTATGTAAATACGTCATAAATCGCTCTCAATTTTTCACCGACAACTTTTTTGTGCTTTAGCGCCCTGGCAAGAGCCATTTCTTTTTGTCTCGATTCAGGAGCACTTGTTATGATTCTTTCCCTCTTAGGAGTTTGAGGAGGATCGATGAGCTCTTGAGTGGAAGAGTGCTGATATCGCTTGCCCGTTTATGGCGCATGCGTTTGGCCAAACTCGGGATTGTGAGCACGATAATTCTCACGTTAATTCTTGGAGAATGTCTTCCCACTAGAGAATCGAGTTATTGATGATGGTATTGAACCTTTGATGCGTAACTTTAATAGACTGCCAGCAGTCATTCGAAGGTTTGATCTTTCTTTAGTCAAAAGTGAACCGCATGAGTAACTGACAGCTAGAACGATATGGGCGGTTTAGCAGTCCATCTCTCGCAGCGTTTCGTCCGCCGGTAGAAGCATCTTCATAAATGCTGCGTATGGCATTGTGAAAAACGTGAATGGCTTTAGAATTTAACACTTTCTTGAGTTCACCGTCATGGCGCTCCGTAAATCCTCTTTATCACGTCGCCAATTGGAGACTTCCAGCGCGGCGCTAAATCTTTTATATTTGCCTCACTCCTCCTTACGTCGAGTTCTTATGAGCTCGAGCAGGAGAACTGATATACCGTAGAATGAGTGGACGCCGATGATCGCCTCCATAATTTGTAATCATTGCTTTGAGCATTGATCTTGAGGCGTTGCAAATAGTCATTTGATCCATTGACAATGGTGGCCTTGTGACGACCTACCTTGACCTGAAAAAGTTCATTGCACATATTCCATTCTTACCCGTGATCTTTTCTCTGAATTTTTAAGCTTTGAGTAAGTAGAACTACGGGCTCGATACGATTGTTAGCGCAGATATATAACCTTAGAGGGGGGTGAATAAGGTTTAGGTTAAGTTATTATCTTTCGAGTTTTAATTTAATAATGCGAATTAACAAGCAATAGGAATATAAATTAATTAGATAGATCGTACCAGCTTCGAGAATGATTAGTCGAAATTAAACAACCAAAATATGATTAGCTAAAATAAAGAATACTTGAAAGTAAAAGAGTAAAGATTGAAAGGATACACACGATTTCCAAGCGAGGCTTGATTCCTAATCTTTCGGCCAATCGACTTTGCGACTTCGGGATTTTGGCAAAGATAATAGCTCTTGAAGGAATTGTTTGATTAAAGCATGACGAAACCTGCCGAGGTAATATGTTTTTAACCTCGACCCAGTGACTGAAATTTCTGCCGCTAAGGTTTGACACCTGATCTACTAGATTGGAACCCAAGAATACCCTGTTAAGATTTCACTTTTAGTACTCTGACTAGAATATGACGCATCTTCTGCTTGCTTGCTTGAGAGTTTCCTTTAAATCCGCGATTGAGGATAGAGTAATACAATTTTGCACGCAGCAGAGCTTCTCCACAAAATATAATGAAAGATTAAATGTGAGAGTTATTGACTTGCCTTTTGAATTTGAAGAAATTTAATGCTTGAGAATTAGGTCAAAAAAGTTGAGGTTTAAAATAGAAAGAGACTTATATAATTGCATAAAAATGCAACGAGAAAATGGCGGCATGAGACCCCGTGAGGGGTCTCGATGAGCCTCGATGGGCAGAAGCGGCAGTATAAGCCCACTGTGAATACTGTCGAGGCCGAGTGCCGTCATGGACTACTATTGAGACTGCCGCCTGCAGTGGGGTCTCGATGCATCGAGCCACGATCGAAGCCAGCCACTGCCGATGGGAATACCGATGGATTCGATGTTTTCCTTTCCAAAATAGAGATCGTTTGAAGCGATTCTCGAAACAAATGACCTGCGATCATTTATGCGGTATGACAATGAATCAATCATACTTAGGATTAAAAACTACGGACTATCAATTTTAAAACTATTCAAGATTAAAACGCGAAAGTCATTTCTACCGTACTTAAAACAACATATACTAAAGTGTAGAGTTTAAGCTGCAATCTTTATAGCAATGAAAGATCACGAGCTCCTTGAATAGCTTGGCGTTTGTTAGACTACGTCGCTTGAGCCTCCGAGCGTCCGTCCCGACTCTTTAAGCGTTTGAACTTATTAAAGAATAAGCGCGATTCTGGCGTTGACGGCGGGATTGGATTCGTTTAAGCGATTTGTTATCTTCAAAAAAGGTTTGAATCGAATACCGTTATTCAACATTTACAAATAATTGAGTAGAGGCATAATATGAGTAATTAATCTCAATAGAAGACTAAAATCTCTAAAATGATAAATGAAGTAGAAGGCGACAACTAAATTTGATGTTAAGCCGTACCATGTTTTCAATTATGCATTTCCTTCGATTGGAGGGTCGATAGTGAATGATGGTGTTTTAGGCGATAATGAGGCCTAATTTTTGATGGCAAAAAAAAAACAAAAACAAAAAAGTGAAAGAGAATGTAAAGTACCATGTATAGTGATGATAATTTTTCAAAGATTGATTATTAACCTTCGTAAAATCTTGAATGTAAGTCGTTTCTTCTACAACCACAGAGTAGTTTTGAGCAGCTCCTTTCAAGACCAGCCAACATTTCTTCTTATACACTCACCTTTATTTGTGTTTTGCTGTTATCTTTTATAAGTCAGTTTTATATTTAGATGGTGATCGTGAAATATTTAATCGTAAAAATGAAAGTAAACTATAAAACTTATTTTGTAATAACAAAGTAAATTGTTGAATATTGCAACTCTTGCCATTCACAGTGACAACCTTGGATTCTTCAACTTTAATCACGACGCCCATGATGTCTGTCAATAGTTTCATATCGTTCATATGCTATTCATTATTAAATGAAGATGCATTTATAGAAGGCTGTAAATGTTCTCACCAATACTTGTATGACTTCGATCCACACCAGTTTTCCGATCTTTGCTAACAGTGCTTGATATTTGCCCAAATGGTGTTAAACCATAAAGAAAATCACATAAACGAGGATCGACTTCGAGAACAACACGAATTAAAGTGTGACGTTTAAGGACCCACTAGTTTGGATTGGCTAAGACTCAGTATTCTTGTTGTGGGTCTTATCTGAGCATTCGTTATGTCATAAACTTTGAATTGCTGAAGTACAGGACTTAGGTTTCTATGTCTGGATCAAAGATAGATGCTATTATTTTATTGCTCTGTAATAAGAAAATATGTTAGCTATGGTATACAATGATTTATTTTAGATATTGTAACAAATTATTATAATAATACCTCTCTATCTGCAAGAACATAATATTTCAACTTTAAGCCAGTGGAACAAATGAGAGTTGGGATGTCTTTAGTTATTGTAATGCGGACAATCCAATTTCCGGTCTCGCTATTTATATGTGGTATAAGTAGATGGGGTTCTTCCATTTTGTATGTTGCCTTTGCATCAAAAAAAATATACATTATAAACATACATATAGACACAAAATTATCAAATGTCATAATATCAGTATGGCAAGTAAGTAAGTTAGATGCAATAAATGGTAAAGAATTATTAATGAGAATATGTATTTAAATAAATATATTAACCTGTATGAGTCTTGGACAATATCGGTGAACCCCGAAAACAACTCGCGGGGACGTGAAGCCAAAGAACTTCATCGTAATATGATAAACGACATAACATAGAACCAAAGGATATGATTGCTATGCAAAAGACTCATTTTATGAAAGCGGATGAGTGGGAAAAGAATTATTTAATGAACAACCTAACAAACAAGATTATATACTCAAAACATGTTGCATATAGCTTATAGTAAACTTGCTCGAACAGGAGAACTTATTGATATCGACATTTGTAGTATATTTAGTTTGATTCTTGACGATAATTGGCTTCAAAGTTAATACTTTGACATTATTTTCGATTTTGCTCTGATTCACATAAAGTTGGTCGTGTGTAAAAGGCTGGTTATTTAAGATATAAGCCGGCCTTGATCAGTGCATCCTTGTGCTTTGTTTATACTCATAGTAAGCATAATCTAAGTGGAATTTATTAAATCGACAAATGGGATCAAAGTATTTGTTGTCTTAATGGGCTTGGCTCACAATGGAATTCTAGGAGTTTATACATGTTTCCACTTTGAGCAGGACCTGTGGCAATAACTCGCCTTGACTATATTAGGTGTTAAGTTTCTGAAATAAACCTTAATGCCATTCTGAGAAGTCTTCAAGCAGGGTTGATGTTTCTCAAAGGATGACTCTGTTGTTCTTTTTAGGGATGTCATGTTGTGTAATCTCTTGGTTCCACAAGTTGTTTAGATAATCACGTAATCTTCTTGATCATTTATTTCATTCACTTTTCGATAAATGGATTGACATAGATTGCTTAACCACTAGAGAGCCTTCCCGATCAATCTTGAATTGATATAAATTATTAAACTCATTTTTGGACCTGAAAATACTCCGATTAAATGCATTTGAATGGACTCGTCTCAAATAAAGCCATATACGGGTAGACATAAGATATCGAAGCCTCAGTGAATCACAGTAATTGGTATACGGTATAACCATCGGATCGGAAGTTTGAATTGCCACTTTAGCATTTGTAGACTCCTCTCATTCTCCGATTCTTGAAAATCTATAGTCCGGGATCTTTCCTTGCATGTTACGTGAGTTTAATTTTTATTAGTATTGCCATAATGTAAAACTATAATTTGGCTTGACTTGTTCTCTCACCTCCTCCCTGTATAGGTAGAACTTGCAGAAATTACCTCCAAAGACTACTAATTTACCTCCAAAAGGTATTTTGTTTTCGCATAAGTCTTGAAGAAGTTTGTCCAAAGCTTCTATGAATGATTTGTTTGACATTGGGGCTTCATCCCAAATGATTATTTTGGAAGATACGATTATATGATTAATTACTGCAATGTATACGACATTTAGTACCCTGCCCTCCATCAATTGGTATTTTGAACCTCAAATGTGTTGTTCGTCCACCAAGGAAATTCGATGAAGCAATCCCTGATAATGAAACTATGAGACCGATGTATCCCTTTGAACGAATGTGAGCAAGGAGAACTGTGTATAAGAAACTTTTTCCGGTTCCTCCAGGTCCATCTATAAAAAACACTCCACTATCATTCGACATTACCGTTGTATATCATATCAAATGCCACGTTTTGTTGTGAGTTCAATTTATCTATTCCTCGGAGATGATCCTCTGGTATTGGTATGTTTATTTCGTATGCTATTTCTACGAGTCGATCTTTGAAATTCGCTTGAAATAAATTTGAGCAGACAGATTGAACTCATTTAAATCTCGACCTCGCGATTCCAAAATATCATTGATCGCTTGAAGCTTGTGCGATTATATAAATCATTAGTTAAATGCATCTGGCCTTTTATTCGCACAATATCTTCTGTCATGAAATCGTAGAATTTGTTAAAGAGAAGTGTAGTGTTAGCTGGCTTACAATAATGCAAAAGCGTCTCAAACAATCTCCGTAACTAGAATGACATTTTGAACACTGAAGCTTTTTGTAGTGTTTATTCAATATCATCATCGTTATGGAGTAGACCTCTTTGTGGCCGAACTGTGAAAGGTGCAACAAATTCCATTGAATGTTAATAAGTAGTCAAATGAGGTTGGGCTTCGGAACATTCTTGACGACACCTTAGGTAGTATCTTTCATTTCAATTGGATTGGTATGTAATCTACTAATGATATCACTATTTCTTGATGTCCAAGTTAAGTAACATCATCCCGAACATAAAACTTGTGCGATTCTTTATACAAAGATTGACCCTCTTTAGCTTATACGTCCATGGAATTTGTTGTGAAAAATTACGTGAGCATGGTCCTTTTAATCTTTCATCTTGCAAACATCCTCTAAATGCTGCGTCGTCTTGGTAGATAGTATGAAAATTTGGAAAGTGTACTTGTAATTGCGATGCTTCTTTGGATCATGTCATAAAAGTGGAAATGCAATATTCTCCATGCAGCCTCAATCGGAGACACCCATCGTGCATTTTGAAAATCGATATCTGCATCGATCTCTGGCAGTAATAAACTCTTATACAAAACATCACTTTGTCGTGGCCCTTATGAACATATTTGTATAAATATTTTACGGATCGAATGTTGCGAACATATTTCAGCATTAATGTGACAATCAAATTCAGCTAATAGTGAGAGATTGTATGGTATAACCCACTGATTGTTTAGCATATGACCTGGCTTTTGTACATGGGTGCCGTCCGCCTACGGTAGATTGGATAAGTTAGGTTTCCTACAATGAATAGAAAATAAAATATTTTTGCGGCGTTATCCACTTAACTCTTTTGAAGGAATTATGAAACTTTCCCCGAGTTGCAGAACGACAAGTACATTAGAAGGAGATGAATTAGCAACTTTTACACTAATTTTGAGTTGATAAGTGTTAGAATACAGTATGAATTGTCGTGATGAACACGATTCATACATCACGATTCTCAAAATAATGTAAATTAATCTAAACATAAAATACAAATGTATGAATACGATAATTCTTGTTGCGAAGCGGGCAATTGAACCAATCACCGTGGTGCCTCGGCGTGGCGCCGAGATGCCTCGTCAGCATTGACACGAAAAGATGTCCTCACAGATTGCGCGCGCGAGAGGAAGCAGGCAGGGAGCAGGCTTACAGCTAGAGTTTGAGGATGAAATGAAGAGTGGAGAAAATCTTCCAATTCACGAAGGCGGAGCGTGAATGATTCTTGTCGTGAAAAAACCTAATCCCCTCTTAAATACCAAGTCCCAATTCCACTGGATTAAGCGGCTTCGTTAAAATCAGTTTAACTCGTTAACCCAATTAGACCGTTATAGACCTCACAATTAAATAATGAGTTCTTGAGTGAGTTGTTATTCTAATTAACTAACGAGTCAGTTAAAATGCTAGCAGTCATTTGTCAGATAACTTATCGAGTTGTTCATCGATCTCAGTGCTTTGTTGATTAAACTTGCAGAGTTTAACCCGATTGATGTTCATCAGCGTATATATTTGAAAAAATATATAAATATTAGAGAAATACATTTCTCGATATAAGTCTCGTTAATTTCATTCATAGGAAAATATTATTCGAATATCATTGTATGTAAGGTGACATACATGCTCGGATAGTAAGTTGTATAATAATTGGCCATTACTATTATTATAGCGATTAATAGTAAGACTTCATGATCGGCTACGCCTTATAAATTATCACGAGAACCCTTTTAGTAATATACCATTACTAAGGTGAGCAGCTAAGTTCCGATATCCACATTTAACTTGACCCGGTAAATGAATTGTCTATGATTGTTCTGGCAGGCGCAATAAAAGGGAATCGATTCATTGATTTCCGACAATAAGATCGGTCGAGTGATGCCGATTGGAGATAGGATTCGCTGATAAGCGTATATTTGGAGGCGATATGAAATCGATTTTCTTGAACCGGATTGGGATAGGGAAAACTCCGGAATTCTTCCCGTCCCAGGTATGCTATCACGAACTCCTTTGGGTAGTGGATTGCTTTGCATCCCCATCCTAAATGCGGAACGATACTGGGATTTAGTTTTCCGCAATTAAAATCGGCGAAGCGTAGGCAACGCTACTCTTTTGGAATTCGATGACATGCACCATCTATGCAACTTGGTCGAAAATTCTACCATTCATAATCTTATCAGTGGGAATGGTTAGTCTTGATTTGAATGCTCTTGCAAGTAAATCATGCCTATTATGCTTAACTTCCCGCAGTTGCAAATATTCTTTGATTTAGCGATTCGGTTAAATGTCATTATGAAAATATCGGTCTGCAATTCTTTACCTGAAGTCATTGAATTAATGCGATCATGGCGTATCTAAAGTCGGCCGATGAAAGTTGAAAGCGGTATCTTTTTATTACTCTTTTCCACCTTTATGAACTCATATGAACTATCTATTGAAGCCTTGACAATTTCTCGCCTAAATCTTTTGATTATTTGATGTACGAAAGAAGTCTAGGTGCGTGTTATTTCAATTTTGACATAGATTATCTACAGCATGTGTGCAGCAATCTCTGGCTGCGTAATATGGCTTACATCGTTGAGTACGGACTTGTAATTTGTAGACATAGTACTCTCTACAACTGATAGTCTTCCATTTTTTGGAGCTAGGTTAGAATGATATATTATCATATGTGTAATGAATCATTTTGCTTGAACCTGAAACAAAGATACATTGGTAGTTAGAATTTTTGAATTGAAATATTGACATGTTGATAATTAGTATTTTATAAATCCAAGGACAAGTTTTAAGTTTTATTTATTATGTTTTCTATTATATATGCCAAGAAATTAATCAAAATATGCGTGTTTGTGTATTGTACCTATAATATAATATTTAATAGTTTAGGTGATTAGATACATCGTGCTTTCTTGCTTTCTAAAACTTAACTGAATGTCGAATGGTTGGACAAGTATGATTCTCCGCATGCAGAATGAAGCGATGTTTTTATTCTTTGAATTTCCTGAACTCGATACTTGGTATATTTCCGTGCCAACGAATACAGCTTTGGGAAGCATGAGGGCGTCTTTATGATGGTCATGTATTTATATGAATATTGTGCTCACGTGACTATGGCACGATTTACGTATACACTCACGGTGTCCGTGGTATTCACGTTATTAGTTTCTCCGTATTAAATGCCCGGTTAAATATCTAAAACTACACCATTAGATGTTGGCTTGTTGTATAACCTTTGATGCAGACACAGTGCGATTTAATGACTATGTAATACTGATCAATATCATCTAATGTAGATGCTTGCTTCAAAAATATTGAATAAGGGGTTCACTTCCATCCTTATCACCCAAGCCTTTCAACCCTTTGTTTATTGAGCCGTATTAGTAGCGGCGCATCTGATTTGAGACACGATGTTAGCGATCATAGAAATAGGCGGAAGCCGATTAAATGCTGTTAGGCTGTCTTGAGAACTAAATCACCTAAAAAAAGTGATCACTTTGGGCACTAGCGGCTGTCTAAATTCCGTGGTGTCTGTTCATTACTTTTCATCGCGGTGCATTCGATGGGTATAAATTGAAATGATTATTGTAAGTTTTGATCATGTTCTTGAAATCTTTTGATCTTTCATCAGTGTTGATGAGTAGTTGAACTATATATTGTGGTAGTTCAGTTTCGGCTATAATGACTTCTCCTCCTGAATAACAAAATAGTTACGTCTTTTTATAGAACTTGTATGCAGCACAATACTTGCACGGAAGAACTTTTGAAAGGATTAATATCCGATCATCTTTGTATGCAGGATTATTCATTCTTATTTTCCTCAACTCAGTTAACACTATTATAAAAAGAATATTAGTATTTACGTTTCAACAAATTCAATCTGCATATTTATTTATATATATTTAAATAAATACTATTGTTTATTCACTTACATACCTGAGTATGAAGTATTCAAACAATTAGAGCTTTGGTTTGGCATAGTCATATTTCTATCTCCATCTAGACTTCTCACAACTTCTTCATTTGTTGAGATAGAGAAACTAGAATATGTATCATGATTCACATCTCTAGGATATAAATAGTTTTGTCTTTCAACTAAACAATGATGTTTTGTCCGAATATGTTGCATGAGTAAAATATATTAAATACAGATGCATTTTTATGTTGATAGTATGTTATTTTTATACATAGTAGATTATGTATGAACGGACGATACCTTTTCATTATTGCTTGTTAGATGCGATTGTGAGTTTATGAGCGGACGATACGCTTTTCATTATTAACGTTAAATCGATTATTGAGTTTCTACTTGTTAACTCATCGACAGTATGCTTGGATTGACTTTCAATGACATTTAGTTGGAGAATTACATTATTATCAAATAGTAATCATGAGTACTATTTGCGAGCATAGAAAATTGCGTCCTTTGTCGTAGAGTAAATTTGGTAGCACGAAAATATAGTTTATGGATATAATGTAAGAGAAATTAAGAAAAACGATACAATTAAAATCAGGATTGTTACAAACATACGTATAATTTAATACCTTTTACAATAAGCGAACTCCTTTAATTTAATCGCGAAAGAGACTTTGTCCTTTAATTTGACAGATTCTTCTTTTTTGGCTTCATCAAATACAATTTACAAAATAATAATTAGTTAATATATCTTTATAGAATCGGCGTGTAAACACTTTCGTAATAAATACCCGTAAATGCCTTTTATTGATCACGGTCGTTGTTGTTCTTGATTGATCAATTATGAAAGGTCGTTCGATATGAAGAAGTATGGTTCCGGTGATTGTTTAGAGAAGAAGGTTTGTAGGATTATTATAGGGTACTTATTATCTCATCATGTATCCTAAAGGTACTAAATAGTTAACGACATCATAATACTTTTGGCTTGCCGTCTCTATGTTGCATTATTTTTTTTTCTTTATCCGTTGCATACTTGGACTTTGGATACTTATGCTTGAAGAACATGACGAGATTTCTAATAGTTGTAGCATAGTAGCTACAAAGGTATATTTATAGAAATAGTTACAGCATATATGAGATGTAGTATACAGAAACGTGTCATCGCTGAGGTGTAGTTATGAAAATATAAAACTTTAGAAGCTAGAAAATACCATTGAAAGCATTTAATAATGAAATATATATTATAAGCAGAGTATATTTTCACAATGATATTCTTTCAACAAGTATATTAATGCCTAACAAGCTTTGTATACTCATACATACATGATGCATGGTAGAAAAGAATGCAGACATAGAATTGTCACAGTAACTAAATGTAGCATATATAGTGTGTGTAAATAATCAAGTACATAATCTAAGTTCCTATAAAATTATATAAACAAATAAAGATGATAATACATTGTGTTTATCATGCATTTAGACAAGGTACATTCTAAAGAAAAGTATAAGATTGTGTGCAAAAATATTCTTTCAAGTATACATATATATAGATCGCAACACATAAATTATAAAGCTGAAAAAAAGTAAGTGTTAAATTATAAAGCGAAAGAAAAGTAAGTGTATGATATTAGTAACGATGTCGGTCACGGAGTTAGTAGCAGCGGATAACAGTACAAAACGAAAATAACAAGAACACCACGGTGTTAACCCGGTTCGATTGCGACACATTAGGGTATAAAGCCAGGAATAAAGGGTGCATATGATGAGGTGTTCTGTGAGGGTCTTAATGAATGGTATCCCGAGCACCTACGCACAAAGCTACATCAGCTAGTCGAACCCGGGCTCCCCGGTTCTGATCTTTGGTATGATTACCTGATGCTACGACCAGCATGTGATTAAAGATAATATATGTTGGTTTGGTATCTTCTTCGATGTGTCAAGAAAAAGGTGTACAATCAGTTTGATCCAAAGAACAAAAACTCAAACCTGCCCAAATTCAAAACAACTATGTATGGTGAAGAAATAAAATGAGAATGTATTTCTTGTCTGAACAGTCTTAGTCCATTTTCTTAAATAGCGAGTGTGTAATGTGAATTTCTGATACTTAAGTATTTAATCAATCTTCCAATCGTCTTTAAGACTCTGTAACAAATAGTAGGCTTTATTCAGAAGGAAAGCTTTTCTCCAAAGTCTTTGCCAATTTGAACATAATATCTTCCACCGTAAATAACCAATCTTGATCGTCTTTCAAGACTTTTAAGCAACAAATAGTAGCTTATTCGAAGAAAGCCTCGAGAATCTTTGCGATTTCGAACATAATATCTTCCGCCCATAAATAACGTTCATTTTTTTTAGATTGAGCAAAATCCTCGATCACGTCAATTGGTTGGTGAATCAGCACGGTAATAATAATCGCTTCCCATATTCATTGTTGTATCCGATACATTAGCAATAGCGTGTACCTGTAACTGTCCGATAAAACACACTTCTGAAACTCCCCGCTTTGGGTTTGTTTTTGAAACAAATTCAAGCCACGAGAAAATAATCCCAACCACCGCAGCGATATCAACCAAACAAGCACGAGCAAGATATCAAGCGATTCAACGTCAAAATATCTTCAAAAGCGGAAATATGAGTTTATCGAACTACGAGTTTTCTCCCGAAATTGTTGCAAAAACATATCCTTGCGACATATCCGCAACCCAAAAACGCTCAAACGCCATATAAATGTGGAATTTGCTCATCGAGGCCTTGACGCTTTCAACTGACGCTTGAGACTTCAAGGTATCTTTGGATTGGATCGCCCGATACAGTATGCGATCACAAATGTGAAGGATTTTCATTCTGAGTACGTCACATCTCTTTACCGCCTCCTGCTGCGCGGCATGCGGGTAGGAATATCTACGACATGTGTTCTGACGGAAGCGCTTATGGTGATGGAAAATGACTTGAACAAGCAACATCTTCGTGGTTCAATTCGGCCTTGAGTTATTGATTAACGGCCAATTTGCGTATAAGACAGGATGCCTATGAAGCGGTATTGCATTGAACTGGCGTGGTCCTGATAGATCCAAGATAACAGCTGTTTAAGTATCACCAGACCAACCCTAATACATTATAGCACACCCAGTGAGGAGAACCGCTTTATGCCCGATTAATTTGTAATTAGTTAGAACCAAACAATGCTGACCGCGCATGTAACATTTGCATCTTTTGCAACGCTTGGATGATGCTATGGCGAGTCTGAGGCCGTGTGGTAACCGAACCCGGTGATCGATGTACTCACGATATCGGGACAAGAGCAAACTAGCTCCCCATTATGCCCATGTGGCCCTCGTAAGTTTGATTAATAAGGTCGGGGAAAAATTGAACCTTGAAAGTTCCTTGAGGAGTTACGCTATGATAGTTGTATCATTTCTCGGGGTCATCAGCATCTCTATAGGCAGAAGTTGCAAATAAATTCTCGAACAAGCTTTGTGATAATGGACGATATTGTTGACATCCGATTAATCAAAACCGTTAATAATTTTCATGATGGTGAAGCTTTCTTTTAATTCACTTGTCAAACTGACGCTCTTTCTGGAGCCAATCTCCTATTGTAGATAAATTTCCACCTCGCTTCCTCATCCTTCGAATTCAGTGCAATCCCATCTGTTGAAACAGGTGCTACATTCTTTGGAATTCGTTTGTTGTTGACTCTTGTTCTAGTATCATTTATTTTCAGTTTTCCGATCTCGTCTTTTCTTCAGAATTTCGATCACGTCTTCTCGGTTCGAATTCGGTGCCTCATCTTCGGACTCCGACATCCTCACCTCCTTAGATTTATCATCTTTCTTCTTCCTCTTCTTTTCTTTGCTCTCCATTCTTCTAAGAACTCTTTTTCTTTCTTTTGGCTTTACTTTTCTCTAGAAATTTCTCTATGGCCCTTTCGTCATCGCTCTCGTTAAATGCTTCTTTCTCTCCTCCGGCTACAATGTCACGTTCTTCTTGAGCATTCATCGAGCCCGATGCCAGATGAATTGACAAAAGACTCCCAGCAACAACTTTCATACACAATTTTTCACCTTGTCGGCAACGGGTTGGTGACAGGCTGTCCCATGGCAGTAACTTGTCTTCCTCAACAAAATTTTCATGCATATCTTTGCAAATCTGAAAACTCTTACCCTTGGTAGGAGATACTTGAACTTTGTAGTCTTAATAGCATCTTACGAGTTGCCTGCTGCTGTCGCCCGGACATTGAACTTCCTCGTTTGGCTGTGAGCGCCTCTCGCAGGAGTTCTTAACGTGGACCGTCGGACATGGATAGAATTTGAGTGCCGATTCTTTTCCTATGATTACCCTCGAGGATAGGGTAATCACTGATTTTCGAGCCCAGCGTTGCTGGGAGTACGCTTCATCCATTTTCTTCTTGAGAGTTTTTCCGCTTTAGTGCGAGCGTGATAGAGAGAATAGAGTTTTGAGAAAATTTTGGTTGGAAGAAGAAAAACAAATTGATGAAGTGCGATTTAGAGAGAGAAAAAGGTAATTGAAAGGTTTCTTCTTTTTTGAGGAAGGAAGGTTTATGGGTTTAAGAAAGGAATAAAAAATTGAATAAATGTGTTTCCATCTAATAAATCGCTGACCACCCATGGCGCCTCGTTAGTCCTTATTATAACATTATCGACTCTTGAAGTGTTACAACCCGTTGGTATTCTTGTTCTCCAGGAACCACAGACCAGTAAGGGGATCTTCAAAGCTGATTTGTATCAGGCCTTTGTAAATATATATGCCAATTGTTTGTCGAGCTCGCGTGTTTCAAAGCGCAACTTTCTCTACTTGATTACAATGAATGATGCTGATGTCGATATGTTTGGTCTGTATGTTGAGCAGGGATTATGGATATATTTATAGCTATTTCGAGGTTGTCGCGATGAAGTGTCGTAACACGCACTGTCGCGTATTCCTCAGCGTACATTTTACGTCCCTGAGAGTTGAGTACAACTACTTCAGCGTATGTATTCGAGCAGTGATAATGAGGCAGAGTTTTGCTTTTTACTAAACCATGAAACAAGATTGTTTCCTGAGGAAAACATCACCCGATGTACTTTTCTGTCTTGGCCTTCCATTGTCCAATGTCTGATAACCCACAGAAATCTTTGTTTGTATCAAATGTACAAAAATACCTTATGAGTCGTGATGCAGTGCGCATTTTTAATTATTCTCTTCACGTAGTTAAGTGACTCTCCTTGGGATTAGCTTGGAAGATCTTAACGCATCACATGGCCCGAGTAGGAGATACTCTACGGTCTCTTAGGCTGTTAAATAGAAAGTACGCAATCGTATACGTAGGTACTCGCATCGGCGGAACACCATAACGTCTTTTCTCTTTCGCGTATTGTGTTCTGGCCGAGGTGTTGCTTTGCTTTTAGCGTTTTCGAGCAAATTTATTTCTGAAGATGTAATGCTTTATTGGGATAAATACTTCTCTTTAAATTATGCTTTGTAGGCCCAGTAATTTAACTCCCCCCTTGTACTCATTTTCAAATTCACTTTTATTGTTGAACAAATTGTTGCACCGTTTGATGCGGCGTTCCTCAACATGATATCATCCACGTAAATTTTAGCTATAATTTACCTTTCTCACTTATGAATTCCGCTTTGAAGTATAGCGAAAAAGTCATCAGCAACATCACGTAAACATACCTCTTTCCGTAACTTTCCTGCGTTGGACCCTTAAGATCCGTATCGTCGAACAATAGCGATTTGTCTTGTTATGGCGATGGTGTAGCACGCTGTGGAATTTACGGGCTGACATTCTCGCGTGTTTTAACATTGCCTCGACTCTGGGTAGACCCAACGCAGCCTCCATTTTAATCAACTTTTGTATGTTTAGATGTTGCCCTTGTTGACTTTTATGCCATAAAATGAACTCACCACTTGAACTTTGCTTGTAGCGATGTGAATGGCTTCGAGTATGATTATCGTCTGAATAGACCCATCGTCATTCTTGGTTGTTTTATAATGTTGCATTTGTCTTTGTCAAAGCGCCAGCATCAATATCGTTGTCACATAGCCGGTGCTAATCGAAGTTAGTAGTTAATCATTCCTGACAAAATATCTTTGTTTAGGTAGCCCTCTTATATTGGTGTCCACGCGATGATTTTCCTTTTTTACTCCCGTCACTTTGAAAGTTACATGTTCTCCTTGATGAACTTCAGTTGTTAGACAATCGACTACCCGTCGTAATGTTTAGAAACGCCCCGTATCAAAGTACCTTGATCGGTATTTCTTCGGCGAGTATAAGCGACTTAGTGACAAACCTAATACTTAACGTTGGAGTTTTTGTGAATTGAATATACGCTCTTTCCACACACTTTCCGTACAGTTTGTAGCAATAGCACTCTCTTTCCCGCGATGTCTTATCTTTAGACACCTACATTACAGTTACGTATGTTGATCCGTGTGTCGGTGTCATTGGTGTAGCAATAGCGTTGTGTTGTCTCATAATCCGATCCCGAGTTATCACCCGTGTGGTTTTCCTTCGTAAGAATTTCATCGAACATTAGTCTTTGGAATTAAATCATTACGATACCACTTCGAATCCGCCGAAACTTGCTTTCCCGTTCCAGCGGCACCGTTTCTCGATATTTAGTGAAACTAACAATTAAATCGTTTTCTTTTGTTGCTTTTCAACAACCGACACGTTAGTGAACACGAGAGGTTAGCTTGACCATTTCTTTGAAAGAAGTTCACGGTAGTTTTTCAATAAGCTCTTATTTAGTAAGATCTTAAATAAATCATTTGTAAATGCAGATTGATGTGTTATCAATAGTTGGATTGTCGGGTTGATTTATAGGTAATCTTTCATGCATATTTTACAAAATTGCTAAGCTTTTGTTTCGATCGGCTCTTGTAAATACGTATCCTAAATACAAATTGATGTAGTACCAACAGCTCTTGTTGCTTCTTTTCACGTAATTTGGACATTCAAACACAGTATGTGGCCGTATCACTTAGCATTCGTGGCCAATTGCGTTCTTTGGCTTTGGATGTCGGAAGCCATAATTTCCTCATTGTTGTTATGATTTTCCATACATTGTTCCCTCGATGCGCTGGCAATTGCGCCACTATTACCACATTATAGTTTTTGTTGAGCTTGCGTGGTTTTGTTAACTTTTGGCTAGCGTGTTCATAGTTTGTTTCAAAAGATTCTCTTCATTCCTTCATTAGATAACTTTAAGCGATCCGCCTTCTTCGGGTCTCCTTAAGTGAGTCATCTCGAATATAGTTAAGTTTCGACGATTCATGACTTTCATCGTGGTAAGATGCTTGCGCTTTCTTGATAAGCGGTGACTTTGTGTCTGGAAATCTCTTGGGAAAGGGTTAGAATCTTATACTTGAAAGCTTTTTTCGTTGCTCATTTCTTCTCCTAGTGCAAATGACTTCATTTGCGATATCTTTAATCTTGAATTGTAGGATGAAATATTTTCATCTTCACTCCCGTGCTGAAACTCCGTCGGATAGTAAGTTGTTGGAGCATGACATTCGAACTTTTATTCAATACACCGTGGGCGGTTCTGCTTCTCACGTATCCTTAGCCGGTGCATGAACTTATCACTTTAAAAACATTTGGATCCGCGCTTGATAGCATTTAGAGCCTTACTATTTCGAAGATAGTTCTTAACCAGCCAATGCTCAATCGGCCCTCTACTTTTAGCATTTGTAACGCCCCGTTGTTAGTAACGAGATGGGCGATCCGTCTGTTAAAGCGATTTCACGTCTTGGTATCGGCGGATCTTAGGAATCTTTGTCATCTTGGCACTCGTATGGATAGTTTGTTCCGTCCGACAGCGGAGGAACATTGTCGAGTTTTCTTCGCCCGTTCGAGTCCGTGATCTTCTTCAACACGCGATAAAACCGGTCGCGTCAGTGCTACGATACCGATTGAAAAAAGTAAAGTGTAGCAATGTTGCGTAACAATGTCGGTACAGGAGCTGGTAACATTTGGATAACAGCAAGTACAAAAAAAATAACCAGAACACCACGGTGTTAACCCCGATTCGGTGCAACGGCTGCGTGCAGGAGGTATAAACCCAGTAAAGATTGCACTATGATGAGGTGTTCTGAAAGAGGATCTTGTCGACGGTATCGACTTCTGCGCTTGAAAACTACAGCGGCCCAAGTCGAGGCAGGGGCTCCCACGATTCTTACAATCTTGGCTATGATCTGCTTGATGCTTTCAGCGGCGTGTGATTAGATAATATATGTTGGTTTTAGAACTGTCATCGATATTCAGAGCAGTGTCTGTCCGATTTGAGTCAAAAAGAAAAATTAAAACTCAAACACACTAAATTCAAAACAATATGTATATAGTGAAGAAAAATAAAATGAGAATGTATTCTTTGTCACAGACCGGTCTTAGTCTGTCTTCTTAAATAGCCCAGTGTGTAATGTGAACCACGATCTGAAGTCTTCAATCGATCTTGATCATCTTTCAGACTCTCACGCCCAACAAATAGTAAGCTTGTTATTCGAAGAGCTTTCTCGAAGTCTTTGCGATTTGAACATAATATCTTCGCCGCCAAATAGCAATCTTGATCATCTTTAAGACTTTCCATAACAAATAGTAACATTCGAAGGAAAACTTGCCAAAGTCTTTCTTACGTTCGAACATAATATCTTCACTTGCCAAATAACATTCCTTTTTGATTGACGAAAATCATAAATCGCATCAATTTGGTTGGGCTGAATCCAGCGGTAATAATGCTCATATTAAGCTTGTTGTATCCCCAAATGCAATAGCAGCAACGTGTACCGCCTTGAAAACACGTCGATAAAACACGCATAAACTATACTGCGTATAGTATAAAACTAAACTGCGAATGAAGCTTTGTTGTAATAGGTAGTATGTTCTCTTGGTTTAAAGTTATGATATCCGAGACAAATGCTTTGGTTGCTGAGGTGAAAACCTGTAGAAAGTGATAAGTGAGATATATGTTAGATTACAATGAGCAACATAAGAACAAATTTTTTGCCAACTATCCTTTAAAGTACTACTTAAAAACTAAATATTCTTCTATTATATTCATGAAACAGACAATAATGGGTGCTTACATTTATTGCCTCGATCTTTACCTTTTAACTTCTCTAGTCTAAATCATACTTTTTCTATTTTAATGGATGGTTAATGAGGACTGCAATTCATATATACGATACTATAACTTAGTATGAATAAGTAACTTGACTGAAATCTAATATCAATAAGTAACTTGACTGAAATACCCTTCAAAAATAAAATAATACTAAGGCGGACAATAAGCGTCTTTCGTTTAATGCGTCTTATCAATCGGCCAAATAGGATATTGTTTAGTTTATTACAATATATTAAATAACTATAAATTAATTCATTAAGAATTCTACAGATCGACTTTGGTCCATTTATTACTTTATGAGTTTAAGACACATTTCAAGTAAGTGTAATCATAATCTAGTTTTTCATATAGGTAAGCATCTGAATCCTTCTTTTCATAGCCAGATTAATGATTTTATTATTATAATTTATACAAATGTACATATATAATACATATCAATGAAGAACTGAGGGGTTAATTAATACAAATTGATATAGATATCTAAGTTTTTTATTATAAACTACTGTGTTTTAAAAAGTCGTTAGTTAATTTTCATTATTATTACGGTTTGATTATGATTGTGACGAATTGAAGCGAATTATTGCGAAGCAACTCAGCGACAACCCGAGATTGTAATTGTAATCTAAGTTTCTTATGCGACTTATTAGCGATTAAATAATTAATATTTAAATTAAAAAAAAATCAACAATAACCGAAATTGCAATTGTAATCTAAGTTTCTTATGCAATTTAGTAAGCAATTAAATCATTAATATTTAAATTCAAAAAAAAATTAAAAAAAACTCCGACAATAACCAAAATTACAATCGTAATCTAAGTTTCTTATGCAATTTATTAAGCAAATGAATAATTCAAATTCATATTCAACAGTGAAATGCATCGATCTTACGCCCGATGTGAGATTTTGAATTGCATGTCACAATTTAATTGAAGCAAGAGATTATGGAACAAATAAACTAATAACTTTGTGAAATTATTGATGATAACTTTGTTGAGATTAATCATTCGATAGTTGAAGATAGCGGCGTGAAAATCGACGTCAGATATTGATGGTCAATGCGGAGATGAGAAAAGGATAGTTGATGATGACTTGGGGGTTTCTCTCAATTAGAAAGGTAAAGAAAGGTTCAAAAAA
This sequence comes from Lithospermum erythrorhizon, assembly GCA_019722365.1. Classification (NCBI taxonomy): domain Eukaryota; kingdom Viridiplantae; phylum Streptophyta; class Magnoliopsida; order Boraginales; family Boraginaceae; genus Lithospermum; species Lithospermum erythrorhizon. Next base: position 203,781 of record JADFUC010002327.1, read on the forward strand.
GGAAAGTGTACTATTTTGTGGAGATCTCTTGTTTTGTGACACGTGAATTTTTAATAGCTGGCATTCTTTGTTCAAACTCGGGTTAAGATGCAAATCTACATGGAGCGTACAAGCGTTTGAAGCTTGAGTTAAATGAGGCAATGCTCTCTATTTCAGTTTCCTTTTATATAAAGCAATTAGAGCTTTGGTTTGGCATAGTCATATTTGTATCTCGTCAGACTTTCACGACTTAGCCGTTTATTGAGATAGAAACGAAATATATATCATGATTACGTTTCTAGGATATAGGCGGTTTGTCTTTCAAGCTGACAATGATGTTTTTGTCAGAATATCTTTGCGTAGGTAAAATATAGTAAATATTTATGTTGATAGTATCTGTTTTTATACATAGTAGATTGTGTGTGAGCAGGCGATGCATTTTAGGTATTAACTTTGTTAGATCGATTGAGTTTCTACTGTTAACTCAAACCATTATGCTTGGATTGACTTCAATTTAATTTGGGCCTTGATGTACACTTACACATATAGTTGCAGTAGAATAAAATCGAGAGGAAGCTGCGAGAACAGCCGTAGTTGTCTGCAAAATAGTTACTGACGATTGGTCAAACCACTGTCGATTTTATTAGAAGCTATTAAAGTGAGCAAAGAATTTAGGAGGAAGAAAAATCTAAGATTTTCTTTTCTATTATGTTGACAGAGGGGGTGGAAGGAGAGGTTTGGTTTTAAATGCTGCCAAAATGAATAATGAGAATATTGATTATTTTCGCGGCTGGCTTGCACATATGAGGCACCGAGCCTGATTTAGGCGGCTTGAGAGTTAAAGGAAAAACTCTGTAGAAGAAGATTCTAGAACTCCTTGTAAGAAGAAGATTCTAGAATCCCTCCTCCTTCCTTCTCTCGGTTCCCTTTATTTATGGGGTGAGAAATTACACAATTAGATTTAGCCAAAATATTCATTATAATTCTGGCTTTAATAGAAAAGTTATAATTTGCATCATAATTACGCTAGAATGACAACTAAAAAATTGGAAAAATGAACAATTAATCATATTTAATACCCCTTCCGTTTTTTACTTGTCATTATAGCTAAAATTTATTATTTCTTTTTAGTTGTCTTTTAAACTTCCAATGCATTTTCATCTAAAGACATACATGTAAAACTAACTCTTAATGTACACATATCTATGATGATAAGTACAAAATCGAATCTTTTCTTCCAGCATTATTTAATTGAAACTACCATGCTCGGTATAAATATTTGTCTTGGTGTCTTGAACTATATTATTAAAAAAAATTAAAAAAATTAATATGAAAGTATTTAAAAAGAGAATTGAATATATAAATTTTATATTTTTTATAATAGGAATAATTAGTAATTGATAGTCAAAATTCAATTTTCATAAAATCAATCGATAATTAAAATGGATTGGATGGAGTATTAAATTTTATTAATTGTCCTAGCTGGATGGGCAGTAAGTAGTACGACCAAAAAGTTGTTCTACTCTTTGCCTTGATCAATTTCCTTCTTGTCCTAAGAACATGTTCTTAGTGCTTCCAAACAAGTCCAATTTCCACCTCTAACAACATTTGGTTATCATATAATCAAAGATTCAACTTCTCTAAACTCTTTTTTTATTTATAGAGGTATTTTCTTGATACATAATGGCTTGTAGGGGTCTCTATAGTTGGAGTTTAATTAATCTAGTTGGTGCTTTTGTTGATCTAGTAATAGCATACTTGTTACTTTGTGCAGCATCTGTTGCTTATATGGCATCCAAGTTTTTAGGATTTTTGGGTTTGTGTTTGCCTTGCCCTTGTACTGTTTTAGGTAATTATTGTGTTCAAAGGTTGTTGATTGATTCTCCAACTGAAAAAGTTGAAAATGTTATGATATCTGTGAGGACCAAGTTCCCTTTTAATGAATTTGGAGTGGAAAATGGTGTTGATAGCAAGTTTGGTGGGTACATAAGGGGGGTAGGTAATGGAGGCGAGGGGTCGTGTTGTTCCATGTCAGGTGCTAGGAATGGTCGTATTGGTGGGTACATAATGGAGGGAGGTAATGGAGGTGAAGGGTCGGGTGGTTCAATGTCAGATGCTAGGAAGGGTCGTTTTGGTGGGTACATAATGGAGGGAAGTAATGGAGGCGAGGGGTCGTGTTGTTCGGTGTCAGATGCTAGGAAGGGTCGTAGTGGTGGGTACATAATGGAGGGAAGTAATGGAGGCGAGGGGTCGTGTTGTTCGGTGTCAGATGCTAGGAAGGGTCGTTTTGGTGGGTACATAATGGAGGGGAGTAATGGAGGCGAGGGGTCGCGTAGTTCAGTGTTAGATGCTAGGAAGGGTCATATTATTCGGAGGCTTGATTGGGAATCGGATAGAAGGGTTGATGATAGTGGTTTTGGTGAAGGGGGGTGTGATGTGAAGGGGAAAGGGTGATGAATGAAATAAGATCAAGGGGATTGCTTCGTAGGCGGAGAAGAGGAACCCGTAATGGAAGAAGACATTCGTCGGTTGCTTCATGTGATCCTCGACGGGGGGATGTATTCGGGGGAACAGATATGGTGGAAGAAATAGTTGGGCATTCTGATAATGCAATTGATTCTTGTTGTGAGTGCATTTTCAATTGTTAGTTTACTTGTTTAGTTTATGCCTGAGTTTTCTTTAAAATTTGTAGTTAACTATAAATCAGTAGATCTTTATTAGAGTAATTTATATAGTTAGGTTTGTAGTGCTTTGAGTCCTGTTGCTAAATTTGATAAAGAGGCAGCTTCATAACTAGAAGGCCCTTTTCATATCGTAAATTGTTCCCTTCAACAAATCCAAGGACAGTGAAGTGCCTTGGTATTGGCATAAGTCTCCAAGTAACTAAATTACTTTAGATAATAATGCATTTGTATCATAGACGAGAACAAATGAAACGTTTTGGTCATGATGAAAAGTATGGATCAAAACGGGTAGTGTTTTGTCTTAACTGATGTATATTTACAAGGAGCATGCATATCAGTATATCCAATAGTAAATTGAGTAGGTACTTCTGTAATCATTTAACGTGAAGTTTCTCTAAAAGTCATTACGAAAGCTATTATATATTCTCAATATTTCAGTTTCATCAAATTTACAATTACTGCAGTACTCTCTAAGATGACAAATTTGGACATGAAACTCGTGTCTTGGACTGCTTTGGGGCCATCTTAGGCCTAAATAATCTGATGCTCTTATGATTGATATGTAGATGTGGATGACAATCAAGCTTCCAGGGTCGTCATTTTAGGGGAAAGAGACACCATTCTGGCAGATGAGTTCCCTGATGAAATGGATGAAGAGGAGAAGTTATCATCGTCCATGGTGGCAATGGCCGAACCTTCACAATTTTCTTCTTCTAGTTGTGGTGACAAAGACACAGTTAAACTTTTCGAACAGGCTCTCATAAAGGAGCAGGCTGCTCGTAAATCTCTTTATATTGAGCTCGAGAAAGAAAGAAGTGCTGCTGCATCTGCCGCGAATGAAGCTATGGCTATGATTTTGCGTCTGCAAGAGGAGAAGGCAACTGTTGAAATGGAAGCTCGACAATACCAGAGGATCATTGAAGAGAAGTTTTCGTATGATGCTGAAGAAATGGATATTCTGAAAGACATCCTCCTCATACGAGAGATGGAGAAGCATTCATTAGAGAAAGAAGTTGAAGATTACAGGCAGATGCTTAATCTATCGAATGAACAATTTCAAGAGGATGAAGTTGAATTTGAAAAGAAACATCTTAATTTATTAGTTGATCCAAGAAAGGATCCTGTTTTCAATATAGACGAGCTAACTGCATCATCGATTGATGAAAAAACATCTCTTAAAGATATGCAATCACCCTGTAGTAGAAATGGGGAGCAAAATGTTCAGGAAAAGGAGATGATACCTATCTCTGGACACTTGTCTGTGCCACCACAACAAGATGAACGGCGATTCTTACAAGATAAAATGGATTTTTATGGAACAAGAGATGCTCATATCCCGGGAAGAGAGAATCTGGAGAAGCTGAATGTTAGGGCTTTCGATGAAGTCAAAAAGTCAGTTGTTGTGATGTCTAATAAAGAACCTCAGGTCCATGATATTCATGTCATTGTTGATGAACCCGGCCTGCCAGATGAGCATGAGAGAATGCAAAGCAATATTTCAATGGTGAATGACATGTCAAAAACTATTAGCGAAATTGATCGTCAACCTACAACGTCCAGTAGACTGAGTATTGGTGTAATTGGAGATTGTGGAAGTTCTAGTAATTTACATGGTGGAACAGAAAGCACTTTCGACATACTCAGTAGGCTTCCTCCAGTAGGCCCTCAACAAAATTCTATACCTTATGGTCAACAGAGGAATCCCATGTCTTCTATAAACAATGAAAGATTTAAAATTGATCGAGAAATAGGTTGGCTTCAAGACCGCCTAAAGGTTATCCAAGTGGGAAGAGAGAAACTCAACCTAATAAAGGAGCCCCAAGATAGGGAAAACATACAGCTAAAGCTTTTGGAGGATATTGCATGCCAGCTTCAAGCAATTAGGCTGCTGACAGAATCTGGAAAAGCTGTACGGCAGGCATCTTTGCCTCCTCCATCCACAAAGGTATGAGATGAGAAGTTCCTTCTGTCTGTTTCATTAAGCTAATCCAATCATATCTTAATGAGATCAACACCTGCTTGATTTGTGCATAAGCTTTAAACGTATTGTAAGTTTTTAGTATCTTCCCTTCTGAAACTCCATTTTCAGGAATCCATTAACGAAGTTTGTTTATTGCATGGTAAAGAAACTTGACGGGCATTCATGTTGAATCTGTTGAAAACTTATGATGTCTTATTTTCATTGATATTAGACTCCAGTGTCCAATCTAGACTTGGATATGTACCAATGAGATAGCTTGCATTGCTCTTTGTGTTTAAGTTATTTTCATTATATCTTGTAGTTGTAGTTGTGTATTTGTCTTTATGTTATCTGTCGTTTATAAAAATCATGCTAGAGATGTTGTTTAAGCATTGTAGTTTTTTGGATTTTTTTTCACTTTACTAGATGTATACCCGCATCTAATTAAAATTGTTTTTGCTACAGGTTACATCAAAGAAACGACGAAGTCGAAGTGCTTCATCAGGAGTCCACAAAGGTTCGTGAGATACCATCGTATATGTCATGCAACGACGTGGACGTGTAGTTCCAGTTTATAGTGTTTAAAAGCCATCAGTGTATAAATTGTTGCAGATGTGGAGTAAAATGGTAATGATGTACATGACGATGAGAATTAGGAAACATTTGTTGAATAGTTAATAATATGAGTATAAACCTTGAGTAATATGTATAACATGAGTTATATGCATTTACTAGCATTAGAATTTGGACTTGAGTGATATGGTTAGAAAATCAAAAATGATAGTTGATGCATTTACTGAGACTGAATAATAACAAAGAAACACACCACCTTGGAAAGGAACATTTCCATAACATTATTTCCCTACATGTAGATTGAATGAAGCAACCGGTTTCCATGGCAGTAGAAACATAATGGTTAGAAGAGTTTTGTTCATATAACATTTAAAGACAGAGCCATGAATTCATCCCTGTTATTAGCAGCGTTCTTAATTCACTTTATTACATGCGCCAAACCGTCTTTTGAATCGTCGCCTGAGATTGACATCTCGGTCAAATCAATCTCCATTGATATGGCCTGGTTTTGTTTTTTCATCTGAAGCATCAAAATTTGATTCTGAATGCACATGATCAGACAGGGAATTGATTGGTAAGTTTAGCTGAGAAGTTGCAGATGCATCTTCCATCTTCCAAAAATATGGTATTTTTTTGTCATCTTCTAGCATCATTTCAGCATAGTTGCTGATTTCAAAATCAGCAACATTCTTTCCACCTAGTGATACTTCCAAATGATCCGTGTCAAATAATTCGTCCATTATTGTTCGGGTATTAGAGTCACCTGAATAGACGAATTTTACTTTATTGGCAGTCTTCGGCTCCAGGAAAGGCTTTACCAACTGCGTTAATCAATGATTGATCAAGAAAATAGATTTTTAGGAGATGCAACAAGAAACTGCTTAAATGAAAAATCATTTGTGGAAGCAGTTTAAAAAAAAGATCAGTCAATTCTCATTCTCTTTTAGGGGAAATTATGATGATCTCAGAATGACAGATATGGCTTTTTTGATTCGATATGGTACGAACAGAAATGAAATAATCAATTGCGATTGTCTAATTACCGTCCAGAACGGTTCAAATATCTTTGGCGCATCATACAAAATTGCAACTCCCAATCTTTCTGGATAGTGCTCTTGCAATACATGAGCTGTTTCTCGAGTCACCTTGACAGATATATTGGAGACACTGAAGCCATGAAAGTCAATCAACCAAACCATCTGTTCTTTGTCCGATGGAAGATTTATTATGGCATTCTCCATGCTATAAACCAAATATTTAATTTGATCTTTCACCGACTTGGAATTCTGCAAGACAGGTAAATGAGGATAGATTTTGGCATTTGAGACATCAAGAGTCTTCTAGGCAATAATACTTCTTAAACTGAATACAACTAATATTCGTATGAATGTGCCAACAATCTCTTTTTAGTAATGACATGCTTCAAAAAAGACATCTTGTATGCCTACTCTTTTTGGCAGGACTGCAGGGAGGAGTTACAGTGCAATAACAGAGGTATGGTAAAATACGTTGTTAGAGGATTCATGCCAAAATTGGATAAACCATTTGTGATTTAATGAAAAGGCGGCTTTGGAGTTTCAAGCTCATGCCTCATCAATCACAGAATACTCATATACTCATCGACTGATGAACCACGCCTCTAAAAGCCCGGGGCATGGGTGGTCGCCTCTACCCCCCCTTCAAGGACCGACCCCGAGTTTAATCTGTAATATGAGAGTTTGGGAAGAGGGCAACTGGGCAAGAGGCTAATTCGAAAACTAGATTAGATCTTATTATAAGTTAAGGTTACCTGGCATCTTGGTCTCATAATAAGAACAGGCCTTCCAGTCTTGTCTTTATAGTTGGCACGATAAATTTTTCCAGTTTCTGCCTCGGAAGCAACATCTTCCTACATGAAAGGTATGCAACATTAACTATCAGACTAAGAAATAAAAATTCGATATTCTTGAGTAAAGTGTATACGAATGTGGCCAGCTAAAAACCCTACTTGAGGAACAAAGCCTATTTTCAATTTAGTGGACAAGGAAACCAGGATTGTCAAAATCATGAAAGCGATCTAAATACCACAAGAATTCCAAAATTAAATTAAATACGAAAGAAACATGATCCTTCAGGAGTTTGGTGTAAATTTGTCATAATATAGCACATGTACATACCCAACGGATTTCTTCAGGCTTATATTCTAGCCTCCACTTCAATGAAGCCTTCAACATTTTGGTCGCCTTCTTGACATTCCAGTTTCTTGCTCTTAAGTATCTTGCAATGCAGGAATCAGAACAATAGAGAGCCAATTTCCCCGAGAGGGGCCCTATTAATTTCCTTACTTCATTTATCTACAATGATAAACAGACTCCGATACTTTTAAATACAAGAACTGCAACTTTTCAAATGTAATGAGCCCAGGGTTGGGAGCTTAAGGAAAATCCTTAAACATGTTCTTAAGCCAAAAAGGACCATTGGATCATCCATGCAAATTTATATATATAAAAATTAAAATATAAAAATATATATTTACACATAAGTGGTTGATAATGATCCTCATTGGTTCGAACACATGCTTAAGCTACATAAAACAAGAGATCACACCTTAAGTAGATGTTCATCCAACTGCAGCCCTTCGGAGCCATTTAATTTTTCTTTGATAGAAACCGCTCTCATAATCACTGCCCTTCGGTATAATAATAAAGGTTGAAAGATGGATCTTCTGCCTTCAAGGAATTCTAAATGGAAAAATTGTCAACAAGGACAATTGCAGGTCGATTCATCTTTCCAGACAGAAATAATCAAAGAAAAATGACTATTAAGTGTAGAACCATCACTAGTAAAAAGAAATCGATAATGTTTTCCATCATAATCTATTCAAAAAATTTATTGAATCCCCTGGACGAAATAAAGACAGAAAACATGTGGTAAACGAAAGTAAGAATACTAAGCCTTCAGTTAATGCAGTACCAGTATTTCACTCGTTGAAAATGATTTAGTTTGAAGATAATATTCATTCAGAATGACTAGCATTTATCCATTAAACAATCTAAACAAGTTCTCAAAAACTAACTATTGTTTCATACATTAGATTTACTGCCGTTACATTTCTTTTTGCTGCAGAAGGCACCCATGCTGACTGAAAATATGAACCAGAGTCCAGTTACAAGAGAAGAATGAAGGAGATTGATGAGAAAGCTGGTGGTTTCTACTCTCAACAAGGATTTTATGCTAATGAAACCTAAAAATTTGGAATAATCAGGTTACTTTGCAAGTTCAGTCAATCATCCACCACCCTCATATTCAAAGCATGTATCATTCATCAAGATACAGAACACGTAGCATACGAGCTTCTTGGAAGTCTCACCCAATATATCTTAATCCTAGAATGCATTTTCAGTTGTCGGGTTGTATATCATGAAAAGCAAGTGAAGCTAGGTAGATTGTGATTGACTTGCCAATTTTTTCAAGTCTCGGATTGATAATTAAATCAAGAAGAACCCTGGGTTAAGCTTGATTTTGACTCCATACAATTATCGAATCAACTTATTAAACCAAAACCCATGATCGGGATTGACATAAAAATGTACAAACATCAAGAATGCAAGTCAAGCTGGGACGGAACTTCCTTTCTTTGTATCCATTCTCCAATGAGCAGAAAAAAACACCATAGTAGAAAAGCAACAGGTAAAGATAACAGAGAAGTAATAGGTATAGATAATAGAAAAGCCCCCAAATGAGTATCTCCAGTTCAACAAAGTCTCCTCTCTACACTCCGCTGCATTCAACCTTATATTCAAATTGTTATCAATACAACATTAGGCCTCTAGAAGCTTAATTTTCATCGCTCTAAAGCAATTTTATACACGAACAAACACATAAACATCATTCCAGGATCTAATCACCAACTGACACGTGTATCCGTGTTAGGAATTGTGTCACCTAGTCAGATAAGTTGACAAAATACCGCAAATATAAATTACCATGTCGACATAAACAACATTGGATCAATAATCTTTCCACAACAAAATTTCATCTTCCAATTACTAAGGAACATATGACATGTCCCATCCAATTAAATCACGATGACAATTTCGAAAATGATACGTAAAATACAATATCGATCAAAGTCTTTAAGCAATTCATTAAACAAAGTACCACTAGTTCTGACACAATGAAAGTACAACGAACACCAAATACATATAAAGTTCAAACTTAAGGAAAAATAAACATAGTTGACCATTTAAAATAACTTGGTATTCAAATAACTTAGCCATGCATGAAAATAAGAAAATTAATAAAATTGAACACGGATAATGAAGATTGAATTTACACAAAATTACTTTTCAATGAATGGATGTTCTTTTTACCTGTGAATACTTTTGATGATCTCCAGCAAATGCGTAACAGTATCTACAGAGTCAACTATGAAAAGCGTGTGAGTTTTATTGTTTCGACAAGAAATATACTAATCATCCGTTTTTTAGTCGTTGTTTTGATCATTTATATATTCCATATAAATTATGGGAAAATAATTTACAAATTACATTGAAATATAGAATGATAACTACACTAAAAGTTCTCTTTTTAAATTAATATCTATAAATTAATATACTTCCAAAATAATTAATTGGTCTGGTGCCGATTTGAGCCGCTTAAAAAATTATAAAAATGTATAAAATACAAGATAATAATTTTTCCGATTGCATCCTCAGATAGTATTAGGTCCCACGGTATTCATAAATTAATAATTTTAGAAATTAAAAAAAAATTATTAAAATTTTGTAAAATATGACTTTATTTGTTTATTTTCTTTTAAAGATCAAATATGTTTGAGCCCATCTTTAATTTTTTTTTTATTGTGTCCAATAGTTTCGGTGTTTTGCTTTCAAATTATAACATAAAGTTTGAAATGTTTTAGACGCCAAAATTACTTTCTATCACTTAATATATTCAAAGCCACCGTCATATCATCTTCACCTTTATCATCAACAATACATGCACTGTTCTCAATGATAATAACCATAATCTCTTCTAAACTCTAAACCTCTAAACATGCTTCATTTTCACCCGGTGAGTTTAATTAGATTTTCGATATACATCCTATTATGATTCCACATTGATTGATAATTGTCTCAAGGTCTTGAATTTCTTTATCAAAAATGAATTAATCTAAATTTATTACAATGTTAGTGTTCGAATCCAATATCATTAAACTAAAGTCTTCATGCCATTAAATTAAAGTTTTCATGTCGTTAAACAAACTCTTTAAATTAATAAATTATTAATTTATTCATAAATTAATAACTCTCTAAATTAATAAATTTTACTAGTCCCAACATTATTAATTTATAGAATTTTTACTGTAATTAAAACTATATTATTAGTTAGTTGATAATTTAATGATTCAAATTAAAAAATATTTATATTAAAAATATAAGAATACAATTTATTATGTTTAAATGATAATTATTTTTTAAGAAATTAAACTAAAAGAAGAAGGAAGGGAGTATGGCCTTTTTCTTTCTTTTCATGTTATACTATATAGATAGGTGATTGGCTTGATGATATTGATAATTGGTATATTGATATTGACTTCACTTAATATTCTCTTACATCCTGCTTCTTGGCCAAGTTTTTCTACTTTTAATTTTTTGCTTTTAAAATACTTGTACTTTTAGTATAAAATTATATTTTTACATTTTCAACGTATTTTTGCTATTAAATTATCAACCAATCAATTATATGCTTTTAATTAATTGAGATATTTTGTATTTTTAATATACTTTTAACTGGGCTTTTATTTTTTTTAATTTACGTGATAAAACGACAAAAAACAACTAAAATGAATTCGAGAAGATTATCGAAGCCATTGTATTGGCGCACACCATGGACGACTAAAAGCCGAGCTAATGTAGTTTGGTATCTCCTTCAAAACCTGAAACATTAATGGTCTATTTGGTTAACAAGATATCTCCACTTTTGTAGAAAAAAATAAATTAAACTATTCAAAAGTCACAAAACATGTTTAGCTAGTGAATTGCTAAGGAGTATGGTTAAGGTTTACTAATGATATATGGTTCATTAATATTTATATGTATTCAATTTTAATGTAAAAATGATATACATTACTAAAATGTATCATTCTAAGATTGTACAATTAAAAAAATTCAAAAGAAAAGTATACCAAAATTATTCTATACACTTAATTATAATGTGAACAAAAATTCATTCAACAAATTTGAACAAATTACCTAAAAGTTAAAAATAAGCTTATATAATTGATATTAATGATTTTTTTTTTAAGAAAATGATACATATTACCTAAAATATATCAAAAAAAAATCATAAAATGGAATAATTTATATTTCTGATCATTAATAAATCATTAATGAACAAAAAACTTAAGGCTAATTATCTTTCTGGTCTCTATACTATCGTATAACTTTCTAGTTGGTTCCTATACTATTCGTTCTTTTCTGTCATGGTCCTTGGGTCCCTATACTATCGTGTTTCTGCACAAAATGACTATTTTGCTCTAACACTAAACTAAAGTATAAGGGAGATATTTTACATAATTAAAATAGAATCCCATATTTTTTTTCTTTATCGAGTCACTATAATGGATTATCAATTAAACAATACACATATCAATTCTCATTTGCTCATAAACATTTGAACTGTTTAACCACGCATAGTACATAGATAAAAACAAGCAATTTGGAATTTTCATACAATTCTTTGATGCTTAACCACTTGATGCAAATAGAAACACGCATATATTCATCGTCGTTTTAGATTCAATCGATTTGTATTATCAACTAAACAAAAAAAATACAAAGATTGAAACTTTAATCCAAAGAAAATATAAATCTATCAATGAAATCCAGAAAAATAAATAAACAATGAATAATTCAGGGCTAAAACTTCCAAATAGACAATATAATTGTACCCACAACTAAAATTAAAAAAAATTCACAGCATAATAATTACCATTTGTTGGATTGCATTCTTTATTGAATCCACCAATGTTCGTTTCTCAATAACCACAAATAATTAAGTTTACCAATACTCTATAATTCACACTACCATTTGTTGGATTTACCTTTATTGAATTGAGAATCAGGACATGGGGAATAAATACATAATTAAAAGGGTTACATTTTGTTTTTGAGTGAAAATTACAGGTTGGATTTATAAGGGGACCGAAAAAAATGGTGTCCAAAGGTGAACATCAAACGGCCGGTAATAAGCCAAGCGTGAATCGGAAAACGGTAAGATTGACAACCCCAATTATCCTACGCGCAGCATACGTAGCAAAGCAAAGGAGAGGGACTTGCGATGGTAAAGACGCATTGTCGCCGAGCATTACCGATGGAGTCACCACATTTTCAGCTTTGCTGGGTAGGCGGGCGTGTTTACTGGGAAGTGAAGGATCATGTCAGAAAGCTTAGAGGAGTGGTAAGTGTAGTGGATAAAGGCCCAATAAAGTCAGCGAGGTTTTATTTGATTATGTAAAATATTTTAAATGTTACTTCTATACATTAGTTTAGCGTTATAATAAATAATTTTCATTTTACGCATAAACCCCGATAGTATAGTGATTCAGAACCACGATCAGAAAGAATTTGGATAAGATGTAGACCAACAAAAGCATGATAATATAAAGATCAAAAAGATAATTAATCAAAACTTAGTGAACCGAAACTTTCTTCGAAGTCATTCCTTCAATAAAAGGTCTTATTCCCGAAACACACGGGAAATTGACAAACAAACTTATACGGAGTACACTAAAAGGGAACATAGGATGGGAGACTAGACGGTCCCCGGATCCTCTATTTCAATTTGTGTTCCAATTGGTGATGCATCAATAATAATAGAATACATATATAATTTTTAAAAATATAACTAATTTCTAATTTTAATTAATCAATTAAATGCTAATAATACATAGGAAGTGAATAATTATGTAACATAAATTGAGACATAGAGTGTATCAGGTGATCCATGCTGAGACTAGATACTCTATTTCTAACCTCTACTACATATTTGTGTTTAAATGAATGATTTGGCAATTAGAATATCCTTTTAATACCAAGGATTTCCTTGTTTCTTCTTGTACTGTATGTCCAAATTGAAATTCTTTTGAGCCTGATAGAGTGAATCCACACTGCTCTCATAGTACAGTATATTTTTTGCTTGCAATGTTCCATAACAACTTGCACGATATTCATTATACTTGGGTATGTATGCATGAAGAGATAACTACGTAAAATGAAAGCCTGGAGAGTGATGATTAAGTTTGGACTCCAATTGGACAAATAATTTTTTCTTGAAATTTCAACGGAAATAAACACTTTTTCTGAAATTTGGATGAAAAATTAGAAATTGAAAATTTGTTCTTAGAAAGTTACGAAAAGAAAAAACTCTAAAGGGTTTACGAACAAACCGTGGAAATTTTGGGAAACTAGCATCAAGCCAACATTTTTATCAATTTCTAAACATCCTTCCAAATTTTTTTACAAATGACACAACCTCCTATAAAAAGACACTAATATCCCTTTCCCTTTCACCTTCCAATCTCTTCTTCTCTAAATCACTACCACCACCCACGCCCCCATCCCTACTACCCCCCACCCCACCCACGGCCCCACCCCCCAGCATACCACCCCCTACCGCTCCACCACCCTACTCGGCCCCCCCACACCACTCCACCCCTATTGCCCCTACCACACCCACTACCACCACCACTTCCCTACCTACCCACCTGCCTCCCCCCACCAATGCCCTACCACAATGAACGCCACTGGCCCCACCACTACTATCACCACCTCCCCATTACCACCACCAACATTAAAAATCACCACTAATAAAAAAAAAAATATCACCAAAAATCACCACCCATCCGCCACCAAAACATAAATTTTCACCAAAAAGCACCACTAACACCAATATACACCAAGATTGGTGTATATTGGTATATTTTGGTGTTTAGTGGTGTTTTTTGGTGTATTCTACCAAACACCACCACCACCAAACACCAAACATCACCACCAACAAAAAAGCTTCACCACCACCACCATAATCATCATCATAGAAATAGCCCCCAATTAAAAAGACCCTATCCCCATCCCTAATTAAAAAAGAATCCTATACGCATCTCCCCCAATTAAAAAAGAAATGCAGATGGTAGGGGTCGCGATTTCAGCAAGGAAGCGAGTGGGGGGCAAATCCGAAATGAGTGGGTCAGGAGGGTAGATTCGAAAACTCCTGGGAGGTGGGGCTAAACGGGGCGGGTGTAGGTTATAGCTGCCAAGTGGAGTCAGAAATGATTGTGGTGTTAAAGGAAGTGTGATTTTGAGAAGAGGGAGAAAGGAATACGAGAAAGAAAGGGAGGGAAGTATTTTTGTTTTTGTATTGTGAGGTTGTGCCATTTAGTGCAAAAAAATTGAAATGATGCTAGAAATTGATAAACTTGGTCAAAGTGTGCCATTCTCCAAAAAAATTTCAACAAAACTGTACCGAAGTGGTCTCAATTTCTTTCTTATTTCTTCTTTTGACATATTCCATAGTCGAACTCCACAACATTTAGAATCCACATTTTGTCAGCCGAATAATAATCGAAACTATCCGCATCAGAGTAAAAATCAATTCAATACTTATCCGATAAGTTTATTGGTCCGATCCTGAATATAATTTTTGGTTCGATACTCGAATGGAACCGGACGATAACCCGATAAATAGGACATTGAAAACAATAGGACATAATTTGTTACACTAATTATTATTCTCCTAAAAATTATAATAATGTCGTATTGAAAAAAATATATTAAAAATTACTAATAAAACATACTCCCTCCATCCTATTTTGTTTGGGAGATTTGACTCTACACAATTTTTTATGTAAATTTAAATTTTTCTCACAATAAATATTTTTCCTCCTTTCCATTACTCACTATTTGGTCAAAGTAGGAATCATTTATGAGAATTCTATTTTGGAAAAACCTCCAAAACAAGTTAGAATGAAAGGAGTATTTTTATCAGGTGTAATAACACACACGTATTAGCTTACTAAAAATATTTAGTAGAAGAACATAGTGTAATGTAAAGAAGAATTTTTATTATTTATAATAGGGGTATAAAATAAAACCACCGTAGGAATATGTCGACATGCCAAGATACATGTTTAGAATCCTCGCATACATGTTTTATCAAATAAAAGAGGAGCAACTGCCCAACCATGAGTCCCTAAGCGCTTGTTGACGATGATTTGAGTCACCGAGCTGATTTGACTTGATTTGGATTTGGATTTGGATAGAGCTCTATTTAATTCTGACATGTGGTCATAGTCTTCGATGGACTTCGACCGGTCTCGACTTAGATATGGTCCGAGCGTGGAGCCTTAGCAGCCGTAATCCCGTGTTGGTTGTACGGAATTTGACCTTGTGTCTTCGACTTGATTCGGCCCATGCTGCATCGACGGACTTTATCGCAAGCGTATCATGGGCTTCATCTTTTTGTGCGGGACTTAAGTGGATATACCTGCCGGGACTTAGTAGTTTGATATGCTACTTGTCTTTGGTGGATTTGATTTGGGATGTAGAACCCTGAAGCCAGAATTGTGAGTGATAACAGTTGTTGAAACAATGAGATTCTTTGGTTGCACTACAACGGCCCAAGACCGTGTTACTCTAATGGGGCTTAGTGAGATTTCCGCTCACTTGTTTTTGACTTAAGTCAGGAAGCAATGTACGCTCTAGCTCAGATTACATAACGGCTTTAATGTACTGTTGTCAGAAGTTGATGACGCATGCAGTTTATATCCCAACCTTGGTTAATTTATTAATCGATCATCGTAATGTATACCTGCAATAATGCAGCTTCCGCTTGAACTAACTATAGTAATCTAATATTCAAATAGATCTCCTATATCCTTAACTTATTTAAATCAAACTGAGATTTTCAGTGTTCATGCAAGATTTAGTGAATAATCGTGTGCATTTAGCTTATTCCCCGAATATTTGAATTGTTCTCGAGAATCACGATTCTCATCGATTTTGCTTCTAACTTGAAGAAGATCATGGGCGCAAGAATAATTCCAACTTAGGTGCCTCTTTTAGGCTGCCCGAGGTGTTTTCCACCAAAGGTGTTTCTACCGACGGTTTAAAAGATTTAACTGTGAGAATTTCTGTAGGTCGTCCTATGTATTTTCTCGATGTTTTTTGTGTAATTTCCGATATGAATTGCCTGCCGAAAATGTAGGGTTTATATAGGCTTCGTGTTGGAATACTCTCTTCTCGATTGGTTGGTTTAATTTTGTATCATTTATCTTAACCGTCAATTTCGGCTAAAGCATTCAACCGCCGGACATTTGAGAATTACTTGCCTAAAGAAAAGGCGCCATTTTCAGGTAGAACAAGGTTTCACATCTTTTCTGCGTCAACATATTTTCATATTGATCCCGGACCTTTTGGAGCTTTTATTTTGATCCACATAACTTCTGGAGTCTCCATTTCGAACTCCGAAACTTTCGAGCTTCAATTTTAAATTTTCTAGTGGTCGATTTTATCCCAATAAAATTGGGAATTCTTAGTCAACCCCAAATTCTAATTTAACATTTAATTTCAGTTATTTTCCTGAAACTCTTGTTCGCACGAGGGTTCTTACATTAAATTTATGGCTCGACCGAGAATTCTAGCCGTGTCATTTTTAGTGGCTCGATTTTAATTAATTTAGTTAAGTCATCTTAATTATTTTAATTGTTTTTTTAATAAATTTTCATTGTATACATAGAGCAATAGAATTGACGACAAACATAAAACCGGTAGAGTATTACTTCTACCGTTCATATATCACATAATGATTTTGATTTCATGACACATGCAACAAAAGTTTATACTTTAATAGTATAATACTCCGAGATGTTAAATGAATAAATGAATTTCAACACAATTAAAGATACTAAATTTATTAATTAGTAAAAAAACACTTACAAATAAGGAGTAATTCTAAAGCATGTTAGATAAAGCCAAAAGAGCAATGGAAGTATCTATTACATTTTTTGTGGCTTGTCTCAATTTTTCTGGTTCTTCTTGTCCTTCAAAACCGTCATTACAATTAACCGCAAGGGTATATATTGCTAAGGCTTTAATATTTAGGCTTCCTTTGTCTTTCTTTGTTAAAGCCTCTCTACATTCATTTACACCCTCTAAAGCATCAACAAAATTTTCCACACATAAATTTAAGCTGTCTTTAGTTTTTGGATCTTGAGTTGTTTGCCCTAAAGATGTAGCTAAGGCTTGTGCCGATTTCGAAAAGGCTTGTGCCATGTCAATTGCAACCAAGCCTAGGCTTGGAAGGTCTTGAGTTTGAACAGCACCAGGATTTGATTCAAGAATGCCATTGCAAGATGAAGGATTAGGGGCTTTGGCACAAACATCACCAATTAAATTTGCGTAGCTACATGATACAAATCGTAAGAAAAGAAAGCCAAAAGAAAAAAATATATTAGTTGGAGACATTATTGTTTATTTGGTCAATAAATTTTAACAAATGTATTCTATTTGGTGTACGAATTACTACTGAAGAGCCTTACGTTTTTATAGAGTTCCAATGAGTAGTATTTATTAGGAAAATTCAACGGCAACTAATATATATATCCCTCATCACTAATTTGGCGAATACGGAGATTTCTCTAACCATATTTATGCTCTTAATATTTGATTTGGGGATCCCATATCCACCATTAGAGTCTCCACCATAATAAACCAACAAAATGAACCATTCTACAGTAATATATAACACGTAGTATGGACGTGTTTGATCTTAGTAAATTAATTATTTTTTCCTTATTACATTTTCTGCAAATTATCTTACAACATAATGTTGGATTCTTCCTTTATCTCTGAATAATTTATCTCTCCTACAGTCCTACCTGCATTATTGGATTAATTAAATGAACGTTCTTGATGAGTTAGCTCGCAAAGGAAATAATTGTTTGCTTTCAAGTTCTCTCAACACAAATTTAAAGCATCTAGGTTGTGGATTGTTTCGGTTTTCTCGTTTGTGATTTTACAACCCTTTTTTACTTATTTTCTCAATTTAATTAATCATCTAAGTCAAAAGTATTTTATTAAGATAATAATTAATTTTACTATTTTCAAAAAAAGAAAAATCGTAACCAATAAAACTAAGAATATAGGAGACAAAAAAGATTTTTCTTTAACTCTGTAGAAAGTTACATTAATAAAGTAAACGATTAATGATAATACTTAGTAAAGAGAAAAAGATAAAATTACGTCATTTTAAATAGCCAGTAAATGAGGCGATGCGGCGTGTCGATTTACTCAAATATTTAATATATTTTTATGTTTAATTCGAAGTCATTCATGTGTAAAAACTTACTCTTTTGAATTTTTTCTAATTAATATTTTTTATTTTTGAAGGGATCTTTTATACATGAAATAAGCTGCTTTAAATATAATATAAAAAGCTTACCTGATAAAATACGATATTCGTAGAAATCATAAAGCGAGATATCAATGGAGAGACGTCTGAAATATTCTTTAACGATTTGATGTCATTTGACTAAATGTGTTGGCCAGGTGATCATCGATAATGTATCGTGAATCATTTGCTTTTATGTCGATTAACTTGGTATGATTTAAAAAGTATAATTTAAAATTTTATGGATCCCCGATATATAAAATTCATATATGCATGAAATTAAATAACAATAATAATAATAATAATGATAATAATAATTCTACTCAAATCATATAATTATTTAACTTATCAATTATAATAATAATAATAATAATAATAATAGTTCTACATAATAATAAATAAAAATAATAATAATAATTCTACAAAAATATATGATTGTTAACTAACACTATAATAATAATAATAATAATAATAATAATAATAATAGTTCTGATAAAAATATATTATTATTTAATACTTATGAAATTATTAAGATTGAAAATGATATAGGATAGGAAAAGCAGTAATGATGAAAGGAGAAATAATTAAAAATATATAATATATAGAGGCATAATGCTGTGAATTGAATCCACGAAAGTTATACATGACAAATTGAACAAAATAATTGTGTATGCCTTTGAATGCATTAAGCAATGCGCGGGAAACGAATAAAGCAAAGTTAATTAAAAGGTGGGATCTTGCTGACAATTATAAATTATATATATGTCAAATGTATATGATGTATCGTCACTTGGCTAACTATGTATGTATGTATGTGATGATTAACCGCATTGATAATCACTGCGTATATGCAAATTTAAGTATGATGAATACTTAATAGTACCTCCGGTTTTTATTTGGCGTTTACCGTGCTCGGTGAAAGCTTTGGCCAATTAATTTTAATTATTTATTATTTTAATAAATAAAGTTATATGTTATTGATTAAGTCTTTGAAAATAGTTTCACTTAATATTATTTTCTTATAATTTTTGAATATATAGTTTACTCATCTTTTCACTTAATTGATAGTCGAAGTTAAAAACCGATATACGAAAATGTGAATAAAAAAAATGGAGGGAGTAGTAGTTAATTCCTATTAAAACTCCTAAATTTTAGGTTTTAGATAGAAGGATAATTTAGTCATTAATAATGTAAAAAGAAACACAATTCTTATTCATATTTTTATATATGTTAAAACAATTTATTGCATATTGATAATCAATATGGGAGTTGTTTCAAATTTATTTTGCTTTAGTCTTAGGCGTGTCCGATAGGGTATTTAAATCCGCAAATAATTTATCTGCTTGTCGGCTTTATTATTTCTTAGTATTATCAAATATTCTTATAATCTTCTGATCTCGATATGAGATATTTGAAAGATATTTCATTTTCTCTTCCTACGCGTTATTTTCTCTTTCACCATCAATTAACATATACCTCGCGTATATTAAATTCTCTCTTATTATTATATGTTATTATGATTTATTATAATTATATTTTCAAATAACAATAATAATAATAATGTTATATTTATTTTCCAACATGAAAAAATAATTTAGTTTTAATTTTATGCGTTATAATTGTAAAACAAGTATTATAGTCTTAAAATCACAATGATACAAGTATTATTTAAAGACAAAGCAAACTTACACAAGTTATTAGAAAAACACAACGTTGAACAACATAACCGAACATTTTAAAGTAAAATAATTTGAAATCTAATTTTGGTTGGCTCAAATTTTTTGTCGAATGTCTTCCAAGCGAGATCTTCTTTATTTGGATATGTTTGGCCACATCACAATTTGAATCTATTATGAATGTCGATTGAATCCCAGCTTGAACATGCACTTGAGCTACGGTAGCACGTGATTTGGCCTTTGAGATGATGAGCTCGGGCAGCAGTGCTTGATGGTTGGAAATCGGGATTTTTCCAACTTCGATTGTACGTATCTCGTTCATCGCCACAATCATATTATGTAATATAATCTGGCGCCCTGTAATTTTTTATAAGGCGTTCAAATCCCTGATCTTATTTGGTTGTCGAATGATAAATCGTGCTTGGAGAACTCGAATGCATGTTCAGCTTTTCTTTTCGACAAGATTCTTGGAGTGCCTACGAATAATTGAGCTTTACTTGCTTGGGGAAAGTGAATTGATTGGACCATTGAGCCAATTTAGGATAGATTCCATCCCGGCGAATAGTATGTCAAGTTGTAATTGCGACCGTTCACGATTGTAGTTTCTGGTGGAGAGCTTCCCTGTCTCGATATACGTGACTTGCGGGGACCTATCTAACACATTGATATCGTTTTAATGTACTGATAACCGAAGAAAGCATGCCATATCATAGATTAAATATGATGCGACGGCTTGAGGATTCACATTGTTAATGCTTATGTCTACTAGTGGTATACGCGAGCTTTGGGACAATTTTCCCTTTATGATGTATAGAGTCAATACTCGGGGTATTCTAGGAAACCACGTTCTTGACTGACACGAGTCTCTCCGGATCAACCTCATTAGGCGCCCGCCCGAATAAAGGGGTCTCAAATATGGCTATGATCCACTTTACAAATTTTTAGAACACTCGATTACAATACTTTCTCGATTTTCCGTACTCGTCCGCAATCCATGACTACTCCATAGGCTAACGTCGTATGGTTTAAATTACTTTTGAAGAGGGGGACGGACCAAGTTTGCGAATTGTTGCGGATTGAGTGAAGTAGTTCATGGGTGAAAGAGACTCTGATCTGAGAGAAATAGTGGTCTTGGCGTCCAGGTATCTCAGATGAAATTGTAGATACGTGGAGTTGATGTTTACCAGTAGTCTTGAAGCCTCTTGTAATAGCATTTGCGTGATCCATATCTATGTATTTCCTCCTATGTGTTCGATTACTTGAAGCTTGCCATTCTCGAAGTAAAAGTGATTGTTGTTCAAGTAAAGACTCTTCCAACTCATATTGTTGTTGGAACTTTTCAATGTTGAATTCGAAAGGTGGTGGATCCATACTCATAAAAGAGAACTAAATATTTGAGGATGTATTATGGATAAAGGTTGAGATATAACTTGTATTTCGATTTGTGATATTTATTGTAGCGACCGCCCGAGATAAATATACGAGGTTAGGTAAAATTTCAATGGCCTTGTGCTTGAGTCGCTGCGTCGATGGATGACAACATAAAGACCATTTAACATTAATAATAAAAAATACACTTTTGTCCGTCATTGGTGAACTAACAATACATCACACAGAGCATTATCACCAACAAACACATCAACAGAAATACAACCATCTGTCATACGTAATCTCATCTGACGTATTGGCGACATACCGATATCATGTTTGGTTTGAAAACATAACAAAGGAAAAGGACTATTGAGGATCTTACATCTTGTCGCGCCGCTTTCTGATCTTGATCCATGACTGTCGATGGAAGCTTGAGCCTAGGCATAAAACGCTAGCCCGTAGAGAATAGAGTAAATTTATTAAAATTTGAGTGAAGAGATCACAAATACCACGAGGCAGTCTATCACGTATATTCTTATATATATAACATATGCATATCATTAACGAGGCCACCACCTGATGAATAACAGTCCACAGCCATAGAATCCTCTTATACGATGTTACATAATATTATACACACGAGCTTATAATCATAAATAAACGCATATACATTTAAGGAAAAGCCATGCCAGCGCACAAGATAATCAAAGTCGTCAAATAGGAATCCGCCTCATGAGTATTAAGCAGATGAGAATCGCCTCCAAATAATACACATACGAGGAATCCGCTCCAAGTAATACATATGAGAATCCTTTCCGAATATCTAGCGTATGAAGATGAATCGCCTCGAATAATACACATGAGAATCCTCCAAATAATCGGATAGGGCACTTGCTCGTCCTCCCGACCCATTTCGCCCACCAATGCAATGTCGCACAAACCTCCCGAATCACTTGGTACCACCCACCTGATATACCTTGAACTACTCGCAATTAGAGAGTGCTTTGACTCATGAATAACACCTTGATCAATCAAAGCGCATCTGTGTGACCCAGCCTTGCTTGTGTACTGACCCTGTGAAACCTGCTTGTGCTGATCTCATAACATGAATCATATTCTAAGCTATCTACATAATACAAATCGTAATCTCAATTATCTCGCCCAATATCTGCTCGCCAATCTCAATTGTTCATCGTATGAATCAAATTAAATTTACACATAATATCGATCATAATCTCGATTATTTCATAATATGAATCATAATCACATAATACACATATCAGAATAGTTCCCAAGCCTTTACATGCAAAATATATAACATAATATATGAAAAGGTCCCATTCATTGAGATTTGTACTACTTGAGCCCCAGCGGTAATCGCTAACTTCTGGCGATCTACGTCTTAGGTAAAATTTTCAGCTCACCATTGAAGAAATTATACGTTATAACCTTACGTTCATAGAATAACCTCTCTTAACATCTATTTAAACCCGAGTATTATACCCGTCTCATATTTCAATTTAACCTTTTATTAATAAATCTATCCCCAAAATTAGTATACACTTCTAAAATTCCAACTTAACTACATTCAATTTACCCGACTTAAACTCCTGATATTGGTCATCACTTTATTATCAAACATTAACACGTTAGTCACATTCCAATCAATCCAACAATCAATCATGGCTAATTAACCCATTATAATCGACACTTTGGTTAGCCAATTACTACTTGACTTGGAATCACACAACTGTGATATTCTCCACGATCAACCTCAAAACATCAAATTATACTCCTAAACAACTATATTAAAGTCCCGTAACATTATTATACAATTTAAAAGGGAAATTTAGAAGAAGTCGACTGAAAATTATTGCTTGTCAGCCTTGATTATTGCAAAATCGATTATAATTACCTCACGTCCTTAATCTGAAGCCTAGAGAATACTTACATAACATACGACCTTTAAAACTCAAATTCAAAGTCAACCCAGAAGTCGAAAATTTCAAACTCATGAAATATCCCAAAGATTGAACTTTTCTTGCATTTATTAGAGGATGAGGAAGATGAAGAGATCAACTTTTATTGTCTTGAGCCACAAGGGTGGAAGGAAATGGAAGAAAGAATTTTCCAAGGGGGGTAAGAGAGAAGCGTTCGGCCCGTATGGAGGGGGGAAGGAGATGAGTTTTGTGGATGAGGATGAAGTGTTGAGTGGGGTTAGGTGGGATTTTTAGGATGGCGTAAGGCCCCGTTTGGTTGCGGTTTTATTTCTCACATTTCGATGCTAATCACCAGTAAGCAGATTCCAAATATAAGTTTTTAAATGACGTAAAAGCTACTACTCGTATAATCTTGAGTACCGGTACATGATTTTATTCGAAATCATTTATACTATCTCCGGGTCCGCCTGAGCGAAATATACCACCAACCGATCGATTTGTTGAATTCTCAGCTCTTCAGCTTGAAATTTTAATTTCGCTTGAAAATCTCCACCGAGAAACTTATATACTATCAGCGTAATATTGGTAAGGAATGGTTATTTCATTTATAGTGTAAGATTGGTTCAAGCATTCAACTTAACGGAGGTGAATTAAAAGATAAGGTTTGGTAAGATTATAATTCAAAACATATTACTTTTGTCGGATAAATTATAGACGTTATAATTATTAAGTTCAAATCTAATATACCAAATTGAATGAATATATGAGTGTGGTTAAATGCATTTATGCACTTTGGTATGGTGCTTTAGATTTGATAAGTCGCGGTCGTTAATACGTAAGATATGGTTTTGTCATTGATAAGTCACATTAATTGCTCTGCCCAGAGATAGGCTTAGCCAATTTGATAAGTAGCATCCACTTTTACAGTAATAAAACACACTTTCAAGCATTACTGACATTCGGAAAAGTAAACACACCGCGCAAATTATTACTAAAACACTTTCGAATATAAATCTAATGGTCGAACAATTCACTTGTGAACATGGTAAGCTTATCTTTTCTTCCATCGTCCGATTATCATTTTAGTGCGAGTTCGCGTAACTTTCAATCTCTTTTAATACGTCTTTATTCTTTGTTTGCCATGCGTCTTTCAATCTTTGAAATTTCCACGCTCTGTTACCTACAGAGTAGCGATGTTAGCATCCGTCTTCTAATACTTTCTATAAAAGACATCCATTTGCACAAACGATTTGAATCTGAATGCTTACCTTTCTTTTGTTGTTTCCATAACAGGCGTCTGAGAACATGAATGGAGGATGAGATATTATTACCGTCAGCTGCTATTTTTTCCTTTTTAGAGCTCTTTACTTCGGATGCACGGATCCGATCATATATTTTGATTAATTCTGAACTGACTTGCATTAACTTTGATTAAGGTAAACACTTTCTTAGTTTCACGATGAACAATTTCTTACATTTCTTGATATGTAGTAAATTAAATCGGACTGACCAACTGACCGTCGACATTGCCTTTACGTATACACACGAACCACAGAAGTCTTTGTCGATATCCGATAATGACTTGTATATTATGTTTAGTCTATGGGACAAGTTGTTGGTGTGGATTCGCTGTCCGTGGTGTTTTCCAAAAGCGTCTCCACTTTTGTCGATTACCCGATTCAACATCATTACTAAAGTGAAAATAAAAGATAAAAAGAATTTTGTTTTGCTCGGTACTCGAATTAATATTTCAGTTTGTTTGAGGTTGGAAAATTTGGTTGGAGTATTGTCGTCATATTTTTGAGATATTTGACTCGGAAACTACGGAATTTACGGCCAGATCATTCTTGAAGCGAGGAGTTAATTATTCATTGATGGTTGGGAGCTTTGGTTTTGTATATTGGGATACTTGACATAATTATTTCCATGATTGTTGTCCATGGAGTGCATATATTGATAATTATAGGGATATTGCATACCAAAAATTAAGTTGGTGGCATAAAATTTAGATTTGGTGATATAAAATTTGGATTAAGGTGGCGTCGTAAATTGATTTTGATTTGGGTAGCATCATAAAGCGTATTTGTAAATTGGGCGTCGTTTAAAGTATTTTGCGGATTTTAGATTTTTGAATGTTGGAATTTTGAGGTGGTTGATTAGGAAATACAAAATTTGAAGGATAATTATAATTTTGATTTGGATCCATGAAATGAGAGGATAAACTATGCAAAAATACTTGAGAAATGAAGAGAGAAGTAAGAAAATAAAGATTTTTTTGTGTCAATCATACAATTCTAATCTGTTATAGACAATTAAAATAAAAAAATATTGGTAAAAAATAAAATTAAAAGTTGTAATAATAATTTAAAAGCGTCAAATAAATGGGGATAAATGATATTCATCCTTTAATAGTAAGCGAGACTTGATTGGCTAATTTTGAATTCAATTTTATCCATTCCATCCCCGTCTTCAGGCGTGTGAAAGAATCACCTTCGGTGTTTGTCATAATACTTTAGAATTATTGAATAATTCAGAATTATTGAATAATTCTTTGAAAAATAAACACAAAGATTGTCCTCTGAAATATTTTCTATTAGAGCCAAATACCACTTCAAATATTGGCCATTGGAGATGGTTAGTGAGGATAAAGTAGCACTCGACATTTATAGTCCGTTGTTTTGGGGTGAATGTAGTTAATTTATTAAATTCACCCGTGTTTGAGTACCAAAAATAATTTTAATTAGGTTAATATAGATTAATGTGGGTTAACATAATAACACAGCTGCACTCAAATCTTTTCACACAATCACCAGGTAATACAAGGTGAATAAACGAGTTAATTTTTTTTTTGTTGATGACAAAAAATCCGCCAGTATTTTCTCCAAAAATTCTAGTGTAATTTTATTATTCCTTCCCAGAAACCACTTCCCATTATAGCTCACGCATTTTAACATGAGGCCGTCACGTATAAGATTTTTTTCACTATTCATCGAGCTTATATTGATTGGCGAACCTATTGAGGGAATATTTTGCTATTTTAATTAAATTTAAAATTGATATTTGTAATAGACTTATAATTGGATAATATTAATTAAATAATTACAAATGGTACACTTAGTGATATTCTTGATGTTGATAATTAGAACAAATTATTTATAATAGACTTATAATTGATGTTCATGGTTGTAGTCATTTTTTCAATTACGTCATTGAAACAATAATGTCGACTTCTTCTATCGTTGGAATTCAAAACTTCCATAAAATCATCGTATTTTTTCGTTGAACTATAATATTCGTCTATATATGTTGATGATGCTTCCTAATAATACTAGTACAACATAAATTTAGAGTAATAACAAAAATTGTGTTGATAATAAGGCTGCCTTGAATGGGATGTATGTTTCAGAATTTGAGCAGCTCGCACTAGTGTCATGACCACATGTTCCTAGTTTTATTTGTTTTATGTTCTGTTAAATTAAGCAACAAATTCCTACATTTTATTTTCCCTTTGTAAGTGATTTCCTTTGCTTAATTTGAAGCCCGATATATTTGGTCGACGTTTGTTTGAAGTTTTTCTAATTTTTTGTTTTGGTTCTTGTGTTTCCTAGTTTATCTTATTCATATAAATGTTAATTTAATTTATTTATATTTATTTGAATTTTGACTTTTATCATTAATATAACATAAATATGTTGATATGCGATTATACTTTTAGATCATTGTTGTCTCTCTAATTAATATAGTATAATTGTGTTGATATCTGGTATTTTTTATGTTGGTAGATGGATGACGACACTATTCTAATTTTATTGATTAATTGGGTTGTTATAATTAGTCTTTTGCTTTTGATACATGGATGTCGATAGCATGTTAGCAAGCAAATGATGATGATGTTGATAGAGATATCCATAATGAATCTACAAAAACTAAGATCTTCGTAAGAGAAATCATGACAAATAGAGTTATATGTAGGGATATGATCCGTATGAGTGAGGCTACATTTTATAACTTTTGTGAGTTATTAGCAAAACATGGTGGATTGCGATCAACTAAATTTTTAAATATTGAAGAGCAAATGGTATATTTTTGTATATTGTAGGGCATAAAACAACAAACGGAGAAGCGATTAGCGGGTTTTGGGCCAGTGCGGAGAAGTTATAAGTGAATATTTTCTAAGTCTTAGTGTTGTAATAGAATTAGAGGAAATGTTTATTAGGCGACCCGGATGGATGCGTCGACACCCTTGAAATTGAAGAGCGACCCAGTTACATCCTTATTTTTTAGGTTAATATTATATTCCTTTTCACGATTTATAGTTAAATTTTAATTATAAACATAACCATAAAACATATTACTTTAGGGCTATTAAAGGCCATTGATGGAACCCATTAATAGAGTAAAGTTCCGGCGTCAGTGCTCTAATACCGTGGGAGGAAAGATTATACTTCCCAAAATATTTTGGCAGCTTGTACATTTGACTTAAAATTTACACATGTTTTAGGCGGTTGGGAAAAGCAATACGGCGCTCGCATATTAAAAAATGCATTGAAAAGACCATTTGGGCTTAAAATCCCTAAAGGTAATATTCTTAAAAGATTGGAATTATATTTTGAATAAATCATAAACACAAATCTAATATTTTAAGTTTTTAATAGGAAAATACTATCTTGGTGATGCGGGATTTCGGCCAATTATGTTCTTCCTTCTGCAGGTGGGGCCGGTATAAATCTAAATGAATACTCTTGAGAATCCATGAGAGTCTTCGGGAACTTTTTAACTTGCGTCATTCTTCATTAAGAAATGTGATGAAGGAATTTTTGGTGTTGTTAATGTTGGAAATCAATGAGAATTGATTCCCTTTTTATTATGCCCGTTGCGACAATTGTGTATCAATTCATTTACCGGGTTGGTTAAATGTGATTACTGGAACTTAGTGTTCACCTTAGTAATTGTATATTAAAGATCGCAGTTACCATGATAATTTAAGGGGTTATGAGCGATTGATAGATCTTACTCATTAATCGTTATAATAATAGTAATTGGTCAATTATTATTATTATGCAAGCTTCTTACTATCGAGCCTGAGCCCGGTCCATACGGTGGCGTTGGACATTTACAAAAATGAGAGTTGAGTCCCAATCATGAATATTCTCAATTAAGGATTTTTACATTGATAATGTAAAATATAAATTGGATGAACTTAGGAGTTAATTAATTAGTCAATTGAATTAATTCGATAGTTAGTTGAGCTCGTTAGTTACTTGTTAGTTACTATTATGACTTGTTAGTGTTTGATTTTACTTGGTTTTAATTAAACTTACTTGAGCGCTCATTAATGACCGGTTGGAGTTTTAGGTTTAATAATAATAATATATTAAACCTAATCATTAACCCTAATGATTAATAATGATTTTCAATCATCAAAGATGAAACAAAAAAAGCCTCCACCGTTTTGAGAATGGTAGTATCTTTATCTCGAATGATAAAGAAAAAAATTCATTTTCTTTGTCATCGATTCAATCAATATTATTCTAGCAAACCACGAGTGTATGATTCGGCCATATAACGGTGTGCGGCCATTGGAAGCTACGTTTGAAGTGCTCAAATTTGGAATTCAAATGAGGCTTGGTAGAAAGAATCGTTGATAGACTTAAATTGGCATCTGCATGAGGTGCTCATTATTCCTTATAAGTCATTATATGAATTTTGGATTAATTTATATCATTTTGAGGATCCGTGATGTATGAATTTGGTGTTTTATCATAAATGAAATTCATACTAGATTCTAACGATTAAGAAGCGCTTCGATTATGTCAGTACTTGAACGGCGTTATGATGTTGAGTGCAGCGTACTCAAATTATATTAGCACGTTTAGCCAGCGTTCATAATTTCTTATGGGAGTTGATCCTGATGAAAATATAATAACAGAAGTGGATGAAGAATTATCTTGTAATAGTGGTGGGAAGTCGAGAAACATAGATAATGATGTTCATGAAGAAGTAGATGCTACACGAGGACAATATTTGAGGGATTCAATTGCAGTACCAATGTGGCAAGATTATAATGTCTAATAATTTGTTTTGAATTGAAAGATTCGTATATTTTTCTATTAAATATTATTGGATGTTTTTTCTTTATGTAAGAATATTTATTACCTCTACATGTTGATTATTGCTCGATTTTATATCTTGTTCGTTTGTTTTGAGATTACATTATTTATTAAGATTCATCGAATTTATTTACTTTCTTGGTTATATAGTTGAATTGAATATCATATTTGTGATTTAATTATTCTATAGATTTAGGCATGCCTCCCAAAAATGATGGTCAAGGTGATAAATTTAGTTTTACTAAAGAAATGTGAATACTTATTCTTGATCTTTGTATTGTACCATGATGTGTGGCCAGATCTGGGTGGAGCATTTACTAGTACATCTTACAATTTAAGTATTTGTAGACTCGATCAAAATTTCAGAGAAACTCCACGGTGCAAAGAAGTTCGAGAAAGCAGACTCAATTATGTTAAGAACAAATTTGGGTATGATTCTTTTAAGATGTCTTCGAGAAAAGTGGTTGGGGTTTTAATCCGATAACTAAGATGTAGGACCTCGAAGATGGTGTGTAGGATGAAATTATTAAAGGTGCGTATGACATTAAATTATATGTTTGTGTCTTATTAAAATATTGCTACATGTTCATGCTTGTAATATTATCTGAAAGTGGTTAAATCTTGTTTACACCATCTCAGAGTTATTTACGGAGTTAATGCAATGAGAATGGAAAGGTAAATCATTACCATTGTTTGAAAAGATGCAAGAACTATGGGGGAATGATAGAGCCACAGGAGATCACGCTGTTACTGCAGCTGAAATTAGAGCCCGACGAAAGTCTGCTTCTAAGAAACAAGGACAACTTATTAAAGATATTGACGAGATGGTGTCCCAAAATGAAGTTGAACTTGAAGGGTTTAACGACTATGGAATAAATGAAAGGTCTCCAAATACTTTTTGATGCGATTTTAGTATGAATGCTATGGAAATAAATGCATCCTGGCATTATGGGAGCAATGGGAAAGTAAAGTAGAAAAAAGAGATGGATAATTTTTAGGCGTATAATGAAATGCACTAAGTGCAACTCTTGAAAGATTGTTTAAACCAAATAAAGACATTCAATCCACAGTGATGTGTTGAAGTGCTTGGAGGATATCAATTTTGATCAAAAGTATAAGCGTAAGGCCTATATCCATCTTTCGAGGAATCAGTTCGACTACGATATGCTAATTGAATTGCCTTTGAATGAAAAGAGGCCCGTGTTATGGGATATATTGGTGCAACACAAATCACTAAATATTCACGGAGAATGTCCTTATAATTAAATTGTGAATGTTCTCTCAACATTAGCTTTTTAATTATTGATGTAGGATGTTTAATGTTTGTCGGGTTGAACTTGTTTGTGTTTTCAACTTTGTCCAAAAATGATTTTATGTGTGAACTTTTGTGATTACTTTGTTAAGATGGTTTATGTTATTGCAAAGTATTGTTTATTTTATTGGTGTAGTAGTATGTTTCATTTTTTATGGTTTTTTTAATCTATATTTTGGGAGTGATGGAAAAGATATCCGATTAATAATAAACGTATTTGAATTTGAGGTGATATGGATATAAAGGATATAAATATCAGTGTACATCATGTTTAATTATCAAATAATATTTAATATTTAATATTTCTTTTGTTTCACCTAGATAAGGATAATGGTATCCAAACAACATTTTATTAATTTTATCTACATTTACCTAAAATTAACAAGTTTTTA
Source organism: Lithospermum erythrorhizon (assembly GCA_019722365.1). Taxonomy (NCBI): domain Eukaryota; kingdom Viridiplantae; phylum Streptophyta; class Magnoliopsida; order Boraginales; family Boraginaceae; genus Lithospermum; species Lithospermum erythrorhizon. Next base: position 235,206 of record JADFUC010002327.1, read on the forward strand.
CCCACTCGCTTTAGAATTAAAACGATTAAACATACCATTAAGAGGAATGACGTGGATATATCTTTTTAAACATAGCAGAGAAGCAACAACTAGAAGTTTTTCCATATCCTTCATGAGACGCCACACTTTTACCCCTCGTTGCTTCACTTATATTAGCTTCATTATTGCTTTCAATTTTCTTCATCTTATCTTTATATAACTTCCTCATCACATGGGCTTGAGCAAGATCAGGACCTGCAGTAGACATGGCTAGCAATCTAACAAGAAATGTGGAAAACCAAAAAAAAAGTTCTTTTTTGGGTATTGGTTAATTGAGATATGAAGACTTGATTGATTATGCAATGGAATATATAGATACAATTGGACTTGCTAGGCACGAAATGAATAGTGTACACAAAATTTTGACAAAGTTTTCATGATATAAATGTTTATTTAATGATGAGATTCGGAACATAAAAAAGTTGAATAGGCTTGTAAGTAGACATGACGAAGGATATGGGGTCATTCCTTCTTTGACAAGAATCGACAAGTTGACTGCACGGACAATACAATGATGTAATGGCGGCTTAGCTTTAATGGGTTCAAGATTCAATTAGTTTATTAAAATTGTGAAGCGTTCATGGCTGCTGATACTTCAAAGTCTTTGTTTTAAATATTATGGATAAGTTAATCGCAGATAGTAATGCCGATTAATCGTGAGCTGGGCTTTCGCTTGTCGTTCGATACGATGTTTGCTTCTTTATAATAGTTGAGCTGCATCTTGCGTGAAGAGTCGATGGTGATGATCGTAGCGTAGTTTTTCTGGGTTGAAATTGTAAAGTCTGAGCCAATTAGTTTATTAAGTTAATTGTAAAGTAATTAGGAAAAGTGGGATCAAGTTGCTTTGATCCCGATAGTTCGAATATCGGGATTTAGTCCATAAATATATGGGTGCGATTTAGGCTCCAGTTTGGTCTCATTCACAAATTGTGGAATTAACATTTTTGTAGAGTGAATTAAATCGCCATGGAAATTTAAATGCCAACTTTGAATTATAAGGGATCATAAAATAACAATCGCTATGCAGGACTAAGAATCAAATAGTTAACTCATTTTTTATTTAAAGATAAAATTTTGACTACAAATTGTTTTTTGAATTCTTAATTAAATTAATATTTAATTGATATTATTTGATATGTTTTTTAAAATAATTGCAAAATAATATATCTATATATTTACATTATATAATTAAAAAAATCAACATATTTGTATTCCTTAAACAAATTAAAAATATATTTAGTATCAAGGATTTATCATGAAAAATAAAAATCTTATTTAATTAAATTGAGAGGTAATTTTTTTGCAGTACCCATGTTACTTTGCTTGGGGCTACTACTTTTATACTATTTTGAAGATTTAAATAATTGAAATATATAAATAAGATAAATTTACACAAATTGCTTATTTATATATTTCAATTATTTAACAGTGTAAAACAATGTCATACTATACTATGAGAAACATATAGCCTTTGTGTAAACCAATGTCATATCGTAAACACCGTTAAATTGAAATATATAAATAAGATAAATTTACACAAAATATATAAACCCGTTAGGGAGTTATTTCTTTATAAACATGATACAGTGATATTAGACTTTGGTATTGTCAAAGGGTTTCGGGGTTCGATTTCGACAAATGAGTATATTATACATATGTCCACTTTACTTTCGTCTGTACATTATCTGGAGACTTTCAGTTTTTGGAGCTTAAACTCTTATTTGCTTAACTTAGAATTTAATTAATGTCTTGATATGACCCATATAATTTGTAAGCTTACATAATTAAAAAAGAAAAAAGGGGAATTAGCTTTGTTAGTGATAACTATGGCCCTACCCTAGTAGAATTCAATTGAACATTCACAAAATAAAGGTTTCGAATTTAAACTTTGAAACCTTATTAACATTACAGCCGATGGTTTTTTTAAAAGGATAATATCCATATTAGAACTTGTGATAATCACTACGTATTAAAATACATGATCGTTTTACTTTTTCAAATAATTGATTGTTTATAATTTTAATATAGATTTTCTGATTTCGATATAATTTTTCTGATACAGTATAGTTTTCCTTGATCATTATAAACTTTTCAAAATCATAATAAATCGTTTTTTATCTAGCAGATTATATATTTTGAACGGATGGAGCAACAAATTGACGTCACAATAATTACAAAAATTGTAGACAAAATTATGCCTCCCCGTTTTGGCAACTTGAATTTCATTCCAAATTAATTTTACAGCCTTAGATATTAAATTATTAATGTAACAAAAATGAAATCGAATCTTGATGATTCTGTATTTTTTTCTTACTAAATACTCGTAAATAAGTCTTCTTCAAGGTCGAAAAACGATCAAAATAAACATGATTTGTGTCTGTGAATGCTTACTAGAATGACCTGGTTCTTCTTAGTTGGTACCTGCATGGCTCTGATCTTGAAGTTGAGGATGTCCATTTCCTCTGCAATTCCTGATGGAAAGGAAACAATCCCATAGCTTTCAGCCAAACAAATAACCAATAATTTGATGCATGCTATTTTTCGAGAAAGTTGTAACACGTCGAGACGAGACGTTTATCATTAAGATAGGTGTCAAGTGAAAGTATAGTTGAAGCATCCTAACAAACCAGTAGACTCCGTGAACAAAATTTATTTGATAGTTCCTATATTGTTATTCATGCTATTGATCGAATTCAAGACAATCGAGAGATTTTTTGAACTCGCTTAAAGTTATGATGACTAATCAACCATTCTTGGAATAAACCGTCCCACTATTTAGTGGGATAGCAAGCCCAACGTGGGTCTAGCTAACATGACTAAACGCGAGACATATTAGTGGGTCCGACCAACGGACATCTTGACCTACATCGGTTCATTTAACACCTCTAATGTCACAAAAAATGTAACAGTAAAAATTGTTACATCATCATTCTGTTGGACTTTGTATAACAGTAGTTCTTACACTCCGTTAATTTTTTTCAAATTTTTAATTAATTTACAACTAAATAAGTTACATATCACAATTTTAACATAATATGCTAGCGGAATATTTACGGAATGTGTGACAGCCAATGTCACATAAAGTGAAGCTTACAATTTAAACAAAGAAAATATAGAGTTTGCAACCTCATACCGTTCGTCTTTTCATTAAATCATTTTTCATCTTCAATTGTTGGACATCGCGCTCGAGCTGATTTGTATAAGCCTACAGTGCCAACGGAAAGCATATCAATGGAATAAAGAAGAAATTTAAATGGACAAGAAAAATAAATGTCTAATTAATCTCCTATGTTTACCAATTTTTTTCAGTAACCTACAAAATTAATCTCCATGTTTCAAACTAATAATCCATCTTAGAAGAGAGCAATCAAGGTGAACACGGATGGTTGATTGTTTTCAAATATTGTTTGCATTGTATATATATACCATCTCAAGCGACAGTGTATCTGTGTATGTGAAATACTTGTTTGGATTTAAATAATTAGATCAATAGTATTAATGAAATATTAGGAACAAAGAACTATATATGTCATGATTTTGCCCTTGATTATTGTGGTTATAGGGGAGATACATACCATAATGTTGTCCTTGTACCGTCAAATATGACCCTTGATTACCGTCGAAAAAAATATTACCCTGATTCACCTTCGTTCACCCAATGCAAACATATACCCTTGCTTAATCATGAAAAAAAAAATCTACATGGTTTAAAAAGTAAAGAAGTCTTGTACTGACCTGCTTTTTAGCTCTTGATCTTGCAGCAGACTCGCGATTCTTGATCATCCGCCTCTGTCTCTTCTCGAAGGATTTGTTCATTTTCTCCTCGACCATGGCGTTGGACTTCTTCTCAGCGCGAAATTGTGTATCTAATAGTGTTGGAGGTGCTGATTGCCCTGGAATTTCCACCTGGTTTTTGACATAAACATTCTCCAGGGAACCATTTTTGAATTTCACATCTGGACCATTGAAATCCAAGTCTGCCACATTTGAAACCGGTGTCGAAATATCCAATTCTTCATTGTAATGATCTATTCCTGAGTTATATGGTGAGCAAGCAATATTTTTCCTCAATGGGATCACTGATGATAATGGAGTGGCTACGGAAACAACCTGAACGTCATGAGTTCGATTATCATCCAATGCTGTTTCTTGAAGATCATTTTGTTGATGAACATGCCCATTTTGATGAATATTTCCATTTCCTAATAATATTGAAGCTGATGATGAATCTGATGAAATTGATTGTTGCAACTCTAAATTCATATCTTCCATAATTTTTTCACTGGGGTGAAATGTACTTTCAACATCATCAGTGGTAAGATTGTACGAGTATATGATTTCTTGATTTGCTAAAAGTGGCCATTGAGATTCACCAAAATCATTTGGTGACACCATTTATGAAACAAAAGTGTTATTGGGTAGAATTCTTCCTCTACTTCTGATTTTGTTTGTGACATATATTTTCTTGCGAATAATGTATATAGAGATAATTTCAATCAAATACTTACGGTCATTTGCATGTCAAATCATAAGGAGGGGAGAGTGTTATGATCATAGATGATCATAGAAGCATTCATATTTCCATCAAGAAAAATTATATTTTCATGAGTACAGATTTCACATATTCGTGTATGTTGAAGGGGTTTAACACAACATATTTTTGTATCTTAACAATATAGCAAATAATCCGGTATAGTTGTTGAGATAAAAATAGATACTAGGAAGCATTCAAATAGTTTTTTTTTAGCGTTTATCCTAGTAGGTCACATTTACTCGTTTGCTCCTCAAATTTCATAATCAAGCTCCTTAGAATGCCAATAACCTTGAATTACGGTCCATTAAGCTTTTAATTCTTTGATGGTTCATTAATGATAAAAAAATACTACTGTCATTTGATAATACAGTTTTTCTTCTATATGTTTCAGTTACTTGCACCGAATTGGTGGAAATGATCATAATGAATAAAATATATGCAAATGCAAAGAGAACAAACACACCAAGATTTTATCATTTGGAAAGAAAGAGTAGAACTACTCATATGGAAACGAACAGTCGAACTAATAAAATGGTCTTACAGGGATCAGGGAGGCCAGAAGCCAACAAATATCATCACCAACTTGAGAGCATACAACATCAATTGATAGAAGGGTCACATATTCATGCATTATACACTAATTGTTGAGTGTGCCGGTGAGGTCATTGTCGATGTGTTCAGTGGAGTTGGCTCGACTCGGTTTTCTTCTGGATGAAGAGAGAACCCAGTAAAACAGCAATACCGGTGATTGCAATGGTTATAAGTAGCCGCTTTGGCGAGAATCCATTTGGCTCTCTTCTTGGAGGTCCACGCTCTCTTGCAGGCACATGTGAATCCCTACAAGAGGCAAATAACAAAAGCACAAACAAGATAAGCATATTACATAAAGTTTTACTCGGTACTAATTTTGAACTTTAGGTAGCTTAAAGTAGGCATAAAACAACATTCAAGTGCAAAATCTCGAGATGCAAGTTTGCTTACAACCTAACTTGTTTTCATGAAGAAAAGGATACCAAGAAGTAGCTCTTTCTTCTTCATAAGTAAGTGAAGAATAGGCAGATTGAACGTATTAACAGATATACATATTGACAGGGTCAGAAGACTACACCATAAGCAGTGTCTTATACCTGGAAACAACATTATCTGCACTGCTACAGCATCTGATTTCATGATTATACCTTTCACGGAGTCTAATATATCTGCTACACAAATGGCATAGCTCCGTCCGGTTCCCACACACCTCCTAAAATTATAAATGCTACACATTAAACTGGAACAGCATGCCGAAGTTTTTAATAAAGATAGGTCACACTACCTGATGCTCAATCAAATCTATCGCTGGTAATGGAAATTCGCAGAATTCGCATGTCACGATCCTTTGTGGGCAATTTTCACTTTTATGGACATGCAGAACATCACGTTCCATTGTATTACTACACAAAGAGCAAGAAACCTATGCAACAATATGAAAATAGCTAATAAACAGTTACACCAGACCTCGAAATAATCAAGCATCAATCAAACTATATATTATAGTCAAACAGTAGTTACATTCAATTAGCCCAACTTATATTATTAAAACAGTAACGAGCTATTCAAGTTGTCAATTATGTGTTCACAGTACCTCGTAAAATTCGTGCAAACATAATTTTTAAACATTTCAAATCAACCAATGTCGAGCCCTAATGCAAATGTTTGTGCCACAGCCCTAAACCAGTAAGAGTCTTACGTGAATGGAATTTAGCAACAAATGAAATGCTAAAAAGTAGGAAAGAAGCAGATATATTGCATCAAAGAGATAACTGCTAAAATAGTTGTAAGAATGTTAGATGTAAAGAGAAAGTTAGGTTGAAGATGTGTTTAAGAGAATATAGAGTGAAGATGGTAAAACAAAAGTATTGTTTCTCATTAGATTGAAATGGAGCATTACATTCATATAAGTATGTTTACTTAAGTCGAAGTCGATAATGACAAAACTAACCTTAGCTCTAACAACACAACTACTTTCAACACTAATATAATTTCTATCAATAACTATAATTATTTAGAAAAGCATTCCATATCTCATACCTGATGTGTGGACTCTGAATCCTATGCAGTAACTTAATTGTTGTTATGGTGTCATTAATTTTCTTTTGATGGCTTTTAAAGGGAAGATTGGGAGAACAGTAAAACAAAAAAAAAATTGAATTGCAACGGTTGAAAGATCAAGTAAAAAGATACAAACTCATTATTCCAAAGTGAAAAACATACGGATAGAGTAGCAAGTGATAAAAAAAAAGTGAAAAAATATCTCTGGATAGAGTAGCTAGTGATAAAAAAAGTAAAAAAGAAGTTCAATTATTGGAGATAAAGCAATTCTTTTAAGTTAGAAGATATAAATATAATTAGGTTTAGGTCGTTCGATGTAGCTTATAGTGAACTTTCAGATTTCATTCGGTTTGAAATTTAACCTTATTTTAAGATGCTAAGACAACAAATTTAGATCTATATGAAAATCTGAATGGTGATTTAATTACTGTTTATTTCCATTTGTTGTCTTGTTTTTCCATATTTGTTGCTAACTATTTAGGAAAGTTGAGAAGTCTAAAAGAGGGATGAATTGGGAAGGATTGGTATGTCTGATTTATTTTGCAATCGAGCCATAGGCTGGGGAGAAATAAGGTCTCTCGAATATCCTGGAATTCATTATTTACTATTCAATAATATTCTCCCTATTCCTAATTTCTCAATTTATTTATTTCTGATTTGTTTAGATGCACTTCTATTGTGTATCAATTTCTATTAGATAATTGCATTACTTGATGCTGAAAGAACAAACAAATGAACACATCTCCATAGATGGGTTAAAAAGAAAGAAATCAATGAATATATCTCCATAAAGGGTAGGTGATACTTTTCATGTATATATTCCACATTAATAATGCAGAAAGAAACTATAAAGTAAATATGATCAAACAGCCATATTTCCATAAGACATGTCGAGGCCGACTTACTGGAGCATGAGTAGTCAAGAAGTGTTGCTCGGCATATTTAATTGGAACCATGTCACCACAGACTTTACATTTTTCTAGATTGCGGAAGCAATGAGCAGAATGTAGATCAATGTTTGAAGAAGGAATCTCCCTGTCACTGGAAAAGGATAACAGAGTAAGCGATAATTACTGAAACTTGGTTGTGGCTTGAACTACTGTTAAGTCAAAATTATCCACATCCAAATCTTATAATGTATGGTTTATTGAACGTACAAGAACAGTCATCACCGTAGTCATAGTTTCACAAAATCATCAATGTAGACAAGGGAAAGGTCTTAAAAGATACCATTTAGGATCATCAATGCAAGCAATCAATATATCAAAATATACATCCAAGTATCCAACATAGGAAACATTATAAAATGACATCATGTAATGATCAAGTTCTAGTATTTATGACAAAAGAGATAATCAGGTCTCTAGACCAACAAATACCACAAGATTTATAGGTTAAAAGGAAAGCAATAATCAAAACTTGTTGAAGGGATAGAAAAATGAAACAGGTTTATGATTACTTATATGAAATACAAATATAATTATCACCAAATTTCATAAAGTAACTCAATCTCAAAAAGATTGTCCAATTTTGAACGTAGAAGGTTGACTTTTTAAAATGTGTGCTCAAATATTGTTGTATATATTGTGCAATATTTGGTAAAAAATATCAAAAGATAAAATTTTCAACATACTTCTGTTAGGAAACTAATGAATGTATTGGGCAAAGCCATCGCTCGTGTGTCTAATAACTTCACTATTAATATGACGATTTTGACTGAACTAAAAGTTAACAAGAGGCCCTACATGTTTTGTTGGTACGAGCATCGAAAAATCAAACTAGAGTACTAGACTAAGTTTATTCGATGGAGGTAGTAAGAGGCAGAGGTATAAAATTTGAAGAATTATCAAAACCTAGTGAACCCAGGCAATCGGGTTTGAGTTTGATTAGCTAACTCAACATAGATAACACCTAAAACTGTTGAACTATAGCTGTTTTAAGCTACACATAGAATTTGCAATCATATCAATATAGTACTCCCTCCGTTCCTAAAAGATTGTCCACTTTTGATTTTGACTTTTTTGATAGTTGTAATTTTTAAACTTTAACCGTAGATATTTTTATTTATATTGTATAACACTTAATAACAACTATATCAATGGAAATAAGTAGCATTTATGTCGAGACTTGTACTTCAGTAACAAAAAAATGAATCTACCGATGTATTAACAAGTAAAATTACATCAAAGCTCGATAAATTGACAATAGCGCCCCCAAAATTTTGAAAAAGTTAATATTCATAAAAGTTTCTATTTATTTGATTTACTTGATCAAGTATGGATTTTTTTCCCCTTTAACTTGATGTTTCTTGTTTCCACACCAAATTCTTTTAACATGTTGTTGTTTTGTACTACTTAGTCTTGATGATGTAGTAAAAACTTTTTGTTTCATTATAATTGATCGTTTACTTTATCAATGCAATTTTTGCATTGGAGTTAAAAAAATTCACTTTTGTATCATAATATTCTTATTTTCATTGGTTAATATTAGACAACAATAAACCAATTATTATATTGATAAAGTACTTATCAGCTAGATAATCAACTAAATTGAGACGGACGGTAAATCGTACAATTAATTAGTCTACTTTTAAGTTACATGGTTAAAATTGAGAGTCTTACCAATGTTTGCAAATAAGGAAGTGAAATTACGATCGGAGGAAGCTTAAAATTAATTATTCAATAAAAAAGTATATATCTGTAATTACAAACAACCCCATAACAAAAAATTAAGCAAACAAATAATATTCAAAATTAAGGTTAACAGATTATCGAAAAGATTGAATCAAACCTTTTTTATGGGATTTAGTTGGTTTGTTAGATAAACACTGATGAATTGATTATTATACGTTAAAAAGTGAGCGGGAAATAGTAAGGAAAAAGAGTATGGGAGTAATATTAATTTGGTGCGACTAATAAAGGGAGGTATCATTATGATTGAACTGCGGGCGTTGGCGATGGTGTTCACGCGTATATCAAAGCGAGTTGATAGATGGGTTTCATCCAGAAACTTCGATTGACTTAAAAACGTTCTATTTAAATTTGAAGTTTTGTTAGATTTAGTTGGAGCCGAGCTCGGACATCGTTTAGGATTCCTTGAGGCTTCGCGTCTGCTTGATCGAACTTTATCATTAAATCGAATGTTACGGTCAAACTTCGAATCGAATCTCGAACTTTCGAACCAAATCCCGTCTCGATTTTCGATTTGTTTAGAATCACCGAGGCGAACCGAACATTGAATCGTGCTTTCGTAAGGCGAACTTCGAACTTTGTTCGATTCGATATGATTATGCTTGTTTTCACGTGTCTCGATGTTACCGCTGACCCGTGCTTAAGTACATTGTCGATTAAATAATGCCAGATCCAAACAATCGTATTACCATTTGATTTTAAAACCCCAAGCAATAGTCTTCAGAAAATATTTTTGGGTAATAATGATTTTTCCCCTCGGATCTTGATGTTAAAACTCCATCTCTTTGTTACTTCGACATTCACATTATTTGACGTAGCATATTCATTTTAGTTCAAAACTTTTGTCGTTCGTTAATTTCAAGAACAATTCATGCTTGTGAAGAATTTTGTAATTACGAAGTTAGTGAATTAATTTATTTGTTAATTGAAATTGAGAATAACAATTGATTCGCAGTAAAGGAGAGAAAGAAGGAAAATAGAGGGAATAAAATCTCGTATGAATATACAGAATATTATGATCCGTATTGCGTACAAATCTAATCTAGTGGTAGGATAGTATGCTTGATCGAAGTGAAACTAACATATTTTGTTTTCTTTCATCAATCAAATAACATAGCATGTATTTGTTTGATATATTTTTGAAATTGTAATTCCCTTTTTATCCTTAATTGAATAAGCTTGTTAGCATACACTAATTCCTCCCAAAATGTTTGGAGTTTTTGCCAAAAGTAGCAATCCTAAAAATGGTTTCACTTTTGACCAAATATAGAGTAATGTCATGGAGGAAAAATGAAATTTGCGAGACAAATTCAAATTTGCATAAATTGTAATCTGAGCTGGCAATACACAACATTTGGGATGGAGGGAGGATCTTTTTCTATTTTCCATGTATCTTTTGTTGTTGATTGATGTAACAATGGTCTTTGATATCAATGAATGAATTTGAATGTAATGGAATGAATGTAGTAATGGAATGCCGTAAGAAATGAATTGTTTTGAACAATTCAATTACTTTTTGTATGTTATAGGAATCAGAGTAGTGCGTCTTATATATTTCATATATGTTAATAATAATAAATAATACAAACAAATATATATTAAAGTAATATATAAATTTATTGATATAGATTTTATTTAATTATTTATTATAAAATAATGTTAATATATTCATTTTAGTATATATATTTTAAAGTACTTAGTAATTTTAAAGTTATATAGCAATAATATATTAAGTTTCATATTACAACATCTTACGTCAGATCTACATGATGTTTGATCGTTTAAGAGTTAATGCTAGCTTAAATTAAAAATTAGGATGAATAAATCGTATTTATCATGTGATAAATCCCAAGTAATTAATGATGTAAAAAAAGAAAAAAGAAATAGAAATAATATAATAATCAATGGCCCTTTAGAGATAAATGAAAAGTAGGGATATAAAGGAAAAATAATCATTGAAAATATAAAAAATCAACCATTTTGATATAATGATAAAAAGATAGATAATTTATGTTGGAAATCAGTATTTTGAGTTTACATAATTATAATCCCGTTCGCGACAATTATTGTATGATTAGATTTCTTAGTCTTGGTTAGATGGGGTTACTCAAACTAAGTGTTCAATAATAGTATTGTAAATTATTAAAATAGAACTCACGATAATATCGAGGGGTTATCTTGAGATTCTTTGAATCGATGCGTAATTGATATAATGTCATAATAATTGATTATATTATTGCTCACGGCTAATATTATCGAGCTTTAGAGAATCAGCGCCGCGTACAATGACGTTAAATTATATTCCATGTATGGGTCATCCCGAGATTGTTAAATTGGGAGTTGATTGAAATCGGCAATGTCTGTCGATAGTTTTACATTGATAATGTAAAAATACATATTGGACAAAACGAATCAATTAAATTGCTATTTGATTGGCGGTTTTACTTGAGGAAAACTTATTAGTCAAGCTTGTTAAGTTGCCTTCAAATTTAGTAATAAGTTAGTTAACGGCTTAATGAGTTAGCTATTTATCAAGCAATTAAAGAAATTTGTCGGCTGAAACTAAAAGGGCTATATAAGGAAAAGATGAAATGAAAACTGAAGTTTTTCATTTTAAATACATCTTTCAAAGAAGAAAGCCGCCACCCTCCTCTCCCTCTACAGCATTTTTTGAGTACAAGTTTTTTACTCGTTTTGTTGTCGATTGCTCGTAAGATTACAACAAGTCTAATGGCGAAATTGACCTCTGTGGTGTGGACTAAGCTGGGCGTTGTATTTTTCGATGCTCGCTACTAGGAATTGAGGAGAACATGAAAGATTAACTTGGTGATTTTCGACTGCCGATGTAGTACTAGATTTTGCTCACATATATGTATATGTATTTTATTGCCAAATCGTTTATATCGTTTATTCGATGCTTGGTTACGTTTGTTTATTTTTTTATCGTGAGCAAGGTTGCGTATTTTCAACAAATCAAACATGAGGCGGAGGAGTATTAGTTTTTGAAATACAATATACTTAGTTTTAAGATATTATTACTTTTAAAGTATATTAATTTTTAAAATTTTTGAGCAATCTTAATATATTTTATTATAAAATTTATAATATTATATATGTTATTATAAAATATTTCTTACTATAATTTTACATTAAATATATTTACCATATATATTGATTAACTGATTATATAGACAAATTAAAAAATTATATACATCATATTAATATAGTTAATATAATACACATATATTTAATATTATATGACATATAAATATGTAACTATTTATTATTATATATATTATATTTATAATGTTAATAATTTATTTATATTTCATTACATTGTATAAGGTAATGAAATTTATCTGTATTAAGGGATAATGGTTTAACGCCCAGTATGAAGTAATGTGATTGCTTAAAGGAATTAAATCGAACAAGATTTAAATCTTACAGTAAGTAATGAGGAAATCGAATCTCGTTCGAATTCCGGCATCTCGCGAAACGCAACCTAAAGGTAAGTAAATTACCAACTTTTTTAATAAGTGTGAACTCTTTCAAGCCAAATGATGCGAATCGGAGGGAGTATATTGAAACCGCTCTGATACAAGTTGAATGTCGTTATCAACAAATTAAGTGGGAGAAAATCATTGACTATTTTTTGGTTTTCTTGATTATTGAATGTATTAATTGCTCCAAATGCAATTCTAAGCTCCTTTATTTTTTTCACAAAAGTTTTAAGACAAAAATTAGAATTAAGTATCCTGAAATATTAATTTCAAATCACTATTATTAAATGAATTTGGTAAAAAAAATCAATTATTATGAGATTTCCTAAAAGCGAAAAATAGTATTTTAAAAAAGTGTGAAATGGCATTAACAAGGTCCATGCAGGGGATACCACGAATGGATGCTTGGCTCGATGTGTGTGCCGATTGAAGCGAGCTAGAAGCTTTTCATTTTAGCAGGTTGATACAAGGTTCATTCCGTGAGCCTTATTCTGCTGAAGAGGCGAGAGTCGCGTCTTTCGAGATTGTTACAAGTTGAGCTCTGCCGAGTGGGAAAATCGACTTATAAAAGTGTGGAAACCGTCCTTTAGCAGACCCTTTCGAGGTTAAATTGCCACAGATGCACGGAGGAGGAGGAGTTAATCGCGGGATGTCTTGATTGATCGCTGAACTAAAGATTTCATTTTAATCGGCTTGATATAAGATTCATTTCTTTGTGAAGTCGAATCATGGATGAAAAATCGATCTTTCTTAATTAATCTACAGTTGTTATTAGTTGAGGCGTAGCAGGACGGAAAAAGCCGCTAAGTATTATGGGATGGAGGTGGTATAAATGAAAAAATTGGAGGTATCACGCATGCAAAATGTACACCACCCTCATCCCAGCGGCGACGGATCCCAGCTTACTCACAAAAATAACCTTGCTCGAAGCTCCACTTAGATTCGTCACGAGTCAGTATTCGTTGGCTTGAGTTGCGAAATAGTATCCCAAATCGGGCAATCCATTTGGGACATCTAATTAAACTTCCTATGATCTCGCTTTGACTTTTCAGATTCTCAATTACACAATACTTCATACTAGTCTCTTTTTCGAGAATTAGAGTTTGACATGCGAAAAATATAATATGCTAGTTAATCTTAGGCCAATTCGATTATTTGTTGAACTTGATCTTTATAATAATAATAATAATAATAATAATAATAATAATAATGGCGGCTTCTCCGGCGAAGTTCCTCTTCGGGTTCCTCTTCATCTCAATCATCCTCTGGCTTCTCTTCATGTAACTTATCCATTTTTGTTTTGTTTTTCATTTTATGCAGTACTTATTAATTCGATTAACCAGCAATTTCGTGATACATTGTGTTTAATGTGATGTGTATCTAACTAGATAATTGCACAAATGGTGCTTGGAGTTTGTTAAAAGTCGAGAATTGGTCACTGGAGTTTGAAAGAGTAACTCATGTTACATAATTGTTTCACAAACAGACTTATCCTTGTGATTAAGTTGTTCTTAAAGTTTGATTAAGTTGTTATTAAAGCTTTGGTTTATTAAAAAAACAAACTTCAGGGCCGGAATCTCGGCTTTTTGATAACTACTGAGAGTCATTTGTGCACTTTACTAGTTGATGATTTCTTTTCCATTTGCTTAAGTTGTTATTTGTCTATGTTGTTTCGGTGTATTGCGCTCTAGTCCACATAAATAATGTCTGCTTTGTATCGAATCTAGTTTTTACTTTAATGCAAAATCTTTATATATATGTGGTTTCTTTGTTTCTGCTCATTCACTTAATAGCTGTTGCGAGTTTGTTTATGAAATGTAATTCATTAGGTATTAGTCTATCTTCCAATTAAAGCGTTGCAGTCGTATTCAATTACAGTTTTGGAATATTTGTAATGCCTTATTTTCGATTTGTAGCTCAAATTTTATCCTCTTATTAAGTCATATGTCGCAGTCTGTTGAGATGATTTGTATATGATTGAATTAGTGTATTTGTTTTGCATCGCTTTCTCCTTGCTCATAGGTATTATCAAGTTTCTCCAGTTTTGGTATTGACAAGATGGTAGGTTTGCGTACGTCCCTTAGGGTTTTATTAATTGATAAACCACCTTTCAGATTTGCCTCGAGACTAGTAGCTTGGGTTTTGAGCCGAGTAATGGGAGCATCAGTGGAGTTCCGGGTTAGTGGCTGGAAGTGTTTAAGAGATGTAAATGTGAAGTTCAAAGAGGTAAGCTCTTCAGTGATTTATAATTTTACCTCGTTTTTTGGTGTCTCGTGTTCCCCACTTAGGCTTGGTTTGGTTTTGTCTTGTGTTCATTATGAGGAAAAATGATAATTAGTTAAGCATGTGCTTACTTCTTTGTTGTTCAGTGTGTCTATCTTAATGGAATTAGAAAATGTGTTATCCTATTTTATTGATTCGCCTGTTTTGCTTTTCTTCACTCTAGTTTCATTTGGATATTGATTTAAGGTACAATTAGTGATATTAAAGTTATCAGTATTTCTTTTTGTATTAGTCTCTTTTTGTTAATTGTAAGCAAATTGCTTTAAAGACGTCAATATGTCAACTTTAGCAATAAAGATTGCAATATACATACTTTCTTTCCATCTTTATATTCATTGAAGCCATTAGGATTTTGTTGTTCAGGCGTACTATGTTTTTTATTGCCAAAGAAGTTGATTTATTTTATTTATTATGCTTCCATCCATGGCATCATACTAAACTTAGTCTAGGAGCCTAAGATGACATAACTTTCATCTGGCTTGAAATACGAAAGTTCTAACTTTCTCTTCTATGCATGATGGCTTCATACAATGTTCTCTCATGGCCTTTGAAACATATCCCCCTTAGATATGCTACAGGGACAAGTTGTAAAACATTTTTCTTTTTTCTCATTTGATCTTATACAGGGTGCTATTGAATCGGTATCTGTTGGTGAAATCAGACTTAGTGTACGACAGTCGTTAGTCAAACTTGGGGTTGGCTTCATGTCTAAGGATCCCAAGTTGCAGGTGTTGATATGTGACTTGGAAATTGTCACAAGGGCTTCTAAAAAGAAAAGCTCCCAGAAAGCTAAATCCCAGAGGTCTAGAACTTCTGGTAGAGGAAAGTGGATGGTTGTGGCAAATGTTGCTAGGTTTTTGTCAGTCTGTATAACAGAATTGCTTGTGAAGGTAAGAACTTATTGTAGATATGTTCTATCCCACCTTGTTTCTCTTTGTTCACAATATGATTGTTCGTTTCTTATTTTATTTTTATTGCATGTTTAAACATCATGTCACATTCTTACAATTTTATGCTTTCTTTTCCTTTTGCTTCACATTTCTCTCTTTATTATTGAGTAAAAGAGCAGTTGAATTTGAAAATATCTCTTTTGTAACGTGTCATGTAAGTTCTTTTAAGTTAACATATCACTCATTTGACAAAGTTAATTCTTGTGTTTTTAATGTGGATGCACAATACTATAAAAATTTAACTTGTAAACATTATCATTATAGTCATTTCTTGTTTTGAAGAGAACAACATGCAAAAAGCGAGGATAAGAGGGGGATCGAGATAGTTTGCATCCATACCCCTCTCGAACCAAAGCGCGAGCCGCTCAGAAACCCAGCTGCATGGTTTAGACTTTGAAAAAGTCAGTTTTGGTCTTGACCTTTTAAAAGCTGCCTATGTTGGGTCGGTTTGAAAATAGGACAAAACCCGTCCAAACTGAACCACGTGCACCCCGCTTCTCACAGGAAGGTTAGCATCCTCCCAACTTTGTCACAGACAATGATACCATGCTAACCTTTGCACATTCGAATCAGTTAATCGGTGATATTCTGTTCTATGTTGCTTAGAACATGTGGATATCAAACTCTGACTTATTCAATATCATGCTTGCTTAAATATGTATAGTTACTGTTCACTCTATATATAGTATATGGGGACTATTTCATAATATTACATATTGGCTCTTTGGACTATATTCCCTATTAGTAACATTCTTGTTCTTGCAACCATGTTAGCATTAGTGTTGAATGGTATGTGATGCAGTGTTTTTATTCTTTTTTTCCAGTTAATGAGACGTGAGTCTTGAGTTTTTCGCTATCTTATCTTATTGTTCAGTGTCCTCTGTACCCTCTATTATAAGGTTATGTTTAATTTCTTAAATCATTGCAGACCCCAAAGGCTACTTTAGAGGTCAAGGAATTGGTGGTTGACATATCAAAAGTCGGTGGATCGAAGCCAGCTCTGTTTGTCAAATTACATCTGGTCCCAATATATGTTCATTTGGACGAATCTCGGGTTGTTTCCGATCAGACAGCCGTTGCTATTGGTTCATATTCTCCTAGCCAGACTTTGGCTTCTACAGAGAGGAGTAGTGCTCCTTTTAGCTGTGAAGAGTTCTCTCTATTGTGTGAATTTGGTCATGACAGGTGCATCTTTCTGTCCTTCATCTATCTGTGGAGAAGCTTCTTTGTGTTGACTAACTGCTATTGAGCAGGAAAATATTCTAAATTAGCAATTGGATCTCGAAGTTCAATACATTTAATTTACCCGCCACAATTTTTTGTCGCCGTTTTGCCCATTGGTCTTTCGATGTGTCCGGGGTTAAACGATTCCTGTAAATTATCATATTTCTTGCTCATATCCGGTACAACTTCAGGTTAATATTTTTTTTTCATAACCATTAACGATACTGTATGAACCATTAGTGGCCATTAATCAGTCTAGCGTACTGAGATATACAGAGTAAAGTTTAGTAGGTTACTCTGACATTAATCTCAGTGTTTATGATTCATAGTGGCCATTAATCATTTCTTTTTGATTCCATAATAATCCAGATTTAGGTTTTTGTTCTATTATATGAATAAGTTTCCAAATGTGCACTTTTGCTGATGAAACTTATACTCTTTTCCTGGATCATATACCCTTGATAGTTTTGACTTAGTTATAATTAATCTTTGCTCGAGTCTTCATCACTGCAATTTAGAGTCAGTCCATTTTCCTCTATTCATTCTTGATGTCTCACGTCTCCTTGTGCAGATATGCAGGTATAGTTGCGAGGAATCTGGATATCACAATTGGTGAAGTTTCTATAAACCTGGATGACAATCTGTTTTGGGGGAAAAGAGATTCAGCAAACACCTTTCAGCCTGCTGATGAACTTAGTAAGACTAGCAGTGAGTCTGCTGCTGCCAATATAACTTGTAGAAATCAGTCATCATCAGTCGCCACCAAATATGCATCGATCTTCCCAGAAAAGGTTGGTGAAGTAATGCAAATATATTTCTTACTAATGTCATTGAACGTGGATACATATTTTTGCTAGTCTCTTCTTATATCTTCTAGGGACCACCTTTTCATTCAGTCATTGGATTAGCCAGTGTATGCAGACCTTGGAGATGTTATTTGATGTAAAATTTATGGTGAAACTGGATAATTTTTATGTGGTGGTATGCTCTTCGACCATAAAATGTAGATTGTTAGTATTGTAGGGATTTTACTTTTTATTTTTTGTTGCATGTGTTCAATTTTAGGGTAATCCTTGTGTATCTTGTAGCTGCATGTTATATGTGTAAAGACAGAGGGCATTACAGATTAGGCACATCACACTATTGCTCTCCATACTCCATTGCTCTCCATTGCTTGTTATATGCATTATTTTAATGGCTGTATCAACTACTCATTTTGATATATTAATTATCTGTTTCGATAGATTAGCTTCACTTTACCAAAATTGGATGTGAAATTCGTACATCGGGAACATGGAATAGTTATCGATAATAACATCATGGGGATTGAGATGAGGTCTGTGAGATCTCAAATTAATGAAGATGTTGGAGAAAGTATGCGGCTTGACATGCAGATGGAGTTCAGGGAGATTCATGTATGATTTCTTTAACTACTCTCTGTGTGAATGTCAAATACACCCTGACGTGTCCTCTATTTTTTGCCTTTTTGATGATTTGACATATATTGTAGATTCTCAGACAAGCAGGCATATCTATTGTGGAGATAATGAAACTTGATGTTATCGCTTCAGCTTACCTTCCCTTACAGGTATGCTATATAACATCATCACTGATGGTTGTTGTTGTTATTTTATGGATGTATGATACATCTTATATCCTTCTTTTTATTTATTTGTTTAAGATGCTGTGTGCTTTACAGCCTGCAACTCCTATCAGATCCGAAATTGATATTAAGCTTGGAGGAACTCAGTTCAATTTGATCGTCACTAGGTTTATTCCACTTCTGAAACTGCATTCACTGGAGAAAAATAAAGTGGCACGCCCAAATGGTAGCCTTTTGAAAGAAAAGTCTCGGTCTACTGAACACAAAAACTTATTGTGGACATGCACTGTTTCTGCACCAGAGATGACTTTGGTGCTATATAGTTTGAATGATCAGCCGCTATACCATGTAAGTTATTATAATCCTAATACCTCACCTGCAGCTTCAATGTGGACATGCACTATTTTTTTCTTCCTCCGTCCAGATGGTCTTTTTTCATATACCTCACCTGCATCTTTAGTCTAATCGATGAAAGCAGTGCCCATCGTTCCAAAAGATACCTTAGTACCTGCTTTGAGCATTGAATACAACAAGTCTTAAAAGGGTTATGAATAATGAAAAAGCAATTCCTATTTGTGCTGTCAATCTTGATTTTCTGAAATGTCCTTGGAATTCTCATTGAGGCTAATTTGAATATTCTAGCATAACTGAAAAGTAGAAGTGCTTCAGTTGACAATGTTTGAACTGGAATGGATACATCCCAACTGTTCAGGAAAATAATATTTGAACATTTACACCTTTTAGCTGCAATATCCTACTTTTTCTCTGACATTTTACGTTATCTTAATCCTACATTTGTTAAACTCATATAGTATTTCTGAACAGTGCTGTTCCCAATCATCACATGTATTTGCGAACAATATATCAAGCACAGGTGCTTCTGTGCACATGGAGCTTGGAGAACTTAATTTGCACATGTCTGATGAATATCAAGAATGCTTAAGAGAAAGCTTGTTCTGTGTAGAAACAAATACTGGTCCATTGATGCATATTGCGAAGATTAGCTTGGATTTGGGCAAAAAGGATATGGAATTACCAGATGATGGCCTTAAGCTTAAAATGGTTATTTCAGTTGATGTGTCTGGTATGGGCATTTGCTTGACTTTTAAACGCCTCGAGTCTTTGATATCAACTTCACTGTCCTTCAAGGATGAATTAAAAAAGATTCCGTTTAGTAAGAAATCTTCACAAGAACATGCAGTCAAGCGTTCAAGGACGCCTAAAAGAGTGATCCAACTTTTAAATGTTAATCTTGAAAAATGTTCTATAAACATGTGCGGAGAAGTTGGACTGGAAAAAATGGATTTGCCAGACATTAAACGTGTAAATTTTGGATCTCAAGGTGGTCGAACTACTATTAGTGTCTCTGCTGATGGCACACCTCGAACTGCATATATAATGTCAACAGTGGCTGATGAATACAAAAAAATGGAATATTGTGCATATCTTGATATCTTCCATCTAACCTTTTCCATGGATATGGAAAAAAGATCGATCCAAATGGATATTCGAAGGGCCAGATCTGTTTATCAAGAACTGTTGGAGGACTCTAGCCCTGGTACAAAAGTAACGCTGATTGATATGCAAAATGCAAAACTTGTGAGGCGGTCAGGTGGACTTAAAGAGATTTCAGTCTGTTCTCTCTTTAGTGCTACCGATATAGCAGTTAGGTGGGAGCCTGACGTGCATATTGCATTAGTTGAACTTGGTTTGCATCTGAAGTCACTTACTTCCAAATACAAGGTTGAAGGACTAAGTAATGTAGTGGACTTAAATACGGTTAAAAATGATGAACAGAATGAGATGGTTTCAGGATCGGGAACGATTGAGAAGCAAAAGAAGAGAGAATCCATTTTTGCTGTTGATGTTGAAATGCTACGCATATCTGCTGAGGTTGGTGACGGGGTTGAATCCTTAATTCAGGTTCAGTCTATCTTCTCTGAGAATGCTCAGATTGGTGTGCTTCTTGAAGGCATACTATTTGATCTTAATGATGCAAGGATTTTGAAGAGCAGCAGGATGCAGATTTCTCGTGTCCCCAATACTGCTAACAATGTGCTAACTGCAAAATCTGAGATGTCAAGAACATGGGACTGGGTAATTCAAGCACTTGATGTCCACATATGCATGCCATACAGGTTGCAACTGCGTGCGATTGATGATTCTATCGAGGAAATGTTGAGAGCTGTGAAACTCATTGTGGCTGCTAAAACTCAGAGTATATTTCCAATCAAGAAAGGAAGTGACAAACCCAAAAAGTCTAGTTCATCTAGAGTTGGATGTTTGAGGTTTTGCATTCGTAAACTAGCTGTAGAAATTGAAGAAGAACCATTACAGGGATGGCTTGATGAACATTATCAGCTATTGAAAAATGAGGCTTGTGAATTAGCTGTAAGGTTTAAATTTCTTGATGATCTCATGCCCAAAAGCAGAGCTGATATGAATGAATTCAGTAATTTTGTTTACAATGGGGAAAAAATCGATCCGCTAAATCCTTTGGCTATTAAAGCACTGCAAGATGAGATTTACAAAGAGTCTTTCCGGTCATATTACCAAGCTTGCCGGAATCTCAAGCCATCTGAGGGTTCAGGGGCTTGTAAAGTAGGTTTTCAAGCTGGATTTAAGCCAAGTACCTAACAGGACGCCGATTTTGTCTCTCTATCTGCTACAGAGTTTGACGTAACCTTGACCAGAATTGAAGGTGGTGAAGCTGGGATGATAGAGGTTGTGCAGCAACTTGATCCAGTGTCTCAAGGCCATATTATTCTCTTTGCACGCCTATACGGGGGTAATTTGAAACTGAATACTGGATCCCTTGTTGTCAGTTGAGGAATTACACGATCCCTTTATTTTCTGGGACTTCAGGCAATGTGAAGGCCGACTGGTGCTTGCTCAACAGGCTTGAGTTATAGAACTTTCATATCTGGTGAAAACGGATTTTAATTTAAACGCAACTGAGATACCATTTTATATCCATTTCAATTATATATATAAAAGTCACTGGCTCACTGCATAACCGAACTAGTCCTTTAATATAATTTTGGTGTGTAGAATGAGGTCTCTTTAAAGGTGCTTTGATACAGTTTTAGTTTCTTCTTTCCTTCATTGAAATTTTCAATCATACAACTCCTTTGTAGATCTGGAATGGTCTAAGTAGTTTGATTTATGACTACTTAGTTCTGAAGGGTTCCTTTATAACTTTCAATCTTAAATAAAATTGCTAAACTTGAAATGGATCTTGAATTGTATGTTATGGGTACTAAAGTAGGCTTTTTTGTGTTAGCGATTCACATATCTGAAAAGAGGCAGTTCTATTTATAAGAAAACCCAAGAGATATGGTAATTTTTACTATAGTTCGAAATAAGTACTCAATATAATTAGTCACTGATGCTTAAACTGACCTTGATTATACTTGAAAGCTATTAACATTGAAGTCAACAATTATCTTATTTCTAACCACTAATAAAACTTCCTTTCTATGATTTTGTCATGTTCTATTTTCGAAATTAACAAAGTGTTTAGATTATGATTCAATGTATATATGTCAAGCAGCATCTGGAACTTCTAATGAAATCTTGTTAATTTGTGATATAAATCATCTGTAATTATAAAAAGAGATAATGTTGCTAAGGTCTTTAATTTGAATATAGGATGGTTTTGATAAACAATCAGTTATCATCTATTGCATGTGGTGGTCAAATTGTATGATCATTTGATGATAAGTGTCTTGTTTGTTTTTTTCTCCTATTTTGCTGCCTTTTGCATTGTCTCCTTGTTATGTTCTTAAATTTGTTACTGTTGTACCTGTGTACAGGCAACCTGCTTCAGCCTCAAATACATCGCATGTCTATGTTGGGAATGGAGAAAGGTGCAAATGCTTCAGCTCAGCCAGTGGAACGACTCCACCTGTCAAAACATACTTGATTTGCCATTACATTTTGAAAAGGGGAAATATGTTATGGTGTTGGGTTTGAGCCTTTATTTACTGGACATGTTATTCCTTCACTGTGGCTCTTCTGTGAGGGCTAATTTGGAGCACGAGGAAATCTTAACCTGTGATCCTTTGCCTCCGAAAAGGAAAGAGTTCACCTTTGGTGGGATGAGATGAGAAACTACATTCATGGAAATACAACATTATTTTTCTCTCCGAGACTTGATGGAATATCCTTGCCACTACAGATCCATATGAGAAATCGAACAAACTTCAAATTATTTCTGGTCCAATGGAAATTCAGTGTCAGATGGTCGTGGTTCATACTGTGGCAAATGATTTTAGAGTCTTTTTACAGTTTAGAGAGCTTACTGAAAGTTCTGGCTTAAAAACCTGTGGCAGGATTTTCCATTGTTTTCTTAAAAGTGCCCATGCTAACTGTTGAAGTGACAATGGATTGGGAGGTGACTGAAATCCCTAAATCATTATTTGTTTGCCCCTTCCAAATGAAGGTAAACCAGCCAAAAAATTTATGATCCCTTTAGGTCTACTTCTCTATCCCCTGCGGTGGAATTTTGTCACTTAGGCCATCAGTTCCATCTGATGATGATCAGTCCCGGCCTATGCCTTCTACAATTATGTCGGAGAACGAGGCCATTGCTTCCCAACAATGAATTGTGGTCCTCAAGATCTTGCATGGATAATCAGATTCTGGAACCTGAACTACAATCCTCCTAATAAATTTAACTTTTCCTCGAGATGGCCACGCTTGAGTTCCTAGGTTGCTAGATCAGAAACTTGTCTCTGGATAAAGTAATGACTGAGTTCATGTTTCGAGTTGATTCTACTCCTGCGTGCATAAGGCTATGCCTTTTGATGATGATGATCCAGCTAAGGGGCTAACTTTTAAGATGAATAAGCTGAAATATGAAATGTATCTTAGTCGGGGAAACAAAAATTTACATTTGAGTGCAAACGTGAACTTCTTTGATTTTGTGTATCAAGGTGTGGATCTTCACATGCCAAAGGCGCTCATAGATAGATGTCATTGCCCAAGTGTTGCCAAATTAGTTCACGGAACAAGGCTTCACATTCTACACAAGTAGACGGAGAGAAGAGCAGCTGTGGAAGTGGTAGTGAGAGGCCTCGGATGATGGATTTCTTTGGTCATCTGAGTACTTTACTATCAGAAGACAGGCCCCTAAAGCTGATCCAGAAAGGTTACATAGCATGGCAAGAAGCTGCAGGAGAAACATTGTTTTACATATGTGAGGTCTGAGTTTGAAAATGGCAGTGAAAGTGATGAGCATGCAAGATCTGGATCCAAGTGATGATGATGGATAAGTAATGTGGTAATTGCTGATAATTGTCAGCGAATATTTGTTTATGGCCTCAAGCTTCTGTGGACCCTTGAAAATAGGGATGCAGTTTGGTCATGGGTAGGATTTTCTAAAGCATTTTGAACCTTCAAACCTTCCTTCCCGCAAATGCACAGAGAAAGTTGCGCAAGAAAGAAGTATCTGATAATCTCCCATTAGATGATAACCAGAAGGCTTTGTTTACCAGCCATACCAGAAAGCCTTCTTGCCACAAGTTGATGATTCATCTAAACTGCAGTCCTCTCCCTTCAAAACCAGCTAAGTGGAAAGTTCTTCATCCAGCAGAACCGGTATGCACTGAACCAGCTGTGTGAAATTGATCATAGGAAATATAATTCTAAATGCTGCAGCATAACTAAGCCTCAAATGTGATTGATTACAGAACTGTTTTGAGTGATTTTTTATTGCCATTTATGTCTTGTTATAAGTGTGTGTAGTTTTCTTTCTGTACTACGCTGTCAGGGTGCCCTGTTTTACTGTTATCTCTAATGCTCTTGTAGTACTCAACCTTGCCAACTGGCTCTTAAATTTTTATTATGGTGCATGTTTATCTTCATCCAGCTAAGCTCATCAAATTTGATGAGACTGAGGGGAGGGAACTCGCCATTTTATGGTGAATGTTATTGAGCCTCACTTAATCTTCATTCGGAGGAAGCTAATGTAAGTCCTTCTCGAGGTTTGGTAGCCTCTGAATTTAATAGTCAAACTATCTTGTTTTTGTTGTTGCTTTCATCCACATATCCTTGAGGTATCTATTGTTGTTATGAGTACATTCGATTACTTCCATTATCAAGTTCTTATCTTTTTACTTTTCTCTTTTTCTTGCAAAGTGAATGTTAGGTTAAGTGTATCAAGCCCTTTCACAAATCAAAAGATCATCTTTGTATTGTGAACTTGTTCTGATAAATGGTGTAAAATCTTTCTATCATGGCATGTGATGTTGAAGAAAAACCCCAAAAGTGCAATATAATAATATCAATTTGTACTCTGTACCTGTTTTCTTACTTTGGATTCACTGATACCAGCATGCTTCTTATTGGTGAAACAGGGTCGATTTCTCCTTGCAGCTGTTAGTGTCGTGGTTCTTTTGCTCTGCTCATTCCTTCCTCCGTCCATCAAGTTGGCAAAGAGGTTACTGAACAAGCACCTGGTTCAGGAAAATTTCAATTTCGAATCCCATCCTGAGATGACCTTGGAATTGCATGGAGTTCTCGGTGATGCTGAGCATGTGCAAGCTCATGTTGCCCCCCACTGTTGGATCCAGGTGCTGGACTACAATGGTTGCTGTACTGTGAGAAGCTCACCCAAAGTCAAGCTTATTGTGGGGCTTTACTTGAGAAAGTGTTCTGTGCCTTGTGATATGTATTTCGCTTACACGAGGCTAGTTGTGGAACATCAGACCAAGAAGTCTCTTTTCTAGTCCAACTATCGTAGTAGATCCATTTCAGTAGGATATCTTATCTTTAGTTTATATTTGAATTTGGAAAGTTTTAGTGTTCTGTAATTGACTGAACGTTGAATCTACAATTGTGATTATGCAGGTGAAACCATTGAAAGAGCTCACATTCAGTCTCTACATAATATAACAGCAACAATGACCTCTCGCCAATTTCTAGGTTATGTGCTTTGATGTCTTGACCAATCTTCTCTTTGCCAGACTCCTCAAGTAAGTGGATTAATTTTCTAATTTATTGAATTTCCATATGGAATGTTGATTTGTTCAGACTGGAACTTCTTATAACTGGGTGTGTACTTGATCTAAGAAGATTTGTTTCTACCTCTTTACTATGAATCTTTCTATGTTAATTCTTGAAACATTTACTAATTAGTCAGTATATTACTTCACAGTGAATCTATTTCTCTATGTCATGATTATGTCGGTTTCGGAGAAGAGATCTGTTGCTGTAACATAGAGTTACAATTCTAGTCATTATCGCCTACCTCATTAAAATGTTATTCTAGTTTTACAATATTCAATTTGTGAATAAGAGATGTATATGAATGAGTTGTTTTTGGTGTTTGGGGGACGTGGATAACATTTAAAGGAAGCATTGACATTTTTACAAGTTGAATACTATGGTAGATGACAGATGATTAAAACCTACTGATGTGAACCTATAGAAAAAACACATTTGTTTATAGTCCAGGTTCATCAATTATATTATGAAATATCTGGACAAGAAAAACTTCAATGAGAGAGAATTTATGTAGTTCCACTTTCTGGTATGCCTAAATGATCTGTACAACTTTTCCACTTCACTCTTTCTGTTTATTTATTTATTTAGATAGATTAATCTCTGCTAAGTATTTGGCACCAGATTGCAAAATTGCATTTTGCAAGATGGATTTTTATAAGTGTTGGCCCCATCTCCTTTAAAGGCTGTTGAGCAAAGCTCCAGGCTTTAATGCATGCATTTTAACTTTTCTGAGTCGCACCATTTTAAAACATACTCCCTCCATCCCAAAAAGATTGTCTATTTTTGAATTATTGTATATGTTTTAGAGCAATAAAAATTTCTCTTGGCACTTGTGACATAAGTTTATGAAGTCTCCTTTGAATTGGATTCATAAGCATTGGAGATTTTGTTTATCTTTCCTTGTTTCCGATAAGACATGTGTATGCCAATATGGGTTGAATCTCCATTGTTCTCGTGATACTAATTCATCGAATGAAAATGTAATGAATTCAATTAAATTAGGTTTATTTTTGCTAATCTCCTAATGATATTTTCGGTCTTTGTTATTCAGGCCTCGAGAAATAGCCTTGCATTTTCAGCTGAAGATGATGAAGATACGAGGAAGAGGCTGATGAAGTTGTACCTGATGGGGTTAAAGAGGTAGAATCAAAGAGAATCGAACTTGAACAGAGTGACTGGGGACAAAAACTAACTCTAGATGACATTAGAAGTTATCTCTTTGTACTGGTTCATATATATAAACCATAATCTGGAGAATGACAGTAATCTCTGATGATAACTGGAGGAAGGCCCTTGCTGGTGAGGTGATTGCACCTTATGAATTACTTAAGTAATTGTTGTTAACTAGTCTCTATCTGAAATTTGTATGCCTTAAAGTCTTCCTTGTACAGAGTTTTGTAAGACCACTTTCTTCTCACTGTTTAGTCTAATAGAAAACATATGATGTCATAACTTCAACAGATTAGAAACTCAAGAAAGAACTTGCCCGTGCTAAAGTTTCAGGGCGGTTGCATCTTTCTGATCTTCGGAAGGCTCCAGCAGGAAGCTGCTCAGCTTAGATTATCAGAGAAAAGAGAAGAACAAAAATCCTTATGCTATGCGCATTTCGTTGCAAATAAATAAAGTTGTGTGGGGAATGCTTGTGGATGGAAAATCGCTTGCTGTAGTTGAGATAAGTGACATGGTGAGCATCCTTGCTTGTCTTCTTGTGAAATGTGTATTACATGTCCTCCTATGCTGTTTGTGGTAATATTTAAACATAGTTACCCAAACACCTTTTGTTGTAGTGGTAAGGGGCCTCGTGAGTCTCTGAGTAAGGCCGCAAATTAAATTCCTCATATGGGCAGAAAGTAAAGGTATTTGGGAATTGTTCCCCACAGAGCTCAATCCAGTTTAGGTGGTTTGAGAAACCTGAAAGAGAGGCTTAGACACCATATACTATATATATTTCTTAAAATTTCTGCTACTACTGACATTTCTAGTCAATATCACTTCCTCGAATCTGGCTGCCAGATTCCAATAAAATAGAATTGGCTCTTGGTTCATGAACCATACTTCTATATTAGCTTCTCCATGTAGTATAAATCAAGTTAACTTTTGTACTACTTATCTTTCTCTCTAAATTGTAAACTATATGGTATAGACTTCACTATTTTTCAAAAACTTGATACATTATTAGCTAAGCAAGTGCAAAACATCAGTATTGCAAAAAGAAAACCCATGTGAACCTTCACTGCAACATGTACTTGACTGCAATGTTATTCACTGCTGATGGTGAAAATGATTCTTTTTGATATTGATCTTAAGTTGTTTCTTAGAATAATTTCTTCAGTTCAATTTGTTTATGCAGACATATGATTTTGATACGGATTACCAAGATGTTGGTGTTGTTCTCGGTTTACAACAAAGTATTTTGTTGTGAGAAATTGCCTTCCAAGTGCCAAGTCCGATATGCTATTATCAGCTTGGAATCCTCCTCCTGAATGGGGAAAGTGGCCATACTTTATGATCCAGTGGTTCTACTTAAAACTACAACAATCTACACGCTTTTCTCAAACATGATATGGCTTTTTGAACTCTATTTTACTACATGGCGATAATTCAATTAATTTTCTTTTTATTAGGCTTCGATTCTTGTTACTCCCTCAATCCTATTTTGATCCTCATGTTTTGCTAGACGCCAAACATGATATGGCTTGACTATCTCTATACTAAGAAATAATGTAGTTAGGCTAGTGAGTGTTAAATAGTTTCGTTAGTAGTCTTGGAATTTTAAAAGGCCAAGTAGTACAATCGAAGGGAATAAGGGAGTATTATTCTTCAAAAAATAAAGCATGAGCGATGGAGTCTAGATCCAAGAATTTAGTATTTCTATCTTAACTGTAAAACTTCAGAGATCCGCGACTTGTCTCTACAATTAAAAATTTTATTTATTATCTTTTTCTTCTTTTTTTTCTTTTATTTTGTTTTTTTATACCAAACGATTTAATAACTAAAATGAAGTGATTTGGATGTCACCATCCTCCAGGCGAAATGAGTAGATGGTATTGAATTATCTCATGTAAATAGTTTAAGTATGCATTATATAATGAGTCCTTTCTATTCATTCTTAAATACACCCTCCATTTCGGTGCAAAATTATTAATTGAAGCATCGTGGTGGCAACACTTTTAGGAATTGAGCTGCAATGAGATTTGGACCCAATTTCTCCCTCGTGAAATTAGAACTTATCTCAAAAAGATTGGCCTTACCTCCAATTGTCCAGCTTTGTTTTCCAATGATCAAAAGTAACAAACTTTGCTGCCTTAATCGACACACATATATTTGAATCAAATGATCACGTTATCAAAGAAAATCAGAAAATACTATCTCTCTTCATATATTTTTACCAAATATTAATACAAATATGTACACAAATATTTGAGTTCAAATTTAAAAAGCCAATTCAAAATTGGACTATCATTTAGGGATTTAGGGAGTATTACAGAGATCATATCATCGTATCTACATCCACTTAACATTCTGTTTTGCTGGTAGTCTCGTACTTTATTCTTAATTTTTTTGAGAAAAAAGAAACTATTGATTGATCATTGATGTTTTATGTTGCTTCTTGTCCTCCAGCAATTATTGACCATTTACTTCTGAGTGCAGAAAGTGATGCTTGCATGCCAAACAAGGAGCCCCAAAGGATGGGGAACTTCCCTTGAACTTTTTGAGGTAATTAACATGCCATCCTCATCATGTTCTTCTTCTGTCAAATGGAGGAAAAAGTAATTCCAGGATTTCTTTGAAGGCTGTGAGGTACACAAACATACATATAGAAGTTGCGCCTATATCATGCCCATCAGTAAATACTTCAGTCATTGGGAATGGTTTGGTGAGGGGGCCTTTATCAGTCTGTTTTGTCACTTTGGGCTTTACTGAGGCCACTGGCATCTCGGTCAGTGTGGATTTTGATGCGGTGAATAGTTCATTTAGGGATTCCAGGCTGAAGTGCCTTATTACTGATCAGCTGAATAAACAGTTGATCAGCCACAGACCACAGTAAAGTAGTGCAAACATGCTTAGAAATGTTATTGTTTAAGTATTGGTTCAGAAGTTTGTACTTTGCTTACTTTGCCTGCTCTCCTAAAACTGAGCATAAACCTGCTATGCAGCTTCTGGCGGAGGTATACATTCTGTCAACAGTCAAGATGTGCCAATGCTCAAGAGGCTCCCCCGCCCGCCTAAGCATGGTATACAGGCTCGACAATAAGATGCTAGCCTTACCCCGTGATAAATGCGAAGATCAAGCTTCGAATCGACTCAAGAAATTAAGCCACAAACACTATCTACTACTTCATAATAGATAAGAGGCGTAGGCAGTGTAATGAGCCATTTTGATTTTAACTTTTTAATTGTGTTATATCTTAGTACCCATCACGCAGTTGTAATCATATCTGTTAGTACCTCTCATTTGATTTTATACGGTCTTGATCTACTCTCCTATTGTTATCACATTAATTTTTAATGGGCACATAATCAACTCCCCTTGTTAAAGCCACGTAAACCCGGCCGGGTGGGCCGGGAGCCGCACGTGCGGGAGGGTATTGTGGATAACCCAGCCCGACTTTGGTAGAATAAGACCTTCTAGGTGGGTTTATAAGGTCTTGGGCTACTCCGCCTATTGCCAATTTTTTTTACGTGGAACTCATGGATTCTTAACATGTTCATTGTTGCACATGAGTTTTCAATAGACTTCTTTGTAAATGCAGGTGGAGATCTATCCTTTGAAGATACATTTGACTGAGATCATGTACAGGATGATGTGGGAGTATTTCTTTCCAGAGGAGGAACAAGACTCTCAAAGGCGGCAGGTTACATCTTTCATGCTCTATAGTTGATTCTGCAAGTTTTGTCATATTCATGAAAATCTTCAATAAATTCCAGGAAGTCTGGAAAGTGTCAACTACTGCTGGGCTAAAACGCATAAAGAAGGGTTCATCATCGCATGAATCATTGGTATTGAGCAGCCACAGTCGGCAAAAAGATTACGAGGTTCTACCAAATCAAGCAATATCTGGTTTAACTGATTCATCCCAAGTGAGTACTGACCTCTTTGTGTTAATTAATTTGTAGATATTACAAAGATCCGTAATCCTTTTCAAGTTGACAATTTTTGCCATTATCCTCTATACGGTGTTACTTACCCTGGTTCTTCTTTTTATTTTTTGTACCTATCATAATTCCACATATATTTTATTGTCTTGTTCTCTATTGTTCAAAGCACCTAAATTGCCCAATCTCAAAGAAAGTATGGTTTCTGGGTCTAAGCCTGAGCGAGAGACGCAACATCATCATTTGATAGGACATGGAAGCAGACAGTAGCAGAACTGTGGTTAATGAACTTGTGTTACAGGCTCATTCTTCAATATCATCTAAAAGTAGCTCTTTCGCCTGCCTAGAGCTTCCAGATGAACCTTATGAAAGTAAGTCCAAAGAGTCTAAACCCCTGAAGCCAGGTCGAACTTCCCATGAAGAGAAAAAAGTGGGGAAAACACACTATGATAAGAAATCTAGACCGCGAAGGATGAGGGAGTTCCATAATATTAAAATTAGTCAGGTTATTTCATTCTCTAAGAAAATCGTTATTTATTCAAGATGAAAATCGTTATTTCTTCAAGATGTCAACTGTTGGTATTCACATACGTTATGTATTTTTTATTGTAGGTTGAGCTATTAGTTACGTATGAAGGATCAAGATTTGCTGTAAGTGATTTAAGGCTATTGATGGATACTTTTCATCGAGTTGAATTTGTTGGAACTTGGAGGAGGTTATTTTCCCGAGTTAAGAAACACATCATTTGGGGCGTCCTTAAGTCTGTCACTGGAATGCAGGGAAAAAATATTTCTTATTCATATTATCTCCAAATTCAAGTAACCTCTCAACCCTTTTAATCACATTGGCTGCATGCTTTTTCAATTTCTTTATCTCATTGGCTGCTTGCTTTTTTTTTCATTGTATCCATGAATGTCTTGTTCACGTGACTTCGGAATGAATGCAAAATCTAAAATTATAATTTGTTAACATTGATTTAAGCTGAGTTCTCTTTTTTGGTAGAGGAGGTTGAGTCGTTTAGTAATTGCCAAAATAAGGTTATAAGTTACTATAGGACTTTCTCCCCAGGAAAAAGTTGTTCACAGGCATCGATATTCCTCTCGGCGAGATTTTCATGGTCAAGTGATTATGTTGCTGGTTCAATTAGCCGTAATAACTACCATTAAGGTTATTATAGGATGTGCTTCTTAAAGAAAGGGAACCAATAATCTTATATTGATGTCCTCTTAAAGGGAGGTTTTTGCAGACTTGATTAGGGTTTCTAGTTCAATAACCCAATAGATAGATGTGCTCTTTACTTCTATACTTTTGCGCACAGGGAAAAAAGTTCAAGGACAAGGCTCACAATCAAAGTGTCATTCCTGATGATGACCTTAACTTAAGTGATAGTGATGGGGGTGCAGCAGCAAAATCTGATCATTACCCAACGTCTTGGCCCAAGCGTCCTGGGGATGGAGCAGGTGATGGGTTCGTCACATCCATCAGGGGGCTTTTCAACTCTCAGCGTCGCAAGGCCAAGGCTTTTGTTCTTCGGACAATGAGGGGTGAAGCAGAGAATGAATTGCATGATGATTGGAGTGAAAGCGAGGCAGAGTTTTCTCCTTTCGCAAGGCAGCTAACCATTACAAAAACCAAACGATTGATCAGACGGCATACAAAGAAGTTCCGTTCTAGGGGACATAAAGGTTTGAGTGCTCTAACCTATTATATCACTCATTATTCGATTGTTTACCCCTTCTCTTACTTCATTGGTTGATAAGAACTTTTATGCTGTGTGGTAGAGACTAATGGCTCTATTGGGTTTCACATAGAATTACAATAATTGATTTAATTCATCAATCTTCTGTACACTTAATGCGCTGTTAGCCTAAATAAATTGATAGTACGGTTACTTTATTCATACCAATTGTTTTAAGTCATTTGATTTAGAACATGTCCTGAGCAATTAACTCAAGTGCATGCTAGCTTTTATTATCTTTCTTGTCGGTGTCCAATTTGTTTACCAAGGAAAGTAAATTGCGTTTCTTATACATTTTTTGTTGGCCAATTCAAATTGGATAGGCTCGTCATCTCAGCAAAGAGAATCGCTGCCTTCGTCTCCCAGGGAGACTTTGGATGATAGTAATTCTTCAAGTGGATCTTCACCCTATGAAGATTTCCTTTCCACTAATCCAACCGGAATGGAGTGAAGGAGGACGATTCATCCCATCTTAACCCCAACACCAGATAATGTACAACTCCTAAGATCTGGTATCTTGACAATCTTTTATAAGTATACGATAGAAAAAAAAGTATGATGTAAGTTATGGCTCTGTAACGCCGTGACTCTTTGAAGTCACAAATGCGTTGTAAAGAATATGTTGAATGATCGTATAGAAAAATGGCTCAAAGGAGTTTTTGAGATCCGTATGTTGATACATATGTTGATATATGTATAATTACAGATGTTTTCTGCTCGGCTCGACGGTTTTTTTCTAATTTTTTTGTGTGAAATCGATTCTATCGGTTTTCTAAATATACAAACCATTTCGGTTCGAAATTAATTTGCCTCTAAGCATGCCTAAGCCACGCTTAGCTCCGCTTGGTCGTACGATTTTTCTGCTTTTATAACAATAATATAATATAAAAAGTTCATATACACCAACGCATTTATATTACTGCATACCATCCGAAAGAGACAGATACTAGTTGATTATTAAGGGATTGTTTAAAACACATGCACAATAATATATATAGTTTCACAAATAGATTACTAACACACGATAATAACATTGACATTAATAGATACCATCTTCTGATTTTTGTTTGTCTTTCAACTTCAATTCATGATATTCCTTGCTTTATCAGATAATACTATTTAAAACTATATCAAATTTAAAAATTACATTTCAAACTCTTTCCATTGATATATTTTTTATAAGATATTATATAACACAAACAAATATATTTAAGGTCAAAGTTTAAGAGATGAACAAAAATTTAAAAGTACAATCTTGATGACGGAGGCAGTATTTTAACACACAAATACACGCATTTCAAACTAAAATAGAAGTACTCATAATTTCAAACTAAAATAGTTATAAACTAAAAATATTACAAATATAAATATTTAAAACAAAATATATATACTCGATTCGGTTCGGTTCGTTTTATGCTAAAACCGAAACCGACTAATTTTTGTCGGTTTGATTTTTTTCTTATTATTTCGGTTTGGTTTCATTTTTTTTTCCAACCAAATCGTAAAATTTCACTGCTCGGTCGGTTTTTCAATTTGAACCGAATCGATAGCATCCCTACTGTATAAGTTTAAAGATGTTAATTGGTTTGGTTTTGTTTGGTATTGAGAGCAGGTTGTTGGTTTTGGTGAAAGGTTGTGTGACTAATGATTGCTCATACCTGTTGAAATATTGGTCTAATGTAAATGCATAAACAAAAACACAGATGGCAACAGAGAAAAATGAATAAACTAAGAATAATAATAACAAAATAAATTAAAAAATATAACTCCATAGAATTGATTAAAAGAATCCAGAAATAGTCTCAATTTTACGTCTCTTAATTAGCTATGCTAAAGTATGGTCATCGATAATGAAATGTTTATACTCCGTAATATATAAGTCAAATGTGTCATACTTGAGGTAATCTTCATAAAGGTACTGCAAATATTTTCAATCTAATAAGAAAAGAGTGTTACAAAAATCGAATATTTAATAGCTTAAACTAATAAGATAATACTTTTATATTATTACTATTACTATTGTATATATTGATTCTACTCGATGAAGTAGATAGAAGAGAAGAAATGCTATATATATTTTTCGCTTCCGATTTACTTTCATTCGGCTTTAATTTTTATTTATACTACAACAATTACCCATCTATCACTATTCAATTTTTCAAATTTACTTAAGATATTTCAACATTACTATTTACAAATTGAATTTATAACAAAGAGATAATAATAGTTAAAAATTACCAATCTATCCTTACAAGTAATCTCTTTAAATGGTCTAACTTTTAGATTAAAGGAGTACATGACAAGAAAGGATTCTCTTAAATCTTAAATTAAACTTAATTATTATATTCTGGATAAGAAAGAGGTCAATGTCATCCTATTAGTGGCTGCTACGAGTAGTGTTTAAAAAGGAACCAATATTCAAAAGCTGGGATCGTTGAATAAATTGAACCCAAACTATGAAAAAAATGATATAAAAATTAACATACATGCCTTTTAGTTTGTAAGATCAAATAAAATAACGTGAGTGCACCTTCTATGAATAGGTCAAAATGAAAAACTTGGTCAAGTTACGTTATCCCTCTATATAATATAACTAGTACTATCCAAAACCAAAAACACCAAACAACCATTCTTCAAAATCTTTAGTTACAAATTCATTTCTCAACTATGGAAGCTATTCTCCTCCTCCTACTACTTCTAGCAAGTAGCCAAAACATTATGGCAACTGAACAATGGGAAATAAAATTAAGAACCAATATAGAAGGTCCAACAGCAGACCAAGTATGGCCTTACCTAGCAGATTTTTGCAACCTTTACATAATGTTCCCTAGTGAAGTTTCATTTTGTATCCAAGGAACTGAAGGCAAACCTGGGCTCATACGCTACGACGTCACCAAGATTCCATCTCCTTCCGACCCCAACACCTCCATCATCCAGTGGACAAAGGAGGAGTTGCTGAAAATTGATGCAACAAACAAATATGTTACATATGAAATTCATGAAAATAATGTAGATGTGACTGAGTTTATTGCAACCATGCAAGTTTTGCCTGCAGGTGATGATAGAGGATGCACATTCAAGTGGACAATTGTTCTTGCTCCAATAGATGGGGTTACTTATGAAGATTTTGTTGGGACACTTGAAGGGATTCTTACAGGAATAAAGTCCAAGATTGAGAACTTATTCTAATCAATATATACACTTTTTTTTTTTACTTAAAGGCCTAATTAAATTATGTCAAAGCCGATTTAAAATTCTTCTAATTTATTTATTGTTTAATAATAACCCCATGAAATTAAATTTCCATGACAATGGTAAGTGGGGTATGTAAAACTTCGATTTATGATGAGGTACACAAAGCCTTTTTCTTGAAGGTATTATAATTGTTTATTGAAGGTATTATAATTTTTTGGTGTTAAATTACGAATATACCATTGTAATAGAGTCATGTGAGGTACACAAAGCCTTTTTGGGTTAGTAAAAAGGAATCATATGTCTTGATCATTTTCTTCAACAACAAACTGGGTATATACAAAATACAATCTAGCCACAGTCCCAAAATTCAAGTCAATCATTAATGGATGCTGATTAATAAAAGAATTACATGGGATGCCAATTTTGAATTATGTGCTAATCATTAAATACTCCAGTATATTTACTATTAGAACCTCATAGTAGAAGCGGGAGAAGGTGACCCTGTTGAGACTGTATCAAAACTCATCGAATAATACTTGAGTATACTGTTGGAATTATGAAATTTTGAATCCTATGTTTTAATGTGAAAAAGGGCCCGACAGTGAGCAATTTCAACAATGAGAAAGCTTAAATTTCAGTTCCTCATTTAAAAGATTGTGCATACTTTAGGCGCTATAAGAAATTAAGCCTATTATTTTCATGTTAAAAAGTTAGGAATTTAGCAAAAAAAATACAATTTTCTTAGGTTGTTGATCGAATATACGATTTTAAACTGAGTTGTTATACACACACTCAAATAGTGTTTGTTTAGGGGTAAAATGACTATTTTGTTCTCCTATTTTTAAGTATAGTAATTGCAGAAATTATATTCAGGGACAAAATAGTCATTTCAATACTAAAATCACTATTTGGGTGTGTGTATATTGGTTCCCGATTTTAAACTAGAGTGATCGAATCGGCACTAAAACAAACCGACTTCGTTTATTCGATCTCTCCAGAACCGCCTTTGTTGCTACCTCTTAAGCCGCACGATATCATTTTTTCAAACGCATGAAGAATCATTAAAGCACAATATTTTTATGTTAAAAATTAAGAGGGCCAGTATTCAATGTTTCCCGCCGAAAGTGCATATATAAACATAAAGACCTCCTTGATTGTTGATTTAGAAGCAAATGAAGCAGCACAACATCCTAATGTTGTTGTTGGTGTTGGTGTTGGTGATCCTCACAGTCTCGTCATGCTCGGACGAGCTAGTGAGGTTCTCGGTGTGTCTCCCGTTCGTATCCGCCTCCCCAAACAACCTCACAGACACGCCTCCATTGCAATGCTGCGCGGAGTTTTCATCCGCGCAGTCACTCTGCCTCTGCTACCTCCTTCGTCCCCCTCCCATCCTCGCCTTCCCGATCAACTCCTCCCGCTTCTTTCAGCTTCCTTCTCTTTGCCCCAATGCTTCCATTCCTCACTTCTCTCTCGAGTCTCTCTGTTCTGGTGATTCTGTTCATTCAATTTTTTGCATAATTATTATTCCGCTGATTCAATTTTTGCATAATTATTATTCTGTTGCTCAAATGCAGAATCGGAATCAGAGGTTACTTTTTATTGGGAAATTTAGTTGGAATAATGTGTTTGTACTAGTAGGTTTTTGAAAAATAAATTTAAACGACGGATTTCATCAATTATTTCCAGTTTATTGTGTTGCGTTAGCTGCAAATTCGGAGTAATTTCGCTGATGATGTAGACCAGTGCAGTATTTTTTAGTTAATCAGAATTTGGTAGATATGTATGTATATGATATCCAATTGAAAAAAATTGTGTATGTTTACTTCTACTTTAGATCGAATTTCTGATTATTCGAGTGCTCAGT
This sequence comes from Lithospermum erythrorhizon, assembly GCA_019722365.1. Lineage (NCBI taxonomy): Eukaryota > Viridiplantae > Streptophyta > Magnoliopsida > Boraginales > Boraginaceae > Lithospermum > Lithospermum erythrorhizon. Next base: position 273,023 of record JADFUC010002327.1, read on the forward strand.
TAATAATATGCCAAGTATTTGTTGGTTTATTGCATTTGGTTTTGTTGATTGCGTAATTCAGTTGGAGGAATGTGTTATTTTCTAGTGCGTTTGTAGTATAAGAATTTTGAAATTTAGTCTTAAACGACAACCACAAATTGCGAAGCTACTTCAATTATTTCCAATGTGTGTGGTTGGTTAACTCAGATTGCTGCAAATTTGGGAATTATAATCAAGGAATGCCAGTTTGGGCAACAGAATGCAGATAAATTTCGCCTATGATATAGATGAATTCTTGTTAACTTAGTTAAATTACTTTATTTTTGTAATATGGTCATGTTGAAAATCTGTTTTGCATTGAAATTGAGATTTCTTGAGGGACTACTATGATCATTTAACATTGACTTTAGGTCTTGGAAATGATATATAGTGACAGATGTTAATATTTTTGTTCGTTTTGTGAACCAGGATCACCTGTCCTGCCTCCCCTTCATAGCATAACAGGTACTGAAAGAGTTATTTCCCATGATCTATACTTGATCAATGAATTTAAGTTCCATAGATGTTTAATTGTTTCTTTTGATCATTTACTACCATGGCTTTAGAAATATAGAACTATATGCGTGTATAGACTCACATTGTTTGCTGGTTGATTGTATGAGTTGTTTATAATGGAATATGTGCTGCCAATGGGGATGCTAAAAAACCTTGTAATATAGTAGTAATTTATAAAATACGTAGCGTTGGACAAAGCTTACAAATATTGCTCTTTTGATTGTAGTCGTAATTCCTATTAACTATCCTTCAGGAGAACTCAATGACAACGTTGCATCAGAACCTGCTGCAGATTCACCAACAGAACCAAAAACTGAGATGCCAACTTCAACTAGATCATCCACAACAATGTTGATGAAAGATAAATGCCATTGGGGGCCCCTCTCTGTTATCTTCTTCTGTCTATCATGGTCTGGTACTTCATATCTTATGAATATATAGTACTTGTGCCATATTGGGAGAATCATGTGATAAAGTTACATGAAATTCCCATGAATATCATCAAATAGATTCTATCAGTTTATCTGTAGTGACCTAGTAAACTTTTACCATAATGTCCTGATAGATATATTGTTGTTACTATACTGAAGAATATCATAATGCACATAAACTGTATTGACAATTTTCTGAATAACAAGTACAAAGTCATCTGTTTGAATCTCCCTCCTATAACATATTTCAGGTTAAATCCAGTTTAGGAGGAATGATTTTTGGTAGTGTATTTAAATTTCTTTGCATCAAGTATTGTGTCTGTTTTGATCCCCAAATAGATTTCTCATCTCCATGGCATTTGACCTTATTGACTCTCCCTCTTCGCTTACCATCGCCAACCTGATAGAATTAGCCACCGAGAAACTTGTAAAAGAACCGTCTTCTTCATTTCTTGGAATCTCTACTCCAATATTCTTCTCTTGCATTAGTCTAGCATTCAAACCTTGATCATTCATCACTGGGAATAGAATCAATACTCGTCCAAAACTAAGTGCCTCTATTACTGAATTCCATCCACAATGTGTTAACAAACCGCCTATTGCCGGGTGACTCAAGATCTTCACCTGAGGAACCCATCCTTTGTAAATTACCCCATTCTTCCCAGTACTTTCTGCAAAGCCCTTAAGAAACATTTCCGACACATCTTCTGTTGAACCAGGCGGCTTCCTTACTACCCAAAAGAATGGCAACCCACACTGTTCCAATCCGAGAGCTAATTGTTCCATTTCTTTCTGATCTAATGTTGCTTCAGTTCCAAGTGCAACATACACAACAGACCTCTCTTTTTTGTTGTCTAACCAATCTCTTATCTCAGTCCATGTTGAATCATTATTTTTAACACTATCATCTACTGGGGGAGGTAAAAAACCAAGCGATAAAGTTGGTTTCTTGTAAAGCTCACTGAGTAAGTTAAAGTACTCTGGTTCAAAATCAATTGAAGTTCTAACAAGAACGATGTCACAAGCATCAACAGAAACGCCAAACCTTGTCGTATCATCTGTGCCGGATTCATTATCGCCTGCTGAACCATCAACATACTTCAAAACCTCATGAAGCCTATAAGCAATAGTTGATGAAAATGGAAACCATTTTGGAACAACTGCAAAATCCTCTGCCTTTGATCTTACAACTTCGCCACTCAAAATAATTGATGGAGGTCCTATAAATGCCAGATTTGCAGCGTTGAAGAGACTAAAGAACGAGGTTGGGATGCCAAACTTGGAGGCAAGTTGAGGCATCCAATGAGAAGCATAATCATAGATTATCCAATCTGGTTTTGGACTTGTTTTTTCAAGAAAGGAGGTTATTGGTAATTGGAGAAGGTCAAATGCTATCTTCAAGAACTGAGCCTTTTTGTGTGGTATGTCCATGGAAGACTCTGCATTATCCGGTAATTCTTCCACACTCGGAAGTGGAATGCTAACTAAATCTATTAGATATGAAAAGTCTGAAGGTATCTGAGGGAGTCTTTGGAGGTTTTTAGGGGTGGAAATGAAGGAAACTCTATGGCCTCTTTCTGCTAAGCTCCTTGAAAGATGAAGGAAAGGTATAAGGTGCCCTATGGCTAACCATGGGAACATTACAAAATGAAAATTGCCAGTTTCCATTATGCAATAGAGCTTGAGGTTTTGATTGATCTATACTCTTGAGTCTTGAATCATAGATGAAGAATAAATGGAGTAGATAAAGCCAGAAGCTACATTGACCTAAGACTATCCTCAAGAAAGTACGGACACAATTGACACTTCTCTCTCCCCGCTTACATCGCCTAAGACCTCAAATAACACCCACTTTTACCAACAAATTCCACAAGCAGTGCCATTCAAGCACAAATTACTTTCTCTCACTTCCACATCACTCCAACATATACCCCACCATATTTTTCATTTCTATTTACTTATTTTTCATATATATAATTATTAAATTTAATACAATAAATAATATTATATATATTTTAAAAGTATATTTTTAATAATTTTAATATTTTTAATTATTTTAAAATATTTTATTAATTTTTTTAATTTTTTTTATTTCATATATTTTAAAAAGTATATTTTTAATAGTATATTTTTTTTTTGAATTTCAAAATCCTATAATATTTTTAATACAATAAATAGTTATTTAATTTTTTAAAAAATAACACACAATATTATTCATCACCGAACTTGAGTACATATATAATAAGCAACATATATAAATTACAAAAACATACAATAAAACACACAGTAAAACATAGTAAACTTGAGGGGTTTTTTTTAAAATCTACTCGGGGGTTCCAAATTTATTCCAGATATGCTCGACGAGATCCTTCTTCAATTGAATATATCGAATTCCCTATCACGCAATTGGCCGACTATGAATATCCGATTGGGGACGCCTCGGGACACGCACTTGAACAGGGCGCACTTCAAGGTTGGGATATCAAAAGCATTTGAGCTCACCCAGATTGCTCGATGGTTCAAGTCAGATTTTCCCAGCCAGGAATATGCAGTTGCTTGGGAGAACCCCCGAATGCTCATTCCACATCCTTCCCGCATGATTCTTGTTGTTTGGCAAACAATTGCGCTGTTGCCTCTGGGGCATTTTACGATCGACAAAGCATGTGCCATTTAGATAGATATCGCTTAAGCAGATAAGATGCAAGATTATACTGTCAGTCTATTCACAAAGGTTCACTCCTCCGAGCTTCACCGTACTCAATGTCGCCAAAAACCTGACCTATCTAGAACATTAATGTCGCTCAATGTTCGAGGCAAGCTAAAAAAGCAATTTAATATCCATTAAATCATAGGAGCCTATCAAGCCGAGAATAATCAAGGCTGCCTCACACTTGTAAACTCCGTCTTCTTACAAGCCTTAGGACAATTCCTTCACTCCCAATGCATAATCAATACTTCCAATCATTCCGGAAACCACGCCTCCCGACCAACTTCAGTAGTCTCGCAGTCCTCCCATTTGGTCGCTCTTGGGTATTCATCTTGAAACAAGTAATTACACCTTTGCAAAAATTTATGAGCGCACTCCAAGTGTAGTGATTCTCCAATTTTCACATACTCATCACAAGCATCTCAAGGGAGACGCCTATACGTAGCACGCCGCATGGCAACCGTATACTCTCTCGATAGCGCCAAACCAAGCTGCTAGCATTATTCCGCCTTTGAGCGGTAAGTGTAGTTGTCGTAATTTGATAAAGCTTAGTTGAATTGTGAGAAACAATGGCCTTCTCATTCGAATCTTCTGCCTGAATCGTGATTTCAAAGCAGTAATTGCATGGATCACGAAATAGTCGGCCATGAGCTCACGGGCAAATGCATTTATCCCTACTTATGCATTTTCTCTTATTCGATCGGGACAGCTGCCTTTTGGTTCTTCAAGAGTTTCTGTTGCCCGCCAAGTATAGCTTCTAAGTCCCACTGTTGTTGTAACTCTTCGAGACTAAAAATATGGCTCCTGCACATCCATTATCGATAATAAGAAGATCCGAAAGCAGCTGAAGTAGATTCAAATTATGAGGACTACTTTATTTATAATGAATGATCAGTTTAACTTCAACAAGTTCAATTTAATAGATTGAATCCGACGTGAAAATATCGGAAGACGTGGTAATTAAGGAGCTATGACTAGTCACGCCATGTCGGGAGCGACTAGTCACATCATGTCGAGCTATGACTAGTCACATCATGTCTGAAGCTACGACTAGTCACGCCACGCCGAGCTCAATGACGATTTTGATTATTGTATTTGGAATTTTGTGTGCTATGACTAGTCACGCCATACGGCGCTATGAGTTGTCACGTCATGCTTCCAGCCTACGACTAGTCACGCTCATGTCGAAAGCATGACTAGTCACATCATGTCGTAGCTAATGGACGCATTTTTAGATTATTAGATTTGGAATTTTGTGTGTTTTTTGACTAGTCACACGATGTCGGAGCAACGACTCAAATACATTCTCATGTCGGAGCTAGTGGATTCATTATTGATTATCAGATTTGGAATTTTGTGTGCAGGGACTAGTCACGTTATGTCATTATGAAAACATCACTTTTATTCAAACGGATACATTGAAGTAAACATACATTCACATCCCACAAATTATTCAGAAGAACACACAATCGAAAATAAAACACACAACACGAAAATAAAACACACAACGCTCAACTAGTTTGGGAACAACTCCTTCAGCAACATATTATAAGTCGCTTCATCCACAGCATCACGTTCTTCTTTGTTCTTCAACGCCGCAGAATATCTCCAACTTCTAACACGCAGCATACTCCAACATGTACCGGCAGCCAGTAGCTGCCCGGGATTGTTCTAGGTTTTCAATGCAGTGGAGGTTAAATTAGTTAACTCTTCATTAAGTGGTTTCCTTTTGCTTTCTTTTCAAAATGATTCGCTAGGATTTAAGCTCTGTGATTTCTTCTTTGTCAAGGCCCCTACCTTTCCGGACGACAAAGGAGGAGAGAACGAAAATTCATCATCACCCACTTTCCTCTCGATCCACTACTTTCGATGCATTTGTTCCCGCTGCCGAATACTCAGGTCAAGTTACTTAACCAACTTCCATTCTCCTTCTAAAGAAAGAACCTTTTACCTTCGACTTTGGCAGACAACTCTAGACCGATATGCAATACACCTGGACAACTACTACGCTCTGTCAAGATGCAAGACTGCAGAATAACCCAATGCAAATGATAGTTTTTTATTAATTTGACGAAAGTGACTTCAAGATTGTACCCGAGGTCCCTGGCTGCTATCTCCATAGTTCTCCTTCGTACTCAAACTTTACCCCAACATGTCACCTTTTGATTTGTCCTCACCTGCTATCATTACTAACACGAAATAACCATTTAGCAACATTTTGTTCTCCTCAGCTGCCCAGGATCGTAAGTTGATTTCTTTGCCCGATGATCGTATTGATAAGTAAAAACCATGGCGAAAGATTCCATCAACATCGCCAAGAGATATTTTGTGATGAAAATTCCGGATATCGCAGATCCACTACCAAATGTGGTGTGTTTGTCTCGTGAATCGTCTGGCTGCCGACGCTCATTTGAGAAGGAACATAGTTGTTTCCTCGAATGTGATAACCATACGGCATATGTGGATGATTATATGGTAGCGCATAAATTTGGTAGACGATATATCGCAACCCAAAATTGTCAAGGCCCCGTGTTTTGAGGATTTTCCTGGCGCTATTATTGACTGGAGGCCTTAAATTAGGATTTTGATGGTTGGTTAGGAAAGTTGTAATTTGCAAAAACGCCATAGTTTTGTGAAGGATCCACGTAAGCTTTCTCGAAAATCAAGCAGAAGTTCCATTAAAAGAAGAATAAAAAAGGTGTAAAAACTTGATTTTTTGGTGTCCAAACGACACAAACTCTGTGCCTATTTATGTGAGCTCGAAAAATAAAAATAGTGGTGTAATTTTTTTTTCGCTTAATCACAGTACAAAATAATTTAAAATGAGGAAATCTTAAGCTCAAAGGCTGGCTACTACTTGTCGCCACAGCGAGTCTTGACACGCGCGCGAAATTGGCGATCCTTTTGTTTTTGTTTTTTTTAATTTCTTATGGGACCCACTCAGTGTTAAAATCGTATTGTCTCGACCAAATTTTGATCCGAGTCCCACCAGTCTCAAATTTGACACTCAATTGATCCGCTATGTGAAATGATCCCTCTTGACACCCTAATTGATCCCCTCAAGTTATACATACTCTTAACGACAAGTTTCATCAACCAACTTCTTTAATTTAAATCACCAATCTTTGTTAATATTTGTACTCGATCATCCTATTTAGATAATGCCCTGTTGACTACTTACATCTCGGATTCACCACTTTTGGTAATCCTCAGTGATAATTTCACTTCTATTGGGACGCGAAACATTTAAATAAGGGTATTATATTCTTTACCTATTAATATGCTATTAATCTAACTTCTCCTCCACCTCCATCCATCTTCATCACAATCACCCTCATCGCACCACCCTTCATCCAATTCTCACCACCACTGTCACCACTCCTACTACCCCACGCTCTAACCTCCCATTTCCTCTCATTGTGCCCCCTATCCCTCCTCCCTACCCCTCACCGAGTCAACCCCTCGTTAGCTCAGATTTAACTTTGTAAAAAAAAAAAGTGAATAAGCGTTTTTTAAGCTTAAGCTTATTAACTTTTTCGAGTTTTAATTTAATAATGCGGAATTAATGAACAATAGGAATATAGACTAATGCGATAGACCGACTACCCAAGCTCGAGAACGATTAGTCAACAATATAACAATCAAATTGATTAGCAATAAAATTAAGAATACTAAAGTAAAGAGGCAAGGAAAAAGAAACACGATACACATTTATTTTAATCTTGAGTCAGTTCCTGCATCGCCGCCGACCGCTTCCGCTTCCAACCCTGATTTGGCAAAGGATAACTAGCTCTTGAAGAAACATTGATTACACACAAACAACTCTCAAGACTATTATCAAAACACCTAGCCCAACTTGTTGACCTGCTACCCGCCGAGATTTCAACTCCTAATCAACCTGTATTAGGAACCCAAGAACACACTCCCGTGGATTTCAAATTTCACTACTCAACCTAGAATAGCAAACCCTATGCTTCCTCATTACGCGATTTCACTCAATACAATAAAGGATCGAGAAATGTAATTTCACACAACTAGGGAAACTCTCTACAAAAAGATAATGATGAATTAAATGTAGGGAGTTGTGACTTTGCCTTTTGATTTGCAATGAATCAATGCTCAAATTAGGTCAAAAAGATTTGTAAAAAAGTATGTTTTAAAGAAGAGGCTCTTTAAATAAGGCACAAAATTTAAGGTCAAAAGCTTGCCCGTGATCGTGATTTGATCAGAGCAACGGTCATAAGCCCGGCTTCTCAGATAGACCCTATCGAGAGGCTTTGGCCCCATCATTATCGGACCATTGTGAACCTCGATGTGGTCTCGATGGTTCTAATTTTCTTTCTAAAATAAAGACGTTTTAAGCCAATTTCTTCTAAAACGAAACGACACACAGCCATTTGTACGAGACTTAAATCCATAAATCAATCTATACTTAGGATTAGAAATTACTGATTAACGATTTTAAAAACACAATAAGATTAAATCGCAAAAGTCATACCACATTTAAAACGATAATATACTAGAGCTGTAGAGTTTCTTACAAACGCCTATAAACAATAAAGAACACGAGCCCGGAAAGGTTTTCTGGGCGCTTGATAGACTCATCCATGAGCCTCCGAACATCCCGACCAATATTTTAAGCGCTTTGAACATATTAAGGAATAAACCCGAATATGTTCACTTGAAACGGATTAGTTCGATTAAACAATTAGTTATCTTCTAAAAATAGGTTTGAAATGGAAAACCATTATTCAACAAACTCCCTTTTGATTGTTGGTCAAATTGACTTACGCTATGGAAATAAGCATGCAAAAAGCAACGCCCCTCAACATAAGATTCCCAAGGCTTTCTTACTTAAATAAAAATAATCCATGGATTTATTATTATTCAACGAAGCGCAAAATAATAGTACGGGCAAAGAGATATCATTAAACACCAAACAAGCTTATTATAAGAAAGAAAGCATCCACCAAGTTATCATAAGAAAACCATAAAAACCATAGCAAACTAGAGTTTAAGACATGCCAAGAAAGACATAAGTCTACTACACAACAAGCATAAGTCTACTACACTTCCCCTTCGGGGATCATCACGCGGCATAAACTAGGAATAAACAAGTGCATAAATAAAGCAAAACACAAGAAATAAAGGTCCAAGCCATCAAAGTCCTCTAGTTTATCTGACCACCGCCGCCTTTGTCGGCTATCGATCCCATGCCATCCGCCTCATCATCATCATCAACAAGATAATCTTCAATCCCAACCCGAGTAGTTAAGTAGTCGGATGCTTAAGTAGATGTCGGATGTGTACTGCACCCGCCACTCCCTAAGCGGTATCCTCAACCTCGGCCTCACTATCCAAATGCACTTCAAATATTTCGTTGGCCTTCATCTTCCTTACAAGATCTCCAAAACAGAAAGAATTTCATAATCCTTTGACATAGTCCTTTAGCTTTGTTTTCTTGAGAAGAGTTTCTTGACCTTTCATGAGAAGCACTTGATTGTCCTCTATAGCTTGTTGCCTCCTTGCAATCTCATGGCTTCCAAGGTCGTGCCCTAAACATCTTACTCCTCGCCTCATGAGGAGCCTCATCACCATTGCTATCATCATCATCTCCAACAAGATCATCATCCTCTTCATCTTCCTAAATCCTCTCATCATCTACGCCCTCATCATTCGAAATACGTGGGTCCTCCAAATCATCAACTTCCCTAAACCATTTCCTCCTCATCATGGCTGATCGCTTCCTCCTATCCTCCCGTTGAGTCAATTTGGCCTCCACCTCCACCAAAGACGGTTATCGTATAAGCAATTGTACATAAACTCTAAAGTAGTCTTTGGTAATCCTATTTGTGCCCCCTATCAATGGCATGCAATTTCCTCTAGAAACACTATCTCCTCCCTAAAGACTCCATAATATGTGAATTTAGCATTCCATACCCAAGATTGCCTTTTGCATTAAGCCCATAGAGTGACGATGCGGAAGGCAATAATTGATTGTAGTGATTGATACGCCACAAGCATAAACTCAGTAAGTCAATGAATTTACAACCCTACCTCGGATTCCTATCTTCGAGAAACTACCTAGACCAACGATCACAAAGCAAGTACAGCAATCTTGCCTCCCGTACAAATGCAAGTACGGCAAAGTATCACTCACCCTTCTTTCTCTTCGATACCCATTCCTAAACCTCCTACCATTAGTTCAACATACGCCGACTAATCTCTGTCCGGGCTGAGGCCACATATCAACCGCATAACTAGAAAAACCATTTGATGACAAATAACCCAAAGTCCTCTCTAAAATTTCTCTATCTTATACTCAAATGATCTCCCCTATTAAACTCCCAACTTAATATTTAGATTTTGGTCACACAGAGCGCGAATGATAACATGCTCATAGAAAAGTAAACCCAATCCTAGCATGCTCATGTGGACTTACCCGTAAATTTTCTCCCATTTTTGAAATTTGACCAACTCCCAAAGTAGTCCCCTTCCAAGTCTCCACTTCAGTAATATTCGCCAAGAATGCTGGCTTCCCAATTCCTCCCGCTATCGTCACTGATTTGGATTCATAAATCCCACCTGATAAAGAACAATCCTTGGCTAGAAGATTTAGATTTAAAAGTTCTTGCCTCTTTTTAGCTATTCAGCGATTTGAGGCCATTTTATGATAAAATTTGGAATAAGTATAAAGAATAATTAGAAGGAAAATGAAAGTAATTTTGAAAGCTGATAAAATTAATCTTTTATAAACGTTAAAGTATGTCAAGGGTACATGTGTATTAGGGGTCGGTAGACTGGGGAATTTAGGTTGAAATGATGAAATCGCCGATAGGGTATTTATGTGTGGTCGCTCATCGAGACCCCATTCGACTCGGGGTCTCGGCGAGCAGCTACTTGGTTATTTCTCGCCCATCGAGACCCATTCGAGAGGGGTCTCACGGCTATGAATGCAATCGGGCCGCTTTAGCGCATCGAGACCTCATCGGTAGCGCGGTCTCGGCTTCGGGTCTCGGCGACTAGGTCGGTGCAGCCCTTCTTTCTATTTACCGAGACCTCATCGACAGCGGGTCACGACGGGGTCTCAAAACCAACAATAATTCACAATATCAACAATCATCCAATAAATGCCTCCAATATCAAATTCAAAAACAACCCAAAACATATCCAATCAAAGAAAAATATCCTCTACAATATTACAATCAATATCTTCAACCTCGAGGCATAACCATAATTTCCATACTACTAGCATCCCAACAATTCAACTCTACAAACTATTTCGGATAATTTGCTCATCATTTGGCTTATCATCCCAATAACAAGATTTTAATATAATTTAAACACATAGCACGCATAAGAATTTTAAAGGCATAAAGATATTTAGAAGATAAAAATCACTTACTGTGAAAGATCAGTTTTAAATTTTACGCTAATCCGGTTAAATTTGATCCTCGGGTAGTGATTTTGGTGGAAGAGTGTCCGCAAGTTGACTTACTATCCCTACTTTAATCTTGAGATCATCGTTCCCTTTTGCATTTAATCCTGACTATGGACGCATTTGATTTCAATGTGTTGGTCTCGGAATGCGTGGTAATCGATTCTGGCAATATCGATGGCACTTGCGTGTCACATAGCACCGAACTTGACTGCTACTTGATCCCCGAAATCTTCCAAAGTTTGTTTCCCCATCCAAAAGCACTTCGAAAGCAACACAATTTTAACCGGCCACATATTCGCCTCCGCCGTTGATTAATGCAACACTATTTTGCTTCTTGCTTGACCATGAGGTAAGGCTATGTCCTAAGAAGTGACAAGTCCCACTAGTGCTCTTCCTATCAAGTGTGCAACCCAAAAAATCCGCATCCGAGTATCCCACAAGTTCAAAATTCTTGCTCATCGGATACCAAAGCCCATAATCAATTGTCCCTTTCACGTATCATGATCCTTTAAATCGCGAAGATGAGACTCTTTGGGAACGCTGAAACGAGCACACAAGCAAACGGCAAACATAATATACTGGTCTGTGGTTAAGATAAAGAAGACTACCAATCATACCTCGACATTTTGTCCTTTACTGACACTTGGTACTGGCTTCATCTTTGGTTTGCTTAGTTGATGTAGACATGGGAGTTCCGATCACCTTTGCATCTTCCATCCCGAATTTATTTATGAGCTCTTTCGAGAACTTGCTTTGACTAATGAAGATCCCGTCATCCATTTGCTTCACTTGGAGTCCGAGAAAGAAGTTCAATTCACCATCATGCCTATCTCATCCTCACTTGTCATCATTTTCAAGTAAATTCCTCACACAACAAATCATTAGTAGAACCGAAAATAATATCACTAACATAAATTTGAACAACCATAAGATGTTTGCCCTTGGTTTTAAGGAAAGTGAATCGTGAGCCTTCCTTTTGAAACCATTCGCAACTAAATGTGTGCTTAACTTCCTGCCAATAAGCTCTAGGTGCTTGTTTTAAACTGTAGCGGCTTTATCTAATTTTAAAAACGTGACCAGGATAATTAGATCTTCAAACCCGGTGGTTGTTTTACAAAACTTCCTCATCCAAGAAACCATTTAGAAAAGCGCTGACATCCATTTGGGCGTAGCTTTTGAACCAGTGATCAAATGGTTAGAATAATACGAATGGATTCCAACCTAGCCACCGAGCAAAAGTTTCAAAGTCAACTCCTTCGACTCGATTATAACCTTGAACAACAAAGACGACTTTTTATTTACTAAACAAATAATCGCCTCTATCGTTTATTTCCTCGAAACCCATTTTGTCCCAATAATGGTTTTATCATGCCAACCATGCCAAACTTTGCATCTTTCAAAATTTGTTCTAAGTTCTTTTGCATAGATAAAATCCAATCCGGATCCTCTAGAGCTTGTTTAATATTAAGAGGTACTACTTGAGATACATAAGCACTATGAAGGCAAACATTATTTAAGGAGGATCGAGTAGTTACCCCCTTCGAGAGATCACCTAGAATGAGATCCGGGGGATGATTCTTGACGATCCTCGTCTCCCTAGGTAGATCTTCATGTGTTCGCCCATGGAGATAATCATCCACCTCATGCTTCACGATTATTTGTTTTCTCCCCCATAGTTGATGCTTCCTCATTTGATACTTGGTTTTGAGGCTCATCACATCTTTGAGAATTCTCATCCACATTGCCACCTAATGAATCATCCTCATCTAATACAACTTTCTCAACAAACGGATTAGATTCATCAAAGTTAACATGAATAGATTCTTGCACGCATTGATCCTTCTTATTATAGATGATAAATGCTTTACTAGTTTTAGAATAACCAAGAAAGATAGCCTCATTAGATTTAGTGTCAAATTTACCCAATCTATCTTTGGTATTAAGAATGTAGCATTTACATCCAAAAACTTTAAAGTAATCAATACGAGGGATCTTACCATACCAAAGCTCGTAAGGAGTTTTGTCAAGAATAAAGTCAAGGAATACCCTGCTGATAGCGTGAACACACGAAGTCCACGGCATGTCCCAAAAATATTTCTTATGTTGCCTGTCCAATACGGTACGGCCCATTTCTGAATAGTCCTATTCTTTCGGCCTCCACACCCATTTTGTCGAGGCGTTTTCGTGCCGAAAAGTTATGTTGATCCTATACCACCACAAAACTCCTCGAACTCCCTGGCTTTCGAACTCACCCATCACTTCTTATAGCTTTGATTTTAAACTTTCATTCATGAGCTCTCTATAGCACAACTTAGCAAACTCTTTAAAAGCATCAATTTTAGCGCCACTTCCAAGAAACTCGAGAATCGCCCACAATAACAAATACATATTTCGATCCACCCAAACTTCAACATCCATTTCACCAAACAACCATACATGTAAATAAATCAAGACGGTTTGACGAACTAGGATTTATAGGTTAAACTTAAGATTTACGATTTTACCAAGCTGACATGCATCACAAAGTTTAACCTTTTTAGTATGTGAGATTAGGTAGACCTTTACATGAGTGCTTATGCAATTTAGATAACATTTCAATGCCAGCATTTCCACCCAAACCACGATGCCATAAACTCTCACATCACTGAACTATCTATGCAAATATTACTAGCTTCAACCGAATCAAAGTTAACACACACATTATTCGAACGATAGTCATGCACAACAAATGAAGATGAAGCATTTGAAATAACACACTTATGTTTGGAAAAAATTTAACCTCATAATTATTTCACATAATCGACTCACACTTAGCAAATTAAACTTTACCATCAACAAGTAAAGTATTTTTAATCTTAAAACAACCTTTTTACTAATACACTCCTTTACCTAGATTTTAAGTGTTTCGGGTTGCTAATGTAACTACATTTCCAACCGCCTTGTTACCAAGCTTTAAGAGCGGTGCATCTCCCACATGCGCTCGAGTAATCAGCCAGTCCACCATCCAAATATTTTCTTTCATGGATGAAATGCCCTCCTACAACAACAACACAAAGTCAATTTTTCATTCGAGGTACCCAATGTGATTTGGGTCCTCGGGGTTAGTAAAGCATGGATTTCCTCACAATCCATTTAGGTCTTAGAGACTTGGGAGGCGTGCCCATTCTCACTAACCTTTGAACTGACATCTGTAAGATTCCTCGTGATTCCTTTTTCACAATAAGTGCAAGTGAAATGCGGTCTTACAAACTTGATACCGGACGATTTACAACATTAAAGTGATAGAGTTATCATTTGAATAGCCTAACCCCTTTTGTTGGTTGGATAACGCTGAAGCTTCAAGAATTTCATTCAACTTCTGTTTGTTTCAAGGAATATGTTGAGTGATTTCGAGTTCTACGTTTTCTAACTCAACCTTCTTAAGATTTTGTTTAAGCTCCAATTTTTCAAGAATACCATCATTTTTTAGATTGGAGTCAAGCTTTAACAAAGTAACTTCATTTTCAAGAGAGGTGGTTTTAGCAAGCAAGCTTTTATTGGTTTTTGAAAGTTCTTTGTTCTTTTTAAGCAATTTTTCAAAGCTTTCTAATAACTCATTATAATTATTGCTTAACTTGTCAAAATCACTATTCGATCAAGCCATCATCACCAGCGAGGTCATCATCCGAAAAGAAATAGAGTTAAGAGGTACTCTCCATAGAATCTCGTGCCATGACATACCATTGCAAGTTTCAACTTCTGAGTCGGAATCGCCGACCATCATCCCAAGTAATAAGTGTATTTCGGGTTGAGACCTCTGGCTAGACGAGGACAACTGCCTGAGATGTCCGGCTTCGTTGTATTCAAAGCATGTTATCTCTTTTGATTTTGCCCTCTTTGCCTTGCCTTTCGTGATTCCTTTCATAATTGTCATATTTCTGGAAGCCTTCTACGACCATGATCATCATATTTTTGAATTTAAGAAAGTTTTTGAAGTCTCTAGCTAACATGGCCATATCTTCATCATCATCATCGCCTCACTTTTCTTATTAACTTTTGAGCTTTGGCAAAATTTAAGCAAGTGGCTATTTTCTTTTTTGTCCCTTAATTCCTCGAGCCTTGTTCTTAGCAATTACTTCCTCTTCGCTTTCAAAGATCCAACATGCTCTTCGTGAGCGGTCTTGATGTCTTTCGGCTTCATTTATAAGACACACCTTTCGCCAAACTCGATTGGACGCTTCATGATTCCATTTAACTCTTCTAAGGAGAATGTTCTCTCCCTAGAGAGTCCAAGTTGTTTGGATGATGTGTATCAACCTCGATGCATGTCTGATGGATTCTCCATGATACATTTCAAAGAAGTTTGATATTCTTTTCTAGTCAAAGTCGAGCCCTTTGTAGTCTTCACTTGACTAGAACCAACATGAGCGGTTTCTAGTGTCCCCATATCTCCTTGGCCTTTACTCAGCATCCTCGACTGAGCATACCCTCCATACACATGGCATTAAAGTAATAACATGAATGGCTTTTGGAATTCAACTCCACTTTCTTTGAGTTCCTCATCCCTTAGCACTCATCCTCTTCCTATCCACATCCTCAATTGAACTTCTACCGCGGCGCTAAGTTCTTCTTTATATCGCCTCTTCCACTTTGGTCAAGTTCCTACGAAATCTCATTAAGAATTTGATACTTCACGGAAACGTAGCTGGTCCCTGATGATCACTCTCCATAATTTGTGTAGTCGATGCTTTGCACGTGATACTTGAATGCGCTGCACCAATAGTCATAATTTGATCCATCAAGCAACGGGTGGCCTTGCACTCACCTACCTTCAACACAAAGTTCCCTAGCCACCATATTCCCGTTACTACCCACGATCTTTTTCTACAAGATTTTAAGCTAAGACGAACACGAGCTCGATACCAATTGTTAGCCTAGATTAACCTTTAGAGTGGGGGCGAATAAGTGTTTTAAGTTAAGTTATTAACTTTTTAGAGTTTAAATTTAATAACGCGGAATTAATGAACAAAAGGAATATATACTAACGCGATAGACCAACTACCCAAGCTCGAGAATGATTAGTCAACAATATAAATAATCAAATTGATTAGCAATAAAATTAAGAATACTTGAAAGAAAAGAGTGCGAGTTAAATACGATACACACGATTTTAATGAGCTTCGGCTCCCCTATCGCCGACCGGCCGGCTTTCCAACCCGATTTCGCAAAAGATAACTAGCTCTTGAAGAAATGTTTGATTACACACAAGCAACTCTCTCAAGACTATTATCAAACACCTAGCCTCCCAACTAAGCCGACAATGTAAAGCCTACCTCGCTAAGGATTTCAACTCCTAATCAACCTGGGACAGAACCAAGAACACACACACCCAGATTTCACCCTTACTACTCAACCTAGAATAGCAACCCTATGCTTCCCACACAAGGATTTCACTCAATACAATAAAGGATTGAGAAATGTAATTTTCACACAACTAGGAAACTCTCTACAAAAGATAATGATGAATTAAATGTAGGAGTTATGACTTTGCTTTTTGATTTGCAATGAATCAATGCCTAAATTAGGTAAAAAAGATTTGCAAAAGTTTTTTATGTTTTAAAGTTAAGAGGCTTTTAAATAGTGCACAAAATTTAAGGTCGAAAAGCGTTCCTCGCATCGTGACCTCATTGAGACCGGTGGGTCTCTCGATGAGCCTCGATGGATCGTGAGCAATCTGGCCATAAGTCTGCTTCAGAGTATCTCTATCGAGAGTAGCCGTATCCGATCATCGACCCTATCGGTACTGCGGGGTCTCGATGGTGTCCTCGACCATCTGTGACCAGAACCCTTCCTCGATGTCTCGATGGTTCGAATTTTCTTTCTAAAATAAAGATCGCTTGGGGCCAATTCTTTAAACGAAATGCATTAATAATACCATTTAAATGAGACTTAACCATTTAATCAATCTATACTTGTGATTAGAAATTACTTTAATTACCGATGCAAACACAATAAGATTAAATCGCAAAAGTCATTACCATACATTTAAACGACAATATACTGTGAGTGGAGAGTTTCCTTTACAAACGCCTATAAACAATAAAGAACACGAGCTCCTCAGCTTCTCAAGCTTGATAGACTCATCCACAGCCTCCGAACATTCCGATCAACATTTTAAGCCAGTTGGAAGGCTATTAAGGAATAAACCCGAATACATGTTCACTTGAAAATCCGGATTAGTTTGACAAACAATTTGTTATCTTCAAAATAGGTTTGAATGAAATACCATTATTCAAAACCCCTCCACCCCAAACGCCTCCGAGGCTAAAATTTATTGAATTTTCATTTCCTCATCATCGCGAGAAGCATAGCCGGGTATTAAGATCCGTGATAGAAATGCTGCATAATTGTAGGGCCAAACTGGCCTCAAGTTGCCTCGGGTTTAACCATTAAGGTGGTTTGTTTGTAGTGTTCATTGAAAAAAAGATTCCTTTTTATCTTTTTTGAGTTTGTATTAATTACTGTATTTCTTTAGAAGAAGAGAAAAGATTCATTTTTTAATATGTTTTTGGGTTTGTATTAATTGTTGCTTTGTTTGATGTAACGATTCGTTTTTTGTCCCATTATGTGAACATGGTTGTCATCTAGTATTTCTCAAACTCACTGTTAATTGCGCAGAAATGAATCGAATCAATGATACCATGTAGATCGAATCTGTGGCTCGGTGAATAATTGAATCGGGGGAAGTTAACAATATACTTTCTAATTTGGGAGAGAATAGAATGATTGATTAATTAATTGAGTTGACTACAAGAGTATATATACAAGTGTCAAACTCTAATTGATTATCTCTCTATCCACTAATCACTTTTTCTATCATAACTTAATGATTATAACAAATCTCCAACTTTTTCAACTAACTGCCAATCATTGAGTAAGCTTAGCTTGGTTGCCAAGTGTCACTTGTAGGGGTCCACACTCTCGCCAAGAAGCCGGGTAGGGTCAAGAAACACCATGCTCGGGAGAGTAGATACTTGTGTTGAGTCGATGGTAAAATCTTGGTTAACACATCCGCGACCTGCTTAGTAGTAAAAGATTTGTACCGAATCAATGTCGATGGTTTAGTCCTGGCTCATGAAATAATCGTACTTGCAATATGAAGGGCTGAATTATTATCACAATGGAGGCCATTGCATAACAAGTCAAGAATAATTCCAACCGCTAAAGACGAACCAACCATGTGACCTCCGCAGAACCTCAGCTTATCTGAAGAGATAATTTGTTAGAACCTTTTAAAATGATGCCTTGAGTTGCAATATTGGAAACATAGTTTAGCAAATGAATGAGAGCTTGTAGATGAGGTTCTCTGGGACTCTGCATAAACTGACTTAACATTTATACTCGTAAAGACAACTGTGTCAGTGGCTGGTATGAAATTTAGTTTTCCAACCATGCTTCTATAATATTCTACATCTGCCAATAATGGACCTTCAGTGTGAGATAATTTACTATTCGAAGGCAAAGGAGTGAGGTAGCCTTTAGAGTTACTGGTTGGGAATTGTAAACCACTATCTGCCAAGAGCTCATGAGTGAACTTAATCTGAGTCATGAACAAAGAATCGCAGCTTCAATCAATTCAAACAAGTGATGACAATGTCATCTACATAGACTGCAACTATAATAGTTCCCTGTGCATTATACTGAAAATACAGAGAATAGTCATTCTTAGACTGCTGACAATTCTGCATAAATCAATGCACCGCCGAAGCTCGGGAGAACCAGTCTGAGGCCTCGCTTTTGAGCCCATACAAGGATTTTCTTAACCTACAATCAGTGCCTGCTGGAGCTTGAATGCCTTCTGGAGGTTGCATATACACCTCTTCATGTAAATCCCCACGTAAGAAGGCATTGTTGATGTCAAGTTGAAAAGGATCCCATTTATTTGCAACTATATAGACAAAATGCATCTCACTAATCTTATTTTAACAACAGGAGAGAAGGTCTCCATGTAATCAATACCATACTTTTGTGTGAACTCCTTACATTTCAATAGCGCCATCAAA
The DNA here is from genome assembly GCA_019722365.1 of Lithospermum erythrorhizon. Lineage (NCBI taxonomy): Eukaryota > Viridiplantae > Streptophyta > Magnoliopsida > Boraginales > Boraginaceae > Lithospermum > Lithospermum erythrorhizon. Next base: position 292,178 of record JADFUC010002327.1, read on the forward strand.
TTCTTTAAGCTTGACTTTTGTAAACTACTTACATGTGAAATAGTTCTCTTTACCAGGCGTGAGGCAAAAAACTCCTATGTACTGGCTGGTGGTTAAAGCATTGATTTCTTTGTTCATAGCTTCTACCCACTGTGGATCCTTACTAGCTTGTTTATAGGTTTAGAAAAATGTAAAACAGATACTATGAAACAATGGTTAGAAGAAACACGAACATTAGTGCTAAGTGAAGCTCCCAAGGAACTCCTTATCCCATAACACACATATCTTGCAAATACAAAGGAACAATTTGTAACCTAGATGATCTTCTAGGTAATGGATTTGTGACACAGACATCAGAACAAGATGCTAGGTTAAGAAATGTAGCTATCACAGCAGCTGGGCAAGATGTGTGTCACAGGAATAGAAGGAGAAGGAGAAGGAGATGTAGAATCAGATGTGCCTTGATGCATATGGACTTGATCTGGTACCTCATGATGTTGTGAAACATGATCACTGCTTTTAGTCATAGGATAACATGGATGTAGGAGTCAAGTAGGAATCTATAGCAAGGTGCTTCGAGGTAGTAAAGTATGACGGTGGAAAAGGAAAACAATTTCATGGAATGTAACATCTCTAGAGGTGAAAACATTTTGATTCTTTAAGTCATAAACTTTGTAGGCTTTCTTGCCAAATGGATAACCTAAGAAGACACAAACCCTAGACCTTGTATCAAATTTCTTACTTCCTGGTTTATTAGTGGCAACATAACACAAGCATCCAAAATTTCTCAAATGATCATATGAGGGGGCAGTTTCAAAAAACAATTGAAATGGAGAAATATTGTTAAGGGATGGTAAAGAAACCTTTTTATAAGGTATGTAGTAGTTAATAAACACTCCCCCAAAATTGAATAGGTAGGTTGGCTTGAAAAAGGAGGGCTCTAGAAGTTTCAAGCAAGTGTTTCAATGCTTTAACTTTCACAACTCCATTTTTCTTTGTAGAGTGTGGGCCACAACTGAAGCGATGGCTTGATACTTGACTAGTATAATATGCATGCGATTTTCTTGAAAACTCACAGGCATATCACTTCTTATGACTTTCACTTTAGTGTTAAATTGAGTAGACACATATGTAACAAAAGCTTTTACGATAGGAAAGGCATTACTCTTGGTGGCCAACAAATGAGTCCAGGTGATTTTGCTATAGTCAACTATAGTTAGAAAATAAGAATAGCCATTGTATGTAGGTGTGTGATATGGTCTCCAAGTATCAATGTGTAAAAGGTCAAAATGTGCAACATATTTGGTAGAGCTAACAGTGAAAAGCTTCCTACATTGTTTGGCTTTGGGCAGATTTGACATATGTATCCTAGTCTTAAGGGTTGGTGCAGGCATGTTGTGAATATGCTTCATGCTTTCAAGAGGTAAGTAACCAAGTCTTGTATGCCATAACAAGGAATCATGCAAAGATAAAACTTTTGGATGCAACATTTGACAAAGAAGCATTTTGAAATTGAAAAGAGTTGAATTCAACTTTATTGATATTATGAACATGTGTTACATCAGGATTGTCATGCTTCACAGAGCTATTCACAATGGCAGCAGGAAAAAGAAATGCATCAGAATGATGAGTCCTATTAGAAATGACATTACAACTAGAGAGATCATTACTAAAATCAGAAACTGCCACAAGTGCATCAACTAGACTATGAGTATCAAGAATATAAAGTCCATTGACAACTTTACTAAGCACTGAAAGTTCCTTTTGAGAAGGGACCTGTATCAAGTAACAATCATCTTTAAAATCACACTAGCTTTAAGATCATAACACAATTTGCTTATGGAAATGAGATTATATTGAAAAGAAGGAATATGTAAGACATTTAGCAAGTTAAGAGACTGAGATAAAGTGACATTGCCAATGTGATGAATAGAAATTTGAGAATTAAATCGGGTATAGTTATAGTGTAGATGTTGATAATGCTTGATAGCAATTAAAAGAATGAGTTAGGTGTGATGTGATCAGTGGCTCCACTATCAAGGATCCAATTGTGAGAGACATTTTGAACAACGAACCTGACTGATATGCTGGGTGGTGCGTGAGAGCTAGAGCGCCGCGGCTTGGTTAGAGACAGATGTGGAATTGAGAAGATTCACCAATTTATCAAATTGTGCTTCAGATAGATTATTATCACCAACTTGAGCTGTAATCCTTTTCTGATTGCCTTGATTAGGATAACCATCCATCTTATAGCACCTTTGAGCATAATGACACGGAACCTTTGCAATGGTCGCAATCGCTTCCTTTTCTGTAAGTGTTATTTTCAAAAGTGTGACGCTTCCTACACCGGCATTGAAATTGCCCGACACCACCATATGCATTGTTCCTATTAGTATAGAAGGTGGAAGCATCAGGTGCAACTTTGAGATTCTCAATTTCTCTGTTTCTTTTGAAGTAACGTTGCAAAACCTCAAGAATTGTGGAAATGGCTTAAATCGTCAAAATATTTCCACGAACCCACGATTATAGCAGCTCGTTCGACCACATGGTAGGCGCATAGCTGGCCGGTGTGTATAATCTTCCTCGCGTGTATAGCATATTCATCCATACACTCAATCATGTTAGTATACTCATCCCAGAGTTTTTGGAATTGAGTGAAATACACTGAAATGGAACGACTTCCTTGAGAAGTTAGAGCCAAATCTCTTTGAAGCTGATACAACGTCGCATGATTAGTTTGCAAGTATCGAGTTTTCAGCGATTCCCTTTGTCACCGGTTGTAGTTTTTACGTTAATGATACTTTCTCCCGTTTCACGATCCTGCGAGGTGTAGCGACCACGATCACCATTCCGTTTTTATGCTTGCCGAACAGCCCAGAGCGCTTGATCGTTGGGCACCGTATTTCGCGATGAGAAACCGATCTTGTGCTTTTTGCCATTAAACGAAATTTCAAGCGGCCTCGCCGATGATGGTGAAAATTATTTTGATTCAAAAGTGCAGTGGATAACATGTAGTTTGGATGATCGAATGAGTGGCTGCGATGAATCGAGTCGAAAAGTCACATTTGCGAGTGAGCTAATTTTTTGCTCTAGAATTCACCCCGAGAATAGTCGAATTTTGGCAAAATTTTGTACCAAAATTCTGAGCAAAAACATTTTCTTCATTGTTTCGATGATGATTTTCATGATGTTCATCATCCCAATACATTACCATGGTAATTGCGGTCGACTGAATTGAATGATAATGACAGAGATTGAATCTAAGGTTTGAGAATAATTAAATTGGCAAAAAACAGTACACTTTCTAATTTGAGAGAGAATAGAATGATTAATTAATTAATTGAGTTGACTACAAGAGTATATATACAACTGTCAAACTCTAACTGATTCTCTCTTTATTATAACTTAATGATTATAACAAATCTTCAACTTTCTCAACTAACTCCTAACTGCCAATCATTTAGTAAGCAGCACAGTTGGCGTGTCGGCTTAGAGGGTCCCGACACTTACCTAATTTTCTACATTTTTAACTAAATTAATTGGATTTTGAGGTTTCTAGGTATGAAGTAAGCCTTCTTTGAGCTAAATAAAATGTGTGTTGATTCAAAAGATTCAAGCTTTGTTGACAAAGAATAGAAATGAGTGAGTTTAGGGTGGGATGGTGGGGTGGAGGGGGTTGACCCAAAATGATTGTCCAGTTTGTGGTGGTGGTAGTGAAGCGTTCGAAATTTAGGAGGAGGGTTAGGGCGTGGGGTGGGGTGTTGATGGTGCTGGTAATGAGAATTGGATGAAGGGTGGTGGGATGAGGGTGATTGTGATGAAGATTGTTGGAGGTGGAAGATAAGTTAGATTAATAGCATATTAATAAGAAAAAAGACTATAATACCCCTATTTAAATGTTTAAAAACGTCCCAAAACAAGTGATAATTACCAAAAAATACGAGGTTATAAAAAAGCAAATTTGAATCCGGAATGTCGATTGATCAAAACATGCGTTATCACAGAAATAGGGTGATCGAAGTGCAAAAATTCGCAAAAGTTAGTGATCTTTGGTGTCTTTCGCCCAAATAAAATATAACATTTTATAAATATAATTTATATATTATATTACTATTTGAACTTAATTGGATATATATTGATCTTGTTTTCACCTAATTTTAGTTGTAGGTTAATTGTGAGTAAAATAAAGAATATATGAAGAATTATGAGCTAATAGATCAAAAAGAATAAGCTAAACGACCCTTGAAGGAATTATTCGGCTCGTGTAGGCCATTCCCAAGAAAATTGGAAAAATAGCATCGGCTTGGCCAAATTCTTTCAAATCGCGTTCAGTGCGTCCATTTTGACTAAATGACATCCCTATACAATTGTCCTAAATTATCACCATTAAAATCTAGCACCTGCATCTTGTCTACACCCCCGTAGCCGCACCCACCACACGTACCTACCACAGCTTTTATCACTGCTCGACACCACCACCCACCCTACTACCACCCATCTGCCGCCCTTTAACATTTCTTCGCGCTCTGCGCCCACTGCTATCGCGCGCGCTTTTTTCCACTTCTCGCTGACTTCGGCAATGCATGACCCCCGCTCACACACAAATGCAATTTGGAGGGGAAGGAGTCGCGATCTAGGGGTGGAGGTGGGGTTGCAGTCTAAGGGGAGGGGGGTGGCGTGCGAGGGAGAGGGGATGGGGAAATGTGAAGGTGAAGGGGTATGGGGAGGTGGTGGGGAGAGGTGGAGTGGGTAAGGATGGTGGCGTGGGGTAAGGGCTAGGGAGTGGTGGGGTGGGGATAGTTGGGTAGGGTAGGGGTGAGGGGTAGGGTGAAGAAAATAGGGGGTATTAAATTTTAATGGGGGTAATTTAGAACTTTGATAGTGAGAGGGTGTCATTTAGTCAAATGATTTTAATTGGAAGCTAGATTTTAAAGAGTTGGTCAAAAGGGTGCTATTTTCCAATTTTCTCCCATTCTAAGCTCAAGCAATTTAGCCTATTATCACATAGTCCACATATGAGGCACACATGAATATATAACAAGACCGTCCAGCGATTGGCGTATATGATGACGAATTGTTGGTATTGGGTAGGTCAGCGCCCAGTAGGCGATGGCGTCCGAGCCCAGGGCTATTGGCGGGCTTGGCCGTTAGCTCGGTTCGGTCGATCGGGGCCGCCCAGGCCCGGTATTAGTTTATAAGCGAATCGGATATGTTGAAACATGAGATATTGGAGTCACCGTAAATATCTTTTTTGATGAACAATTTGATTGTCTGACGGTTACTCACGTTTAATTATATTCAAATAGTATAGGATTCCTTATATATGTTCGATTGTTAGACAATTGACATAGTAGGATTAACTTCGCATTGACATTAGGGGTTATGATGACTTGCAGGGTCCGTTCGCCAATCTATATATATTAATATAATGTTAGGTTAACATAAATTAATATAGTCTTGTGTCCGAGCCTAAAAAGTCGCCTGAGACATCAAACTATAATACGATTATAACTTCCCTGGTTAAAGTCTTAACTATAAGGAAATATTGAATTGAATTTTCAATGGATTGAAACCCGCTGGATTAGGCTCTAACCTGAAGGATAAGGGTTCGGAATCTTTTTGTAGAATCATTATTGAATATTCTACCTAGCCACTTTACGTGCCTTTATTTTAGGGATAAGAAGTTAGAAGATTCTAGAACCCTACAAGGTTGTTTTAGTCGACTAAGGGGTTAAGGAGATGCCAAAGTTTTTACTTAACTCTCCATAAAAGCCTAAAAAATAGGACAATTGATGCCTATATAAATGTCACTTTTTGGAGAAGAAACTTGCTCACTCATTATTCATCTTTGAGAAAAGATGAAAGCAAAAGTCTCTCATTTTCCACCCCTTTTTGTTTGCGACTATAATGGGAAGAAAAACCTTGGGTTTTCTTAGCACCTATTTTTCTTTGTTTCTTTTAATTGTTCTAGTAAAAGCCAGAAGCGGAAGGTTTGGTCAATCGTTGGTGTGGACTATTCTTAGAGACAGCTTCACGTTGGTTGTTCGGAGCCTACTATGATCATATTCATTGGCTACCAAGGTATAAAGGTACAACGAAATTCGATTTAATTCTTGTTTTTTATAATTTCGTAGAGTTCTTGGTAATCGGTTAGATAATTGTTATTTTAATCCGAAAAATCCAACAAGATAGGGGCCAATGGATTGGGTCCCGGGCCACAACCAGTTCGAGCCTACACTAAGTATTCGGTGGCGTTCGGCTCGGAGTCGGTAGAGGCCCTCGTACCCGGTAATAAACGTGCACACGTTTAATATAGGCGGGGTAACGTTTAAAGCAGTAAACAAGGTTTAAAATCATGGAATTAACTTGGTAACGTTACATATAAGCGTTACCACGTTTATCAAATTAAGCGAGGCTCTGATATGAATCAAATAACAACATAAACCGACTAGTCGACAATAGAAACAACACAAGGCAAAATGATAGAGCAACTACATAACATAGTCATTGTTCAAATACTAAAAATGCAAATATAAATACTAAATTATTCGAATACCAAAATTGCATGACGCCAAATAAAATGAACCGTAATTGTTTAAAAAATACCTGACATAAAACAAAAGCAACGTTCGCTCGTGTGGTTTCGGCATCTTCAAGCGGGCTGCGGCGGTGATGGTGGTCATGGAATCCCTGCGTAAATCAACCTCGTATCCTCCGTCTTCATCGTAGGCCGATCCGTCCCTGATACGCACTTTGTTGATCTGCGCTACCATCTGCCAGTCTCGTTAAACATTAACACCCGTTCCGGTGTTTACTTTGCGACTCCGACCAAAAGCTCGATCGGATGATCCATAGGAGGGCCACATTTGATGTTGGCCATGAAAATCGGGTTGTGGATAGGTAAGTGGCTCCCAATGCCAGGTGACCGTCCTAGTGGCGGCGTCGAGTGCAGCGTTTGTTAAACACACACATCGTCCCTCACTTGAACTCTAATTCTAAAACTTCCCACTTAGAAAGCAAGCGAGCCTCCCACATATACAACCCTTGGGCAAGCAACGGTGTTTTCGATCATAGTTTCCTTCTTAAATTCTACCATTTGTTGACCTTCCAATGCAAAATAGAACATTTGGACATTAACCAACATGTGAGATGATCATGCCATATTGATCGGGGCTTACTCTTTTGGTAGCTCATATGTTCTCTTGCATCACATGCGGCAAATTAACAAAACCCCCTTAACTAGAGGCCATTAACAAGCATGTATAAGTATATATTAGTTTGCAAAGGACGCAACGACCTTCCAATAATCTTTTTGATGGCGTTCAAATTGTATTATCGCTATATGTGATTTCTTAGCTCGGGGATTGCGTCCTTTTGAATGGGTTAACAATCTTTAAATATTTGAAAGCGACACTACACAAAAGTAGAGCAGGGGGATATTTTAGCTTCGAGGGATGCGGCACTTTTGAAATCTGACGAATAAGCGTCATCCATCCCAAAAACTAAAACAGAGTGGTACCAATTATAAATTTCATTGTCTCTATTCTATAAAATAAGTCATTAATAATTAATTTTAAACTGGTTTGAGCATTAATTGTGGCTTGCTAGCGCCCATGCGGGAATGCTATCTGGTTATTCATGTTTACCAAATAAGTGTCTACCCAAATGCGGGTTACACCCCCCTCCCGTTTTCCATACTAGCTTTGCTTTAATATACCTAAGTTGCCTTTTTTGGTTATCACGATCGACTTTCATGGTATTTGTCGAATCCATGAAGTTTTCTTTCTTTTATTATTAGTCGTGTGCTTATTTGGGTGAGAATTAATAACGGGTAGTGACTCCATACGATGATCATTTTTTAAATTGACAAAATTATTTGAACTACTAGTACTAGCAATTGGTCGTTTAGGGGCCATTATCAAATTTAAAACAACAAAATATATCAAATAAGAAGTTAAAGATAGAAAATATCGACTCCGAAGCAAGGCAAGATTGCAAGATCAATGAGATTGAGCCAACAAATTGAAATATAAAAGAATTGATTTGATTGTGATCTAGAATGCTTATGATTGTAAAAGACTTGCTTATGATTGTAAAAGACTTGCTTTGATTATGTTTAAGATTGCTTAGGTTGTGAAAAGTTAGTGGTTTCCCTATTTAGAGGAGCTCTTGTAATTTTTGTGCAAAACTCTGCCGGGCTCAAAGCGTCACCCGTTTATCCCGGCTCTTGCTTTTAGAACTCCTAACGGCTATAAAAAATAGCCGTTGAGAACCACGTCCCGTTTGACCGAAATGATGCGTTTACCACAGCGGCGGGTAGGTTTCCAGCGTTCAAACGCCTGCCGTTCTTGATCCGCGTGGTAAAGTTTATTTAAACCTGGTAATGTTCATTCCAAAATATAGCCGTTGTTGATCAAACGTTGTACCGTCTAATTGCAGCGGTGCTACGAACTTTCGGCTGTAGCCTTGAAGTTTTTTAACTCTATAAATAGGGGTAATGAGAGATCAGTTTAGAACAATCAAAACTCATAACTCTCGAATAATTATATGGGCAAAAGGCAAGGATGATCACTTATGTTTGAGTTATGGTCCTGGTCGATCACTTATGTTTTAAAAAGTCTCAATCGATCTCTTATGTTTCAAAATCGATCTCAGTTGGTACTTTGGCCTAATTTTCTATTAAGTCTCCATTAATTAACACTTTTTGAGGGGCATTTTAGTCATTTCATACAAAAAATTTCAAAAAAAACAAAAAACTTGAAGAGATCACATTTATGCTTGGGTTATAGTCTGTCGATCACTTATGTTTCAAAAGGTCTTAGTCGATCATTTATGTTTCAAAATCGATCTTAGTTGGTACTTTCGCATAATTTTCTGTTAAGTCTTCATTAATTGGGTCACGTGTTTTTGAGGGGCATTTTAGTCATTTAAATTCGGATATGGCTCGAGAACAAATTTCGGTCGGTGTCCCTTGTAGAGATTGCTGGGTATTGTTGATCCCCAACTAGTGAAAGAATCGAGCTACCTAAGAAATATGTCAGGTCATGTTAACTCGTTCTCGGCAATGAATGTAAGTTGGCTATCGATGACGATCTTTTCGATGTAATCCGAATACGAGGCGAGATGAAACTTGAAAAGTTTACTTCAGGATGGGTGGCCTCAATTTGAAACGTCGTGATATAAATTTGTGATCTTGTAGCGTTCAAGTTTCATCGTATGAAAAGGCGAGCGTCAGCAAGGTTATTGTATATGTTGTCCGCTTGTATGGCATGGATGTTTGCGAGAAAAGCCCTATTGTACCATGAACTATTCGTTTGACCGTTTATATGTTTGAACTTTGAATAAAATGATCAATGTTATTTTTTTTAGTTATAAACTTTACCCGCATTGGAAGCGTTGGCGCGCATAACGCTATTTTTACGGCGTGATTAACGTGGTAACCTTACCCCTGAGACGTACCCCATTAAGGCCCTCGAGACACGGGCCTCGGATCGAATAGGGCCCAGTAATTGTTTAGTGGGCCTGTCGGTTAAGAAGTGGATAGCCGTCGAATACCAGACGGGGGCCGTTCGGTTCGACTTCATGGTCCCGGGCCCGTCCGGCCCGACTGGTTGCCGTGTCTACAGGCTCAAGAATAGAAGGGACTAATTGATATAAAAAGGAGTTGTTTTCCCCCGCATGCGCAAAACATCAACACTTTACTTTATTATTTTTCGGATACTTTTCAGTAATATTTATTATTTATTAATATTTTTAATTCTGAACTAAATTGTGATTAGTAAGTACCATGATGTAGTTGAATTCAAAATATTTTAATTTATGTGGAATTTGTTTATCGTTTATTTATAATTCTAATTATTATGTGCTTAATTACTTTTTATTAACTAGCCATTAATGAATTGTTCGCATAATAGGTTTATTGCTAGAGATAGGTTGATCACATAGGAGAAGGTTAATTAGAACACGTGTTTCATTTATCATAGAGATATAGGTACGTGCCACATGCAAGTTATAAGGCTAATGTTATTCATCCAGTTTAATATTGTCGAGGTTAGTATTACTCGAGAAAGAATATTAATAATTTAGAATCTTCTTATTATAAATTGATAAATAACCCCATAATTACTTAAATACGACGATCTAACGAACTCATGTGTACTGACTAACTTTCATAGTAGTAATTAATATTTGTTACTTTCATTTGTAGTTAGTTAATTAAATTATTTATTAGTTTACTTTAATACTATAGTTAGTTCATATCATTAAGTGTTTTAGTTAATTAAGGATATTTAAAGAGAACTAGTACTCGATAAATTGGAATTTCTATTATATTACTTGACACGATTCAGACTCGACCCGAAACACTTAAAATTATGTTGTCACCATCCATTCCAACTTAAGTGGTGGTTTTATGTAATCAAATAGTCAAATCACTTCTACAAAAATAATTGGCTCATTGAAATTTTTGTTTATATTAGAACAAAATTCTATAAAGGCTAACTTTATATCGTTGGAATGTTGAGCCTCCACTAATCTGGTTATTGATAATTAGAGTCATCAGAGAACATTCTAGAAGTTGGGTGTATCGCGAAAAGATTTTATTAACATAAGAACTGATAATAAAACCCGCTTTTGGAAATTTTTATCGTACAAAGAAATAATTTATCCAAGCAGTTGGGGTCCATTGTCCGTCTAGGTTTCGCACTCACTACCCCATTATCTTTGGCCGTGTTCGGTGGCTTTCATTTCGAATGAATGTGGTAAGTGTTTGATTGGATAGAAGTCTTGGGCCACGGTAGGCGTGGGCTTGGTCTTGGGCGTTAGATTTAATTACGAACGAGGTGCGCCGGCGTTGATCGTATGGTTGTGTAGACTTGATCGTTTGTCTTGGACTTGGAGTACATTGTCTTGGACATGGGTTATTAAGCCCGTAGGATGTTGCCCGTTGGACTTGGACTTGTAGGCTGTGGATGAACCGTGTAGCTTGGAGCTGGGTTCTCTTCGGCCCGGCGAGGGGCCTTCCCTTGACGTATTCTTGTTGCTTTCGAGGATGTGTTCGAGGGGCGCTATTTGATGTGTAGGAGGCCTGCGTGATCCTCTCTGGATTTGATGATGGTTGCGGAGGCGCCCGTGGCGTGTTTCCCGCAACTTGGATTTGTGACGCGGGGGGCACCAGCGGCGTGATTTGACTTCTTGAATTTGGTGCACGAGACGCGTGATTCCTGTGTCTTGGATTTGTGGAGCAGGGGCTTCAGCAGCGTGTTTCCCGCGTCCTAGATTTGTTGTGCAGGGGCCTTAGCAGCGTGTCTCCTGCAGCCGAATCTTTAGAGCTTTTCTGCTTCTTTTCTTCTCCGCTTTTCTTGGCTCTTCAGTTGTTCCAACCTCTTGTGATTTTCGAATTTAGGGGGGGTATTTATAGGCTTTCGGGCCTGATCCTGATTGGTTGGCTTGTTTTCAGGTGGATCGTCATCTTAACCGTTGATTTTGAGGCACGATCTGGACCGTTGATGACTTGGAATTACTTGGCGCTAAATAACCTATGGCTCTCCGGTGGCATTTGGTATTTTGGCATGAGGTATTTGGTCATTCGGCCTAGGGTATTTTGGTAATTTCGGCATGAATTTCTGTTTTGACCCCGATATTTCTTTGAATCTTCATTTTCAGCCCCGTATCTTAGAAAATCTGTTCACAGATTTAAAATTAGGTTTTATTTAATGTAAAATCTAATTTTAACTTTGAATTTAATATTAGATTCATAACCCATGGGAACCTATTATTTCGGTCAGCCTGTAATCGACGCGTGTCTTCGTGTAGTGGTGTGAGCTCTTGATTTGAGTAATAAATTCATAAAATGAATTTTATTAATAAATTCGACTAATCTACATGAATATCTTCCCTAGTGGATGAGTCAAAGGTGCCTGACTAGTTAGTGAGTACTCTAGCAGTTTCCAAAGTACCTTACAATATGTTGGTACAGGTGATGAGTAGTAGAGATATATACTTCCATTGCATCCATTTGTTGAGCTAGGAGTGTCGAGAAGTAAAGATAGTTTACATGTATTCAGATTTGATTTGAGGAGTCATTGAGATTGGAGAGTCTTTGACATCTATGTGTCGATTTTCGATTAAATGATTTAGTGTAATTTTCGTTTTCATGAGACTCTATTAAAAAAATCATTTCCTTAAATGACATCATTGATTCCAAACAATAATTCTATCATTTGTGCTACACTGTACAACTTGTTGGCTTGAACCAACTTAAAGAAAGGACAAGAAACCAAGCTAATTTAATACAACATTACAATTTGCAATGATCACATATTACAATATTAAACTCAATTAACTACCCATCTAAAGAAGATTCACTAAAAGTAGGAGGAACAACAACAGAAGATGAAACTTTAAACCTTTTACTAGTTGACCCCCCTTCACTCATGACATCAGGGCTACCAATCCACCCCCCACCATTCATCCCAACCGTTGGATTATTATTATTATCACCATAAAAAACATCAGTAACGTCTGATGATCCATCAGAATCAAACCCTTGTCTAAACCCGGTCCATTCACTACTACAATCTGAAAAGCTACTCGAACTACCCTCCCAAGTAAAACCCGGTTCATCATAGGCATGAGGCACAACAATACTTGGTTGTACAACTTTTTCTATGTTCTTGAAATCAACTTGTGGTTTATAATTATTATTTCCTTTATTATAGTGGAAAATACTAGCAAAAGTGAAATGATCACTTACTCTACTTTTAGTTCCCCTATTTTCAGAATTATTCCTAGCCATGATGTTGTGGAGATTCTTGCTTAATTTTGCCCTCTTTAAAGAAGAGAGAAGCTTAAAACCGACCGTATTATTATTGCATGGGGATAAAAAGGAAGCGGTTTGATTGTCTGAATCTGGTTTGGACGTCCCAAAATTGGTTCTTGCATGTTCACCTCTTAGAGCTCTTGCAGCTTCATCATAGGCTCTTGCAGCTTCTTCTGGTGAATCATATGTTCCAAGCCATAATCTTACTCTTTGTGCAGAATCTTTGATCTCTGCAACCCATCTTCCTGAAGGCCTTTGTCTCACACCGACGAATTTTCGCCCCGATTTTGATAATTGAAGTATGGTATTGTTGGTGGTGTTCATCATGTTGGTTTTCTTTGTTTTATTTGCATCCATTATTTTAGATTTGAAAGATTTGTTTATTATGGATTTTGGAAGACGATAATTAAGAATGTTTGAATATGTTTGCATGTGGGTTTGTGGTCATATGGTAGGTATTTATAAGGAAACCTAAAGAAGGCATCTTGAGTATATGCTCCTCTAAAAAATGTTATTTGTTGTTTAGCTATTGTTTAATACTCCATCATGTTAATTTTGACTTTTTGTAATAATCTCAAGCTTGACGGTAAGGCTGCCAGACATAATAAATACTTAAAACTACATTAATGAAAAATACATTTTAAACTTTTTCCATTGATATATTTTTTTATAAAATATTATACAATACAAACAAATATATTTAAGGTCAAAATTTGAAAGTTACAATTATAAAAAAAATGAACAATATCTTTTATGGAATGGAAGGAGTATAATAATGCTAGTATTGGCTTAAGTAGTTTATTCAGTTTAATAGTCGTCCAAGTGTTCGTATAGCTTGTTTGCATGAGGTTGGCATAATAACTAGTATAGACTATAGAGCCATGTTGGAGCAAAAAATTAAATAAAGATTCACCTACATTTTGATTTTTTTAATCGGTTTGTTTGTCTTTGATTAACCTTTTATCTTCTTGTCACTTTTTAGAAGAACCTAGTGATCACGCATCATTTGTGAGATGCTATCATTTGAATTTTTGAGAATCCTATGTCTTCATTCTGTATATTATTTCCTATCATTACTGACTTCCATTTTCATAACCTTGCTGGTTTATAAGTTAAAATGATGTAATAGTTTTTGCTGTTACTTATTGAGTATATACTGGCCTTGCTAGCATCGATTAAGAAACAATAATTCTACTCTTGTCACATTATTCTCCACCTCTCATTGGAATTTACCTAACCTTGACTACCCACAATTACTCAATTCAAGAACTCCTAGTATTCGATCGACTTGATGAGAACAAAAGCAAACAATCGATCTAAGCAAAAACAATAATCGGAAGATAAAATAACACTAGCTGGTTTCAGGGTTTCGATTCACCTCCACCACTAATACTTAAATAGCTATGATGGTCGGGTTGAACAAAATAATGATTACAATCACTCAAACTTGATCTCAACTAACTAGCTAACTATTGTTAATACTCCCACCCTTTTAGTGTTTTAATTTAATCAAAGAAAGACTCAATGCCTATTTATAGACTAATTGTCCTTTTTTCCAACTAGAACTATGCCTTCTTATCCTAATCAATAACAACAAGTAGCTTATACGAATAGTTGTTAACATCCAAATCCTTGCATTAACCCTGGGACTATCAGAGGCTGTACCCATGTATTCTCTCACGTAAGCATTTATCCATGCAAGCTTGGTAATCCCAACAATTCTCCTCCGAGCAAATGATTTAAGAAGATGATCATCCCTTATTTTCAATAAGGCAATGGTGCCGGAACTGTATCTAGTCCAGCAATCGCACAACAAGTATCATGCTTTCCTTTGGGCAAAACTTTAGTCATCATATCCGCACCATTATCACACGTATGGACCTTTTCAAATTTAACACTTACTTTTCTTCACCTGCATCCCTTATCCAATGATACCTACTTGAACGTGCTTCGATTTTGAATGCACGGTGATTCTTACCAAGTGAATCGCACTTTGAGAATCACAAAGGATGGTGAATCTTTTTGGTCATCTTAAATTCTTCAAAGAACCGCTTTCGAGCCATACCTTTGCAACACCGTGATCGCAATGTATTCCTCGCCTTTGTAGTCGGTAGAAAGTACCAATACCCTTTTGTACTGATCGCCAAGATATCAGACCACCAACAAATGCGAACAACATCCGTGAGGTCGATTTCTTTGAATCATGTCTCCCCGCCATGTCCGAATCCGTGAAACTTTCCAACGCTGCATCCTTTTTGGTTCCATAGCATAAAAAGGATACATTAGAGGTTCCTTTCTGGGCAATTTCAATATCCACTTAATCGCTTCCCAAGGTTCCTTTCTAGGTCAGAAGAACCGACTTAACAATCCAACCGACAAAGAATGTTCGGTCTAGTTGAAAGACGGGCATACATAAGTACCCCAATGGCCGAGGCATACGGTACGCTTCCCCATGTCTTCTACATCTCTTTTTGAGCATTATCACATATTTTAGAGCTTAATTTAAAGTGAGCACCTAGAGGACAACTAACCGATTTAGATGATTCCATATTAAATCTAGCCAAAACCTTGTGAATATACTTTTCTTGTGATAGCCAAAGTCTCCCCCTAGCTCGATCTCTCTTAATTTCCATGCCAAGAATATATCTAGCACTTCCCAAATCCTTCATCTCAAAGGCTTTGCTCAATTGGCACTTAAGCTCCTTGATTGTGTTCATATTCTTCCCTACAATTAACATGTCATCTACGTAGAGAAGTAATATGACAAAATCATTATTCGAGAGTCGCTTGATGAATACACAATGATCAATCAATGTCTTGGTAAAGCCATGCTCCCCCATGAATGAATCAAACTTCTTGTACCATTGTCGAGGTGCTTGCTTAAGTCCATACAAGCTCTTTTCTAGTTTGCAAACTAAGTGCTCCTTGCCCTTTACTTCGAACCCTTCGGGTTGTTCCATAAAGATATCTTCTTCAAGGTCCCCATGAAGAAAAGCCGTTTTGACATCTAATTGTTCAATCTCTAAATCCAAGTGAGCAACCAAGCCAAGTATCACACGAATGGAAGTCAATTTGACCACCGGAGAGAAGATTTCTTCATAGTCGATACCTTGTCTTTGGCCGAAACCCTTCACCACAAGTCGTGCCTTGTATCTTGGCTTGATGTTATCTTCTCCTATCTTTATCTTGTACACCCACCTATTTTTCAAAATTTTTTGTCCAGGAGGCTTATCAACAAGTATGAAGGTTTTATTTTTCTCCAATGAATTCATCTCTTCTTTCATAGCCTTCACCCATTCTTGTTCATCCTCTCTTCCCAAAGTCTCTTGAAAACAGGTTGGTTCACCCTCATCCGTGAGTAATACATATTCATGGGGAGAGTATTTTGTTGATGGTAATCGAACCCTTGTTGACGTCCTAGTTTCCATTGGAGTAGGATTTGGACTAGGTGGATCAAGAATGTCCGTTCCTCCTTGCTCAATAGTTTGATCATTATTGATTTCTCCACCGTGACCAACATCGCCCGTGATACCTTGTCCTCGTGAATTTTCTTGAGTAGTAACTTGATGCTCAATTTCCAATTCATCGTCGGATTCGGAATCAATCACCTCGTGATCTCCATGCTCAATGGTAACATCTTTGTCGAAGTCTTTAATTGTTTGTTCTTCAAAGAAAGTAACATCACGACTTCGGATCACTTCGCTATCGATCATATAGTTCATATCCAAATTTACTTTCATTCCATACCGAAGAACACACATTGTTTGGAATTTGTTATCTAGCTTCTGCATGCCTATTCCTTGGGACATGGACGAACGCTCTACAACCGAATACTCTTAAGTGTTTGTAAGAGATTTTCTTCTTGCCTCCATTCCAAACTTCCTCAGGGACTTTTCCTTCTAGAATAGTAGTAGGGAATAAGTTGATTATTTGCCGAAGATATCAAAGCCTCGCCTAAAAAGCGCGTCTCTTCGCAAGCCCTCGAAAGCGCGACAACATGCACCTCACCTTCTTCATGATTGTCCTATTCCATAACAATGCCGCCAAGCCATTATGTTGAGGGGTCTCTTTGGGACGCTTTTGTTCATGTCTTATTCCTCGTGAGCCTACAATATCAACAAGCCAATGTATTCTCCACTCATTATCGTGGTTTGAATACACTTGAGAGTTTTGCCACTCTCTCTTTCGACCATGACATGGAATTGCTTGAACAATTCATACACTTGATCTTTAGTCTTCAAAGGGTATGCCCATAGCCTCCTTGAATGATCATCGATGAATGTAACAAAATAACAACACCCGCCTAGTGTCTTTGTTGTCATGGGTCCACACACATCCGAATATACAAGATCAAGTACTTGCTCCTTCCTTTGAGCATACTTGTTGAATGTTACTCTATGTTGTTTCCCCATTAAGCAATGGGAACAATT
The DNA here is from genome assembly GCA_019722365.1 of Lithospermum erythrorhizon. NCBI lineage: Eukaryota > Viridiplantae > Streptophyta > Magnoliopsida > Boraginales > Boraginaceae > Lithospermum > Lithospermum erythrorhizon. Next base: position 309,407 of record JADFUC010002327.1, read on the forward strand.
CTTAGCATGAGTATCATCTAGTTTCGGTATTAAGCCTTGGTTGGACAACACTTTGAGACCTTTCTCACTCATATGGCCAAGTCGATTGTGCCATAACTCATGTCAGTTCAACCATGTTGACGGGAAGCGTTGCTGGTGAGCCAGAAGTTTTGATAGGTAAAAGTTGTGCCTGCTGCGCCTTTAGCAATTACGAACTCAACCAACCTCCATTGTCCATTCCTTAAACATGTTGTAGTATCCTTGATCATCCAATTTTCCGGACGAGATCAAATTCATCCTAAAGTCGGGAATATATCGGACCTCCTTCAATACGATTATGTGTCCTTCACTTGACTTTATATGAACATCTCCAATTGCCATGATCTTTGAGACTCCATTGTTGCCCATTCTTGCTTCACCAAAATCCCCCTCCTTATATGTTTTGAAGAAGTTTTTGTGAGGCGTAACATGAAACGAAGCCCCCGTATCAATGACCCAATCATCATCGGTTGAGGTATAACAAATTTCCCTTGATCCTACAATCCATTAAGCTTACTCGGTTAATTTACTATGGCTCATCGGTCACTTTTCTTGTTCTCCTTTTCACCGTGCCATTAATTCATATCTTTCTTGAAGGGAGAAGCATTCGACTTCCAATGACCTATCTTTGCTGCAATAAGGGTATCATCACCCTTTTTATCCTTCTTCAAATTGTTCTTGAGTTTTTTCGTGGAATTGCTTTTGCTTCTTTTCTTATAGCCCTTTTTCTTCTATGTTCATATACCAATGTATCATGAACATTAGATTGCCCCTCACCCATATTAGTACCTCTTCTAAGATCCTCATATTAAGAATTCATGCCGAGATCGCTTTCTTGATTGTAAAATACCATCCGTGACGAAGTTGCTTAAGTGATTACCACATAAGCAGGTCTCCTACGCTCGTAGCGGTACCGAGTAGCCAAAGCCAAGGCTTCAACCTCATCCTCGCGGAACGCACCTCCCATTTACGTGAGTTGATTAAATAGATGCTCCAATTGATTGAGGTGCTCTGTAATCGATTGGCCATCTTGATACCTTAATTTACTTAATTGTCTTACCAGATTAACTTTGTGAGCCGATGTCTTACGTTCATATAACCTCAGAATTTCTCCCAACAAACTATAGTCAGTTGCTTCATTCTCAATACGGCGAATTTACCCAATGTCAATATATATTCTAATAAACTCTAGACACCTTCTATCGGTTTCATCCCAATCAAGAATGTAGTCGTCCGGCTTTATTCCTTTTTCTTGTATCGGTTTAGCAAGTTGTTTTACGTACAAACGATCCCACATCTTTGTCTTCCATATAGAGTAATCAAGTGGGCCGCTAACAACACCATCTGGCTCAGGTCCCCAAACGTCTAGAAACCTTTGGCTCTGATACCACTTCTTGGAATTGATCGACTTGGCTAACACAATTACTCAATTCAAGAACTTCTAGTATTCGATCGACTTGATGAGAACAAAAGCAAACAATCGATCTAAGCAAAAACAATAATCGGAAGATAAAATAACAATTAAAGTTATTCTCAGGGTTCTCGGATTCACCTCCACCACTAATAATAGCTATATTATTGAAGAACAAAATAATGATTACAATCACTCAAACTTGATCTCTCAACTAACTAGCTAACTATTGTTAATACTCTCTATTTGGTGTCATACTTGTTCAAAGAAAGACTCAATGCCTATTTATAGACTAATTGTCCTTTCCAACTGTATTCCATGCTTTCTTATCTTAATCGAATAACAAGTAGCTTATACTCTAATAGTTGTTGACATCCAAATCCTTGTATAATCCTTAGCACCATCGAGATAAGGCTGTCTCTTTATGACTTCTCCACGTAGCACGCATCCATGCAAAATGTAGGAAATCCCAACACCTAACTACGTATGAAGCCGTGCAATCCTACACTCGACCTCACCCATACTAAGTGCCATAATCAAATCGGTTTTTACGGTTTTAGACCCCAAAAAAATTAAATTAATTTGAACTCATTTCTTTTCAACAAAATACTTTCTTTTTAAACAATTTATTTCTCAGGAAGATAAATGGCCTAACAAACTTCATAGTATATCCGACCTCAAGATTTGGGTACTCCACTTCAAATCTTCAATAAGATTTATTTCTTTGGCCATTTAACATGTATGTATATACATGTAAAGAAACCAAAATCCTCACATTATATTCCATGCACTAGATCCTATGACTATGTATTTCCTTTGTCATTGTTGACAGATCGAGACATGCCTTTTAATTTTAGCCTCTTCTCACTCCGATTAAAAATTTCTCAAGCAATTAAAGCCATGGAATCTGGCGAGGCTTCCATTAGTCTGATCTCTTCCTCACTTGCCTCATTAATGGACAATTTGGAAGCCGCACTCTTCTTCTTCTCTAGTTCCTCTACTTCTAATGACATCTCATTCGTCTGAAAACCCATTAATTCTTCGCCGATGTTCCACTACTAGAAAATTGGCAACGGACGCCCGATCCCTACACCATACCGACACCATCACATCAATCATGCTTGGATGGGTGTTCGAAACAAAGATACGCTGCCTGCGCGACGCCAAATTCGATCCTCACCAAAACCGCTAAATACTCATGCTAAACCACTGGTCTCACAAGCCTGGGGCTCGGCCCTAACCCCAAAACCCGATGCTCAATTGTAATCATGTTCATTTTATAATCGACACTCCTACGGCACCATTGTTCTCAATACCGACACCATACCGATATTGTCCCGACACCATTGTTCTCTTCAATACCGGCCACCCATACCGACATTATCCCCGACACCCACTGTTTTCCAATACCGACACCATACCCGACACCATTGCGGGTTTTTGTAATCTAAATGTCAAGCCCGGCACCATACCGAATTATACCGACTCCATTCTCAGAAAAATTTTAAAAAAGAATCGTTCTGTCATGAATATCAGAAACTAGGTCGCAACATTTACTGAACAATTCAAAAAAGCAAAGACGAAGACAAACAAAATATAAACAATATCCAAAAACATAAACATCAAACAATATCCAAAAACATAAACATCAAACAAATAAAACAATAACACAAACAATACCATAAACATCAAATCTTAAATATAACAACATTATTATCAACATAAAAACAAAATGTGAATAAAATTAAACAAGATGATTTCAAACACTTGCCTACAAAATTAAACAATATAAGAGGATTGTCGACAAAATAATTAGAAAGACATTAAAATTAATAAAATAATTATCTCAAACAATTTTCCTATACAAAATCAAACAACATTAAGATTAGTAGACAAAATAATTATTAGAAATACATAAAAAGTAACAAACAATAGAAAAATAATAAAAACAAATATAACAATATTAATATCAACATAAAAACGAATGTAACAAAATAATTACCTCAAACAATTTTCCTACAAATGAAATAATATAAGAAGATTAGTAAAAAAAAAATTGTAGAGACAAAATGTAACAAAATCAAGGCCAGCACAATTTTCGACAATCGAATTGTATTATTAGGTTGTAAGTTGATTGGGACAAAGCTATATATAGTGGGGCGAGGCCTTTATTTCCCTCTCAAATTCTCGACGACCGACACCATACGACGCTGTGAGACCGACGCGAAGCATTGAAATATTTGAAATTTTCCTCGCATTTAATTATTTAGTGAATCAAATTTTGAGTCCCGACACAAAACCGGCTAATTGTTCCGACACCAAAACTTTAAACTTCATACACACCGACGGCGCCGAAACCCACATACAAAACCGACACCATAGTTGTACATCAAGAAAAAAATTGATTTGGCCAAATCTCTACACAACCTCAAGCATCATAACTCAACATTAACACATAACCCAACACGCAAACACAACAAAGAAAATACGAATACTACATTTTGTAAACACAACAACTCTAATTTGCAACGTTGTCCGAGGCTTAATACAACCAAGTCAATTGTCATACTCTAAAACTTGAAAAATAAAAACATTTGATCCTAATTGCCTTACGAGTGTCGCCATCACTGGGTGATTGCTCTCGAATAGCCTTCCTCCGAGTCGAGACATCATTATCCGCAACCGACGCAGCATCAAGCATCACTATCGCCGTGTCCCGGATCATCAATAACACCAAACATCCCTCCAAGAACTATGTCAACATCATTCGATGGATCAATAATAACCGGGCGGAGGTCAAGGTTTTCTCTTGGAAAGATAGATCTTCGCATTTTTAAAGCATTTACACATCAAAATTTTGCATACGAGTCCAATCAACTAAAGTTTAGCATTCGCCTTTCATTGCAACACACCACCGCTTTATGCTCTCTACTCGCCGGTATGTAACGTAAGATAGTATACTTGCTGCTGGGCCAGATGCTGTGGATAAAGGGGTCATCTTTAGATGCTCTGCTTTTGTGTTTGATTTGAACCATTCCGTTCCTCGGATGTATCTGCATCGACCTGCTAGTGTCAAACCAATAACATTTGAAGAGTACAACTTTATCACGTATGTAGCCGTACGACAATTCCCAAATCTCTTCTATGACTCTTACACACTGCTACTGGCATCATCATCGTGAGTAAAGAACTCCTTTGACACAAACTCCTATCAGAAGCGCTCTTGTTACGACGCTCTCGCCTAATGTCAAAAGTAGTACCCATTGACGCACAGTCTCAGACCTTTTAATTTCAAGAGCTGAACACTCGCAAGGCCCCGAGGCGCGCAAGTGTCTCCATATTATTCCTCAGAGACGGCGAAAACCATTCACCGAATTTAGCCCACGCTGCGGATTCATTTGTGCATCCGGGCCGGAAACGAGGTTGCAACTCTTCAAGAATACTGTGGTACATCCCGCTACGATATAAGATATTTGTTTAGTTAACTGCTATAATTATATAAAAAATACATTTACTTTATATACACACCGGGCGTATTCTCTCGCATTTCGTGCGTATGTTGCACATAATATAATGCATGAAGCGCCTGCTGTTGTTCAAGAGTCATAAAATGTCGATGTTTTCACTTCAAACGTGTTCTCACCTCGGGTAACCAAACACTGCAAAATAGTTGCGCCTTCCGGTTCATTTGGTACACGCGCTTCCCAGACGATGAAGTCGGTTTCAATTCCTTCTTCGGGCATATCAATATAATTTCGAAATGATTAAGTGCTTAAGATAGTTTAGGATTCAATTGGTCAAAGTACTAAATATAGTTAAGGAAGCTAGGCCTGCTTGTAAGTGTTTTATTGGAAGTGCAGGAAGTGTTTTAATGATCAGTATTTGAAAAATGACAAGTTAAGATAGTTTAGGGTATTTATGAAAATGCAGAATACTGGTGGCTCTGCCCGTGTCAAGAATTAAAACAAAACCCGACACCAAACCGACACCACATACCGACACACTAGTCATTTTTTAAAAACCCGACGCGAAACCGACACAATAATTTATACCTCCAACCCTACCCGACGCAAACCCGACACCAAACCGACAATTCTATACCTCGATAATTTACAATAATTACTATTTTATTCAATCTAATTATTCAACACATAACAAATATAGTTTCTTTCTTAAAAGTAGTTATAAGTTGGCAGTATTTATATTATAAAGTTTAAAAATATAATAAAATATTAACGTCGCTAATACTGCAATATATGTTACATACAGAGAGTCGAAGTTATAGTCCATTCCCACGATCATGCTGAAGAATGTTTTTAAATATTTTTTATTATAATATTTATTAATATATCTAATCATTATTAGGGCATAATTATTTGATTATATTACTTTAAAAAATTAATTCTTACAACCAGAAATTCATTTTTTTTTAAACTCATCCTAAAACCCACACGTTATACCACACCTCTAACTCCTGTCGATTAAACCCGAAGGCATCAAACCGACACCCCATACCCTCGATATGACAATTAATATTTTGGTTTTGAATCAATTATTCAACACATAACAAATATATTTTTTCTTAAAAAGTAGTTATAAGTGAAGTAGTATTTATATTATAAGTTTGAAAATATATCAAAATATTAACGTTTTAAGCAATAGTCGTAAAATATGTTACATATGTAGAGTCGAAGTTATAGTCCATTCCATTTATCATGAGCAATGTTTTTAAATATTTTTATTTATAATATTTATTAATATCTTAATCATTATTAGCATAATACTTTATTATATTAGTTAAAAGTAATTTACTTAACTCGGAAATCAATTTTTTTTTTACTCATTCAAGTAATTTCTACTTAACTCGCTTAAAAAGTAAACCCGAATAATTATACCGACTTAGTTGTGTTTTTAATGACCGACAATTTAACCCGACACCTAAACCGATTTCATTGTTTGGTTGTTTTAACAACCGACGCCAAAACCCATTACCTTAAACCTAATTTACTTATTTTGCCCGACATTATACCACAACACTAGACCGACTCACGCTATAAAAACACATAAGATATTGGCATTTCACAGCCTACTGCTTTAATATACCACCCTGTTTTAAACATAACAACACAAATCATATCCGCCAAAACAAGAAACAAACCAATATATGTTCATAAACATAAAAACATAAACTTTTAAATTATCCAATAATGTTCAATAATAACTATAAACTAATATGAAAACATAAAAAACAAAATAAAATATCCATAAACATAAAACAAAATATCCTTAAACATAACAAATATAAATATCCAAATATATCACCCAAGTCCGATTGGGGTCTGGAGGGGTCAAAGCTGGGCCTCGGGACAGGTCTGCCAGCCTCGTCAAGCCTTCGAAGCCGAGATCCGGGTCGTGAGTCTCAGAGGGTCGCTTCTCCTCCGGAGTCGATCCGAGGCCGCGAGTCGCTGACCGAGCACAAGGGGGTCTCAAAGTGGGGGCCGCCAATCCCACGCCAATAGTCCTCACTATGACTAGATGCGCATCCCATAAAAGCAAACATGCCGGGCAACCGTGGGCCACCTGGGACTCGAGTAATGGCGATCTTCTTCTTCCTCGCTTTCAGACAACTCCTCCATGACCTTGTTCCTCTCCTCCATGACCCTGTTCCTCTCCTCCGACTCCGACAACCTACGCTTGTATATCCTCCATAACCGGCGCCGAGCGGATCGCTACTCCGATGGACCAAAGATTCATCAACATCTCAAATGATGAGGTATAAATCGCCCAAGCATCCAAATTTTCAACAACCCTTCGCTTTCATCGTCAAAGGTCAGATCCACAACGCCTTGTCCTACGGAACCCCCATCTCACGTGGATTCCACGTTTGATCCTCAGACTCTCTACTTGAATACCACTATACATCAGACTTTCCCCTGCAAGGTAGAAGCATAAGAATGAAATATAACTTATAGAAGTTATAGTTACAAATTAAATTTAACATATAAAGACTTGAAACTTACATAAGCCTCGCTCAAGTCTCGGTTGTGACCCCCTGGCCGGCCTCGTCTGTCACCCTGCCCTTCTTGTTAAGAGCAATACGCATATATTCAATGCGAAGGACGCTTCCCCTGGGCCCTTAATATCCTAAACAAAATTCAAATACAGTTAATAACGCTTAAAAAAAATATTCAAATTTAATAGTAACAAATCCAAACATACCTCTTCATGTATCCGCTCATGGCGCCCTGCTCCCATGGAACGCGACGCAGTGAGCTCCCTTCTCGTCCGCCGATGCGAGTCATACGGTTCTATCCGGCCCGGGCTTTCGCCTTCTTCATCCTGGCACCAGTAGGTGACATACCTCTCCCACAGCCTGAAATCTGAATCCAATCAAAGTACTGGCCATTCCCCGTGAGCAACGCTGACATCATCTACGCCACGATCTCCATCGGCCGTTTTCTCTTCCCCTTGGCCGCTGTGTTACGCCACCTCACCGACAAGCCACTTCGAAGAGCTTCCGAGCATATGAAATGCTCCCTCCTTTAATTTCATACGTGATTCGAAATAAGTACAAAATTAAGTTAGTAAAAATTCACAATTCGATAAACACAAAACTTTTATAATACCATACTTACCAAAAAAAAGTCGCCTAAGCAAGATCCTTAATCTGACGAGTCAACAATACGAATATGATTAGATACAAATGATAAATATATATTAATAAACAAACTCAATAAAAAATACACTTATTTCCCATCGATATGGTCACAACAGCTTCGTGTCCTCCCGAAGACGGGCGATCGGAAGTTGGCCTATCGTGCCGCTGTGGACTCGACCGCTACTTCCTCGACGGGGCTACGTTCACCTCAGTGAACCATAACATTCAAGGCTAATTAATCACGACCGCCAAATGCCTTCTATATCCTCATCGGGCGTGCGCATTTGGTCTCAGTAGGTGCTCTACGAGCGATGTAAGCTGTGAGACATCACTCGATTAAATTTGCCGACAAGCCGGTGAAATGGGCCTCATCAAGGCTCTATAACAAGTGTCCTAGACATGATCTTCTCGGCCTCTTCTGAAATCCTCTTTTGCTACTCTCCATCGTGAATCTTCAGTCTCGATTCTTAAACTCCACCACGAGGAGCCATAAAAATTCCTAGATTTCAAAGTTCAAACTCACCAAAATTAAACAACAAAGTTCAATTCAAACTCAATTTCTATCACGGTTAAACTATATACATAAAATAATAATAAATAAATAAATATCATAAAAAATGTAAAATTCTACCATTATTAATAAACAAACAAGTTGAACAAATCCTTCAACAAAACTCCAACAATTCACTAAACAAATTCAATTACCCAATTCAATCAATTAAACACAATTCAATTCAAATCCATTTTTATCTAATTCAAACTCAAATCTAATCTAAACAATTACCAATAGCAATACGTAACTGAACGAAGTACAATTGA